>CM031243.1:521620127-522199726 GCA_018340775.1 Taxus wallichiana var. yunnanensis | reverse complement strand
GAAGTTCAAGTCTACTTATCCATGGTGAATGAACTCTTCAAAGCCTCGAATGGCTGTACTTCAAGAGTGGAGGAGATATGCACGCACAAGACCATGAAAAAGAGTTCAATTAGCTCTAACTTTTGGAAGGGAGAAAGCTAATAAATTCATTATGCCATGCAATCTAGCAATGAAGTATGTAAGAGATTTTCAAGCAAACTATCTAATGGCGTAGAGGTTGGTAATGGTGAATTCACACGCAATATTGATTGGTTGAAGTGATCTAGGAATAGTTATGTGAGTCAAGAAGGAAAGTGATTAATGTTGGGAATTTATTATACCAATCCAACGCTGGTTTGGTTAGACATGGGGAATGTGCGTAAGCATAAGGTCTTGATTGTGAGAAATGAGGTAAAGCATGCATGTCTAAAGGCATGAAGATGTTGTTGTGGAGTCCTCCTTGCTTATTCAACTTTGAAAAGTTGGGAATTTACCATGCAATGTGGAGGATAAGGTTTGATGGGAAATGATGGATTAATATGTTCATTGCAGATTTGTTCATATGAGAAAGTAGCGGCTTCAAGATTCAATGCCATTCTACTCAATAAAGCATGCATTAATGGGATCATTAGATGTATGGGGGATGAGAATTAAGGATGTGGTTGTGAAATATATGAAGTAGATGAGTTAGATTGGGGATGAAGTTGATATGTTTGGCGAGGATGAGTAAAGTGTGTTTACGTAATGTTTGATATGGGGAACGTTGTTGAATGGCTGTGATTGAATGGGCTGTGATAAATGTCATGTTATCGAGAGATGGGGATGTGATGAGATTAGTGAGATTGAGCTGGCTTGTTATATACGATGGGACATTGGATTGATTTGGTATGTGATGAGTTGGAATATCGAATAATAGGTGGTGGAGATACATGGGATTGGTTGCAGAATTATGTAGTGAAAAGCACTTTCAAGAGGGGGTTGATGGGTTTGAGTTGATTCAGATGTATGAGGTTATGAAGTGATCATGTTGGCATGAACATGGGAACTCGAAGATAAGAGACAAGGTATGATTATGCTATTCGGGGATGGAGGAGGAAGCAAATGAGACTCTTGTGATGATTGGGGGATGGGAGTATTAATAATGTAGCATATAAAGAAGTGATGGGGATAAAAGAGGTAATGATAGGATGTATTGAAGCAAGGAAAATTAGGGGAATGGGCACCATCAATCGATTAGTTTGATGGGTTTGGGATCAGGTAGATTTATAGACTGGGAGATAGTCAAAGCGAAGGGTAATAGGATTAGTGTCAAGGATTTCTTGAAACTCCAAGCATCCATGAGGGATTTTAGGACGTCCAAGAGTCTCTAAAGGAGTAATGGATGAGGACGAACTTCTGGGGCCTGAGAGGAAATGAACCGATGAGAGATGGAAGGATTGGTTTCAAGATGGGGACTCATTTTGATAACATGGGTCTCTAGTGAAGAGAGACCATAGAAACAAGGGGTTGGGAGACCAAAGGTGTGGTGATCATAGGTGTAGAGAACTAGTGGCAAACATGAAAGCTTATTCGGGAAAGATCGTCAAAAGTGGGAATGTTATCGATGGGGTAGATTGTTGTGTTTTCTTGTCCTGAGAATGGGTAATGATAGGCATTAAACAAAAAACAAGAACTTATGTAGTTTATTAATAAACAATTCAAGCAACAAAATTTTGATCATCTTGATTATTTAGAATGATGTGAAAAAATAAAATGGGATCAAAGGGAACCTAGGAAATGGCAATCTATGGATGGTTTCAGGTAGTTTTAGATGGAGCCCTCGATATACCCAAAGGTACGTGAGGCACAAATCTATGATGACTATTAGTACGGGGATTGGTATTGGGGCCTACCTCCTCAATTCATGGTCCCACAATGATAAGGGAGTCGGGTGCTTAGCCAATATACCCGTAGACAAAAAAATTATAAACGACGGATGGGACACCGTGGCCGCATTTCCCTATTGCAATGAAATCCCAATAGTTCCACCCGAGAGGGAATGTTTGAGATGTGTATTTTTGATGTACGTCTTTAGGATGTGTCTGATGAAGTGTATCCCAAAGTGTTAAACCCCCTAGTTTAAACTAGATTTCCAAATAGTATATGTAGGGTTATTTTTAGATCCAAAATGAAATGTGTAGATTCGATGAGGACAATAGACAAGTGATGCAATGTAATAAAAGAAATAGATGGGGAAGAAAAAGGAATAATCGATAGTGATTTTCCCTTTTATCCGAATTTTTAAAGCGAAGCAAAAGTCAATCCAAGTAACGTAATCCACCATAAGCAAGGAAAGTAATGCTCCTATCATAAGGTTAGTATAAGATAGTATAGTAGAAAATGGTAATGAAAGACAAAAATAAAATACTCACCAAAGAAGGGTATGTCTTATTGGTCCTCAAATTTGTACTCCCCTGTGGATTAACATCAATTATTTTTAAAGAAAGGGGGAAATGCTTGGAATGTTGGTAGACTAGGTGGTAGTGTGTCATTTTGTATCTGTGGAGGGGTATAACACTTTCCCTTGGGGATCAAACATCGTGGATGGTCGAGAGGCACGACAAAGGGCATGGCCTATTCCTCGCTACTTCTTTGGTCCCGCCTCAACTGAAAGTGAGAGGACCCGTGATGTAACTTCAACGCAGAGGGAGAGATGGGATATTTATTCCCTCAAGTTCTTTAATTGATGGATCAATATGTGATAACATGGCTATGGAAACAACACTTCACTCTCATGGGTTGTCACACAAAGTGCTACATATGCTTACCTCACCTGACACATGTTACTATAGAAAGTAGAGTTCGGTTTCTCTTGCATTCTTTAGATAAAAGCTAAACGAAACTTTCAATTATAGTTAAAGACAAGACAACAAAAGCAATGAATGGATGGAAGTATGGGGTGGGATTGTTTTTTTTTGGTTTTAGTGGAGATTTTTAGGGGATAGTGAAATTTCTTTTATGACCTTGGTATGTTAGTGTTCCCATGGAAATAATCCATCCTAAACTATGATGCTTGAAAAGAACGATCAATTTAACATGATATGTGAAATAACATTTGCATTCATTGATACTCAATTTGCAAAATGCCATCTACAATACTTTCACAATCCTAACTACATATAATGGAGTTAGAGCTGAGATAAAACACACACCTAAGAGACCCTTACATGGATAGCAAAATCTCTTCAAAAGTGATGTTTCCTTTAGGATTTTACAACCAGACTGAACTATTGCAAAATATACACTATTTTGCAATATTCCCACAGTGACTAGAAGAATATAAAAACTAAGAAAGACTATTGTGTACTTAACAAAGTAAATCCAATACAAGATAGGAACAAAACCAATATTTCCTCTTTTCATTCCTTTAAAACAAAAAGAAACAAAGAAAGTATAGCTAGATCAAAAACAAAGAAAATATATTCATGTAAGTTTTGGTTGGGACACAAAAATGCTCTTTAAACTTGCTAATGGTCAGACAACGCAACAACTTTAGCTCTTCCTTACAGATTGGATACAAACACATGCTTTGTAAGAAACTAAAAACTGGAACCTAAAAATTTAATAAAAAAATATACAAGTACCTCCCGATCTACCTCTCATACACAAAATGAAATACTTTTACAATATATGGTAAATGAGAGAGAGAGGGAAAGAGGAAAATATGATCTCCCCGAACTTCAACCACAAAAATCAGATTAAAACTCTAAAAAGGAGCATGTACATCCTACCAAAGTCATTCATTTCTTTTGTTTAGCGTGTTTAGAGAAGAAACAAACACCATACTTCATTAAGACGGGTGGTTCACTCAACACTAGGACTAAAACTTCGAACGCAAAATATTTTTCTACTTTTTCTCCTACTAACTATCATCAATTTTCAATCCGATGATGCCAAAGTGAAGGGCTTCAAGAGAAATTTCCAATGATATAAAGTTAGAAATATTCGGGAGCTCTAGATCAAAAGATATGGCCCTCTAAAGCTTTGTGTGTTGGGAAGCATAGAAATGTGACACACGGTGGCCTTTGATTACCTAGGGATTACCTCTCGCTAACATGTGCATTGTTTTCCTTTCCGCCTTATGTCAAGTATTTAGTTATCTCGTGGGATTAGGCTTCTATTTTTCTTTTCTACACACTCTTGGCCTTTAAGAAAAAGTGAGCCAATTCATGAAACAATGCCATGAAAGTTCTCCTCGGGTTGTCGTAATTTTGATAACCTTGACTAAAAATTCAGGAAGCACGAGCCACGAACAGGAAAGATCCACGCTACTTTGCACGAATTCAATCCATTTGATATCCCCTTTTTACCACTACAAAACATGAGCCATATCAGGAAAGCTCTACACATGGAACATGCCCGCCTTTACTGGGTTGTGCCTTCACGCCGTAATTTAACTCGGGCAGAAATCAACCGGCTGTCACGGCTCTATACAAATGTGCCACATGTCCTCTTTTTATTAGTCATGGGGTTGTAGTAGACCCAAAACATTATCCACTCTAGCCCATTCTAGCTTCAAGTTCAGGATGACCTATGGCCTTATGAATTACCGAAATTGTGACATGTGTCCACCACTAGTCATCGATTCTGTGCATAGTGTCACTGCCTTCACCCATAGTGTTTCCATCGACTCGTTGACTTTATCTCGAACTCCGATGCCTTATAAAACTTGGTCAATCCTGGGGACATGAGGTTCACGAGATGCATCTACCTTGAAGAGTGTCATAATTCGACACATGTCCTATCTTTTATCATTGATCTTCTATTGCGTGGACCTCTACCGAATTTGGCATCAAATTTATGGCCAAATACATGTTTGTCATTCTTTAAAAGTAACCCGCCAATGCTTTTAAACTTAGTCTCCTTAGATTTTGTGGATTTCAGGTGCCCCATGGATTTTTGAGTTTGCATGGAATGCTAGTCCTTTGAAAAACCCGAAAAAACACTAATCAAGTGTGCCATGGTTTTTATTCTTTGATCAACTAGTCCATTAAACCCGCTCCTCGACATTTTGTTGAATCCTTTCTTTTATTTCACTAAGCACTAGATTTATTACAAATTGATGCTTCCTCTTCACTTGACCGATTCTGCCACTACAGGGACCAATATGAAACACACTTCGAATTAGCTATAATTACAAGAAATCCATGAAAAAAGACCAAATCAATATGAGGAACCGGATTAAGCACTCAAACATGTCCCACTCGGGCGATGCTAGAATGTTGACCGAATTCCCCATTCCTCGTTTCATATTAGTGAACTAGTACTAAAGAAAACAAACAACTCCAAATATGTGAGGGTTTAAGGTACCTCAAGATGGGATGACAAATGAACACGGAAAATGAGATATGCTCCCTCCACAACGAGCCGGGTGACTTAAAATCAAGCGAACTCAACATGAAAAATGGAGGGTTTTCTGATAATTCTGGTCCCAAGAAGTGAAAACTTCCTAGGATGGATGTCAACCCTCATTTAGATAAAGATAGAGAAATAAATTAAAGATGGATCCGATATAATGCGTGAATCTAAAGTAAAACATAAACTAAAATGTTAAATATGAGAAAAAATGCATATAGGATTTAAATACACATAAAGTAAATCAAACTGGGTGGGTTAACGACGCACCCGAGATCGCAAAGGACGATCAACGGTGACCGAGGCAGAATGAGAAGAAGATGCAGATAAAAAGGCTTACGAGGTCTCTGGAGTTGGGATTTGAAGCTAGTGGGCCTACGAAGTGTGCTAAGAAGTTTCAAGGTAGAATAGTCCTGGATCCAAATCTACTCGAAAAGGATGTAAGAAAATTAGAAAAATGATGGTGGATGCCACAACTGCTAATTTGGTCGACGGCGACTAGGTTGGATTTCAGAACACTCAGAGATTGAAAAATTATATTTGGGGTCAGAAGATGACACGATGATGGGATATGAAGATCTCTAAGTCGGGAACACAAAAATCAAACATATGATGTGATGGATGACATAATAAAAATAACAAAGGAGATGGGTCGATGGTGACCGTGACAAGGTCGACGACGATAGTGGTGCAGATCTAGGGCTAAATTGATGGGAATGGATAAAATGACAGCTTTGTAGATGATGATAGAGATGGCTAAATGCATGAGCGAGGCTCTTCGACGACAACAAACCTACAAATCACGATGATGTTCGAAGGATAGAGATGGTAGATCTAAGCATGTAAGATGGAAAGAGGACTTAAAATCTCTCAAGATGGGCACACAATCTCCAAGAATGGATCCGAGTGATAGTGATAGTAGTCGCAGAGATACACATGAAACCAAATCAAAATGTATAAGAGTTTAGAGTCTTCAAAGTTACATCCTGTAAAAGGAGGGGTAATGTCATATTTATGTGGTTGATGACGCACCCGTATGGGTTGCCATCAATCATGGGGAGGCATCTATTCGGGGCAGCAGGAGGATGCCCAACTCAAGGGAAAAATGGGCCTAAAAAGGGTGGATTAGGTTTCGAGGATAAGGACAAACCAGGTCATGGTTGTGTCAAAGGGAGATCAAGAGGAAAGATGGGGACTAAAGTAGTAAATAAAGGCAATGGGGGAGATGAAATTTATTAAATTAGGGCTAAGGATGGTAAATAAGGACATTTAAGGAGGATACATGGATTAGATGAAGATTTAAGATTAATTAAGAATGATTAGGGATGATTACGAAAGATAAATTAAGGGTGTGATTAAGAAGAATTAAGATGGGAAATAATGATTAAAGGGATAAATTGAATTTATAAGGGAAAGAGGGATTCAAATAGAAGAGAGATAGCGCATGTGTGATAAGAGAGTGAACACAAGATGAGGGAAGATTTATACTAAAAATTGGTGTCTGCTGTATGAGCACCACAGATGCCTTCATGCACCTCTTTGATTTCTTGATAGCCTTTTTGAATTAAGACACCGTAACAAAGTCCCATCAGAATCCTCAAAGATATGAGGAGTTCCCCCAAGGAGAGTGTAATGTATTATTCATTAAATAATAATTCATTTTTTGTGAATGGGAAACATCAAATGGGAAGGTACCATCTTGTAAGTAATTATAGATATCTATGTACTAGGGGGAAAAGGGACCAACAAATTCACATACCAAACACAATTCTAGCATGTCATAAGCAGGAACCGTTAGATGATCAATGAGGAATTGGAAATATCGTGTGTCTAGAGATAGTCGGAGAAAATATCTCGATAATAGCCATAAGATCTCGCTTATCTCATTTGTGGTTCAGTGTGACATGTTGGAAGGTTATTTGAACAAAGTACTCTTTCATGCTATCTACCATGCATTTATATGGAACAAGCTTCTCATCTTTGACGTTGTAATCATCATTCACCCGCTTGATGATTAGTTTCAATTTTCCTATAACCTCAACTTTTTGATATTACATTTGATAACAACTTTTAAACTAGTGAGGAGGGCTTCATACTTAACAATATTATTTGTGCAAAGGAAACCCGATTTTGAAATATTATGGGAGAAGATCATTGGTAGGGTAACTAAGATGGCTCATTTCCACTGAGCCGCTGAAATGTGAATGACCCATCGAAGTAGATTTTACAGTAGAATATTCTTCAAGTATATAACACTGAAATGCATCTAGAAAATCTAGACTTAGTGGTTCGTACCTAAAGTTTCTTATTAAGCGAGCACTTGTCCTTTCACTACCTTTTTGATTGACATACTTGATGTCAAACTCACTAAGTAATATGACCCAGTTGGCCATCCTCTCAAAAGAAGAGTGGGTTTAAACAATAGATATTTAAGTATTTCATCTTTGGAGATAAGTTAGATTGGTTTTTTGTATTAAGGAGGTAATGGAAAAGTTTTTTAAAAGAAAATGAAGCTGATAACATGCCTTCTCAATTTGTGGTAAATTCAACTAAGAGGATATTAAGGTGCGCTTTTAAGATAATAGACGGATATTTCCTTATGTTGGGCATCATATTGTGTTAAGAGTGTGCCTATAAAAATTAAGTAGGAAATATGAATAATGGGTTCACCTGAGGGTAGGTGGTATTAGAACAAGTGGATTGGCCAAGTATAGTGTTAATTAGAAAAAGGCTTGTTGGAAGTTAGGACCCCATTAGCAATCAACATCCTTTTTTTGAGAGATTGTGAAGGAATGCCATTCATTCGTAAGTCGGGAAATGAATATGTGATTGGCTTGGATTTTTCCTCGCGAAGCTACTTAAGTTTACTTTAAGGTTTTTGGGAGGTGGAATCTCAATAATGAAAATCACTTTTATTGGATCCACTTTAATTCCTCTTCTAGAAACAATGAAGCCCAATAATTTTCCTAAAATAACATTGAACACACTTTGGGTTCAATATGACCTTATAATTTTGTAGTCTCTCAAAATACGCCGAAGGTTTTTTGGGTATTCTACTATGGTCTTGGATTTTCCGAGGATATCATCCATGTAATCCTCCACTACATCATGCTGACATATTGTGAAATATAGTTTTCATAGCATGTCGATACGTAATGCCTACATTTTTAAGGCCAAAAGGAATGACCTAATAATAGAAAGTACCCCAAGGAGTAGTAAATGCAGTTTTATGTTGGTCCTCTTCAACTATTTTTATTTGATTATAATGAAAATCCATCTATGGGATAAATTTCATGGCTCGCATCTGAAGTAGAATCAAAAATCATATCGATATTAAGAAGAAGAAAATCATATTTAGGGCATGCCTTATTTATATCCTCAAGTCCTATAAAATCTTGATTCCAATTGGTTTTTTTCAGGAGCATAGGCATAACATTGGAGATCCACTCTAAATAATCAATAGGTCCAATAAATCCTACTACCAGTAATTTCTCAAGCTCTTCCTTGACCAAGAGAGCTATCTACATGTGGATGCATCTTACACAATTTTTGTTTAATGGGCTTAGCTGAGTCATGCACAACTAGATTGTGCACAACCAAAGAAGGATCTAAGCTTGGAAATGTTCACATAGGACCAAACAAATACATCATTGAACTCTCTAAGAATCATAGTAAATGTTTTCTATTTATGTGGCAAAAGAAGCTCCTAACTTGAAAATTTTAGGTTATTCCTTTGTGTTGATGTTAACATCAATAGTATCTTCAACTAATAACTTGGAACCATCCTCCATATATGTAGGATTGGAGAGGAGGTTGAGCTCTTCCTCTACTGGCGTCTCAATGATATTTTCACCAATAGAAGGATCAATTATAATATCCATTTTTGTTGTTTCACATTGTTTGTCCACACTGTAAGACTTGGATTTTATATTTTTAGGATTTTTGGAAGATATTTTGGCCTCTTTTTCTTTTTGTTGACCATATAACTCAACCTCCTTCCTAAAATATGTGTATGTGTCAAGGTTAATGGAGAACCCTTTATTATGATCCCCATGGAAATATCATCATGTAGCCCCATGAATTCTACAATAACATCCTCATTTTGAAATAAATTTATTGGTATGTGTCATTATTGGTCCAATCAATAAGGGATGGGTGTATAAGGTATAGCTCAATAGTGGAGGGGATAGGTTAAAATGGTAGTATCGTCAGAAAATAGGTTGGTGAAGGAAAATTCCTCGTAGAGACTACAAGGAGACCTGGGTCGGTGTCGTAATCATAAGAGGTGGTGCCCCATAAGGCTCAACAGGAAGATGTGGCGTCAAATTCTATAGGTGGTGCCCCATAAGGCTCAATACCAACACCATATCTATCCATCTTTTCATGTGCCATAAGAGGTTCTCACACACCTTGTTCATGTAATCCACATCCATAACCTTTGTATCCCATGACATACATAATCTTATTAGGGATAAGATATTACAGGGATTGATAGCAAGAGGCCATCTTCTCATCAGGTGATTAGGATGTGTAGGTGCTATCTAAATTTTCATCTGTCAAGAGGCCACTAGGGATAAAATTTTCTAGATTGTAAGGCTTCTAAGTTCTTTGTATGGCCAAAAGTTGGTCCTAACACATGTTTTTGGTAACAAGGGAAGGTTGGACACAAGGAGGGCCTCCTAGAGGTCATACTCCACAACTAGTATTAAGGATTTTTAATTTGAATTCACATGTAGAAAAAAGGGATGTGGATGTAGAAGCACCACTTTCATGAGGTTGAAGTGTATCAGGATTGATACAAGAGGCAAGGGCCTATGAATCAAGTTCCACAACCAATTATTTAGAAAGTGACACTCATAAGTTACTTGGTAGTGGCCAACCAATACTTTATAATGGGAAAAGGGTTCGGGATCATCGGGAATTGTGAGCTCTTGTCTTTGGTAGTAAAATTTGATACGTTGGTGAAATACATGAGAGGGAATAGCCTATATGGGCAAGCATGGATCCATGGGTGAGCTAGGAGAATATTATAGGGAAGTTCCAAGTTAATTACATGGAATCTTGTTTTGCCTACTTCCATGGTAAGGTGATCATTCCGCCGTCCTGTCATTCCACATTACTTCAGTAAGCCTTAATGGTGATCACATTAGGCTCCAGTTCTACATCTATATGTCTTCCCGCTTATTTAAAAATCTTTATAAGTACACATATATTTAGGCCGATCTATTGTCCAAAAGCACCCTTTAACCTTTTTTATGGGTAATGATCACTTTTATATATAAGGGGATATTGTGTGTATAACTATCCATTATAATATTGTTTTAGCTAAAAATAATTTAGTCGATGGGGTGATTTACGTAACCAAGGTCTTGGAAGTGAAAATATCAATGTCCATGGGAACTCTTAACTCCTGGAGGGTCTTATAGAGGATGTCCTTGTGAACAGTATATATCTTAAGAAGATCCAAGATATAAATCTTGGTGGTTGTCTTCTCAAGTTTTCTAGGAGATCATAATGACTATTTGAAGGAGTAGATGTGGGGATCTCGTGGGATAACAAAAGGAGGGGGTGTCATGTCAGAACAATACATTCTTGAGGTTTGATTTAGATTGTAATAACATGGTTAGTGATAGGATGAATATAGCTAATAAGAGAATTGAATGGATGGGACATTTGAGAAAAACATGGTCGGGTACTTTTATTCTATGAGGATTGATTGATCCATATTTTTTCCCACTTGTTTTATATTTTGGGAAAGGTTCCTTGTAGATTCCCAACTGATTATTGGATGATTTGCTGGCTTTCTTGTGCGTTAGCTCAATATCTCCGCGATCTAGGATATCTTGAATGAAGTTCTTTAATTTCATACACCGATATGTGTCATGACCTTTAACATGATGATACTCTTTGTGGTCTTTATACCACAATGGTTTAGGTGCATCACCCTTGTAAATGTTAGTGTTTAAAGATTTGACCATATTGGCAAATCGGAGTTATTTAAGGATTGATGACAAGGAATCTGTGAGCGGAGTGTATTCTCTACGTTTAATTTCTGGTTTAAGTGGCTCACACCCAAGTTTTAGATGCAGTCATTTCTAGACCTCTTGTACATGTTTGGAATCGTGTGATCCCATCACCTACAAAAATTTTATTTTTATTGAAAAATTTAGGTTTTTCCATAGGTTTTGTGTCATAATTTCTTTGAAAGGGTTTTAGGACCCTTTGGCCAACAAGACCTTTTCAATTTGGCTCCTTTTTCAATGAATTCTTCAAAGGTTCCTACACAATGCATTTGTAAATGGAAAGTGATTTCAAGATGTAAGTTTGGCACAAATATACTAACGAGTTGTTTCTTAGGACGGAACAAGGAAGCAGATAGCCAACCCTTGCCATCGCCAAGGAAAGTAGTGAAGTTCTCATGTTATATTGTTTCTTGTCATACACATGTCTAACATGGTGATATCACTCTCTATATTCAACAAAAAAATGGAGAAACCATTAGAGTGCCTACCCCCTAGACTTCATGAAACAAGAAAATAAGATAACTATTGTTATTAGCCACTTCCTAAGATGTTATGAAGAAGTCCTTTACATGATCGCGAGGTCACCTTCGACATGTTATTTATAAAATTTTGGGAAATCAAAGCTAAGTGGAAAGGGAATACATAACATCTCCTAATCAAAGGAGTAGGGACACATTTATTTGAATCGATAATTCTTATTGTGTTTGGTGTTGTTTTTCAATAAGGCAATGCATGTCTTTCATGTAGACTATTATTCTTGGTCAAAGATTTGGTCATGTGACGCACATGGCGGTCATATGAGTATGGTTGGACTGGAGGCTTCACCACCGCAAGTTTTTAGTATAGTGTGTAGTAAATGTCACCTTAGGTTATTTTGTGCGAGTGGTTTTATGTGTGTCCCTATTAACACGAGAAACTCAAGTTTCGAATTTAGTCGCCGTGATCTTGAAGTCATGGTTACTGCATTTACATTTTCGTTACTAGGTTGTGGTTCTTCACCCTTTGTTATGGTTTTCAAAGTTCGATTCTAAGAAAGGATATCCGGTTCTTGTCTTAGTTTTCGATGCCACCACTTCATTGTTATGACCCTTGGGTCATGGTTGACGTAGAGGCACTTTCGGAGTCAATGTGTTTTTAACAATCTTCTAAAGGGAGGAGGATCTATTCGTGCTTCTCCTCAAATCATACTAGTGAGAAAGGTTAGATAAAACCGAGGGTAGTTTAGTCCCTAATTCGACCGGTAATAATAAGACTAGATCTTTGTTCAAACAAGAAGTTATCTATATGGGTGGGATCATGTTCAAAGAAGCTACACTCAAGTATTTCTTCTTGCCTCCTCTATGATCAACAAAATTCTCGTTCCTCATCCAAAGATGGTTCTAGAGGATTTCGAGAGGAAAATATTGACACATGCATTTGGGTGGTCATGTGGTTGAATTTGATCTTAGATTAAGGTTCCAACAAGTTTGAGGGCTTCAATCACAATATATATCTCTTTCTTTCAAGCCCACCCCATAGTTCTCTCACTTTGGTCCAGTGAGCCATAAAGTAGCAGGTGAACAACCACACCCTTAGTAAAGTGCCTCCTTGTCATCCCTACAAGGCTTGATCATGAGGAGAAGATAGATCCATCATCGGGTGGTAAATTACAAACTAATAGGTATGTCATTATCCCTCATTCTCTCTTTATGAAAATATGCATTCCAGTCTTGTTCTTGGGGTGTTAGATTGGGAACCAACACAAAACTAGCATTGTTGCCGAGGAAATTATTGTCTTAGTTCAATTGGTAGACTATTGTCAGGGTTTGGTGCATAATTTGACACCAAGCTTTTGATCCATAATTCTCTCGACATTTATGAATCAATGGTATTATCGTAAGCTTTGATTCCCTGCCAACGCCTCCCCACGAAGTCGGGATCGCACCGGGAGTCAAGTAATATTTATCAGTTCCCAGGGTTTATGAAGGTTTATCAAGTCATCATCTTCTTATTATTATGCGGAGTATGATTCAAAGATTATTTTTGAATTTGATCTATCGTATCTAGAGTGCAATCTCTAGTGACAACTGCATTCTGAGGTTTGGGCTCGACTAGTGTTGTATTACTCTATCAGTAGTTTGCTTCTAACTCCACATTTATAAAGCCGGAAGGACTAAGATTTTCATTCAAATCGAGCCTTAGATAATTATGTGGTGAGTTTCAAAGGCCAATTCCAGAACCAAAGGGATTCCTTTGACGGATGTTAACTCACTTTTAGACAATCAAGCTAGGAATAATCAATAATGAAATTACAACTGATAATATAAAGATAATATGGATGAAAAATTATAAATATGCAATATTTGGATCTTTAGAACTCAATCAACCTCTTCAATGATACATCGAGGTGGATCGGGAAAATATTGTCCGATAAAGATTGGCCTAGTCACCATGTCCAAGGAGAAGATCTAACTATTCGTGAATGTCATCCTGATTGGGCGTAAGGATAATGATGCATATGCTCAATTCATGGTCGATGTCGATTGTTCTACATGATAGGTTTATGGACTATGTGTAGGTCATAAATACTGTGACTTTGCACATTACTCCTAATGGTCATCTACAGAGAACCATGCTTCGTGACATGAGAACATTAACCACGACTCCAAAATATGAAGGAGATATATCAAAATGTGCTATGATGTAAAGTTAGGGGTATGTGGGAGTAACACACAATCCATATGATCGACGCTCGATCTATGTGATGATGTTCTTTATCGTTAAAGGTGTGTTTCAGAACCACAATTTTTTTTTACAATACCAACCTTCTAAATAGGTAATTGAATGTTCTTGGATATGGATACTTGGATATGGTGAATAATGCTATAATTCAAATGAATGACATACCTTTGTGGTAGAGGTGGCTTAGATGGCCAAGACCAAGAAGTCTTCTCCAAAGGAGGTTAAGACACTGAGGGTGCTCTGCTTCTTCACATCAACAACGAACCTCACCAACTCTCCGTGATGTTCACCGTGATGCTTTGCCAATTAATTTTTTTGGATCTTTGGGAAATGGCTTCGAGTTGAGTTTTTAGAGGATTAATGCCATTTAATCGAATAGGTAACGCTCGACATCAATTCGAAGGAATTGATGCCGATTCATGCCTTTTTGAGAAGAATGGTTGAATTTGGCCCAACTATCTCCTTTTTCAGGATTTGTGTGATTTATAATGGTTTTGGGTTATTTTAAGTCTTCTGTGGGGAGTTCGTTAGGGGGTTAGGGTCATGTTTAGGTTGTTTTGGTTTTATTTGTTTTTGTTTATTTTATGGTTATGAAGGTTAACGAATGGTAAAATGGTGAATATAGGTTGATAAATAGGTAAAGTGATTGTGTGGATTTACAAGTATATGTCTTAGGGTATGTACATATGCATAAGAATTAGTGGCAACCTAATTCTAGTGTATACAAGGACAATGCCATTAAAAACCACACGACACTGTACAAAGGGCTGTTCACTAATCAAGATCATGCGTTATATTATTTTAGGCATTCACTCATAAGAAAATTATCGTAGATGGTATCAAAATTGTGATTTTACTTTATGATTCTTATTATTTACATGTTCTAGGTGAGATTTTCACACTAATATGATTCTTTGTCGACACCATTTTTACTATCGAACCACCTTTATAGTAAATTATGTACAAAATAATACAAAGTGTTACATAGTAAGGGGGTGGCTAACAAAGTTGTTCACACTCCTCAAAAAAGAATAAAAACCGAGTGGGCAATGAAAGACAAGCCACGAGGGCGAACAAAAACATGCCACATAGGGCTACAAATAATGGCCAACAGGCGAAGAGAGAGCACCAAAAACTACATCAAGAGAAAACAAGATTAGGCACAAGGAGCCGTGACACCCGGAGGAGGAGGTGGATCATCCTGCAAGGAAGAAAGCCGAGGGGGCGCGACTGCTGGTTGAAAGTGTGGATCGAAAGCACCAACCATCTTGGTCTGGGCATATGAATGCCAAGTGAACCATAATTCCCACCGGGGTGCAAGCCACCAAATTGGGAAGCCCCACCAGGTGGAGAGCCCCGCATTGAAGAGCTAACCACCACCTTGCCACGCACCGGGGGGTTCCACCAGACCAAAAGAAGAGGGCCTCAAGGCGAGTTGGCAAGGCAGAGATGGCCGGTGCTTTTGGAGGATCAAGGGATCGACCACAACGTCTATGAGGTGGCTAGGATGGTGGGGGATCATCATCATCTGGAGGAACCCGACTCATAAGACAGGTGCACTACCCCAATTATCAAGCAACCTGGGTCAAGATGAGCAAAATCCAACGCCACCTTCTACGCTTGTGCCTGAATCTGCATGTGAACAGAAGACAAGATAACCACCTTTTCGTTAATGGTTAGTTCAACATAAAGAGTACAATGCTGAAATAATGCGATTCTTAGCTTTCTAAAGTTGAAATGTAATAAAAAAATGAAATAAATGTCAAAGGAAGTAATGTAGGAAGGCCAAGTAAAGATGGTCACCAAACAAAACAACTTTCCAATAAAAACTCAGTGGTGAAATGGTCAAACAAGGAGTGAATCCAATGCCAAACATGTTGTGCATGAGGGCAAAACCAAACAACATGTTCAAGGACTTCGGCAACCACAACAACTACAGTACCATATTAGGAATGCCAATATGACTTAATCTTTCCCCTAATGGTAGGCCCCGATAGATCGGACACCAAAGAAAAAACTCGAGGTTCAAATTGGTCAAACACACAATATCTTTAGGGTGACAAAGCATATAAGCAACAAAATATGTATGGACTTTAAATTTATCTACATCCTTCACATTCAAATTACCCACATTAAACACTTATTTCCAACTAAAGAGTTACTCCTTCACACCTTTAAAAAAGTACAAAACCATTTAAGCAAAAACTAATGATTATATTTACTCGGGTAGATGTTGGAATTATATTTAAGTATAAAAAGCACACAAACATTTAACAAGATTTACTTTCAAATGCTGGAATTATATTTACTAAGTTTACTTGAATCGAATTTGTCTCTATTTGTCAGTAAAATGGAGTTTTTAAGTATATGGATTTTGGCACAAGGACACGAGAATTTAATTATTTTGTGTAGTTGAGATTTATAGTTGTAAAGTATAATCTGAACATTTTTTTATGATTCTTTTGTGTGTGAAGTAATGGTTTAATGATGATCAGGTGTAGGTTTTAGAAAACATTAATTAGTTATGGATTTGTTAAATGCAAAGTGAGGATAATACTATGAGGTGGAGGGAAAATATGAGGATTCGCCTCCTAGGTTTAGATTTCATCCCATAAATGAGGCGTTTGTTACTATTTACCAAAAAAATTCATATTTATTGATTTATATCCAACCGCTAAAAACATAGACCAAGATTCACCTATTGAAATAATTATATTGTTTTTGGCAACTTTCTATTCATTAGTGGCCCTATACATAATTATAGTGAGACAAAATTATAAACCAAAATAAATGAATGCCAAAAAACACCTAATGCGCCCGCTTTAGATACAAATCAAAAGAACCTACCCAAAATCCCACAAGACCTACCTAAGTTATGGTGAAAATGATCTCATCGACTATGCACACATCACAAATTGCTATACTTTTCCATTTCATACATGACAAGAAATGATAAAAAAGAACAAGTATGAGTTATGATGACATTGTGTCTAATTGTGGATATAGTGTCTTGAATACACAACACCCAATAGTTGTCATAAAAGTACCTGGTGATTAGTCATTTTTGACATGACAACACCCAATCACATCATGACATGTAAGATTTGCCTTTTTAAAATTTTAAATGTTCAACCATTATCACCCATGATCAAATATGGGTCCCAATCAAAATGTAGTGTAACTAAAATTTACTATTTTAAATAAATTCAAAATATATCTTTCCCTCCAATTCAACACTCAAAAAAAAATATGTAATTTAAAAAAATCTTAAACTACGTGAAATCAGGGTCCCACATTTTATAGAATTTATTTTGTGGGCCCCTAACTTAGGGTGCACCACTATTGGTGTCTCTCCATAATCCCATAAAATATAAACCCCTAATATTTTAAACACACTTATCACCTTATTAAAAATAGGAGGAGGTCCCACATATTTTTTTATATATATTTTACGAAAAATGACCTAACGACTTGACACACTTCTTAGCACCCTAATACATGACGAGTCATCAGGTCCCACATGTTATAAGCAACTAACAAATAGACAAAAACGTCCATCATAATGAACCTTATGAATGACGTTCCTTCGTGTATGAAATAAAAGCACAAGACAGTCGGATGATTCTTGTTAGGACACAGATCTACTTAAAAATTTGTTCTTAGTTAACGTAGGTAATTGTTTCTAGAAGTCAACTTTTGGATTACCTGGTGCGAGGAGTTCTAAGAAATTATAGAATTTGGTCTGCAAAAATGACAGTCAATTCACCCTTTTATTAACAAAGAAGGGTTCCAAGTGGCGATAACCCACCGATGAGCCTTGACCTTCACATAGGTAAGTATTACTTTTGTACAATTTTTCTGCATAAATTTTCTATTTTGCCTCTACAATGCCCAAATTTATTTTCTCTAATTTTTTTAATGATTTGGAGAAATAGATTTGAATACCCAATTCAATATATTTGTTAAATTTTATGAGTTAAAGATGTGAAACTGAATACCCAGTTAACAAATTTATGATTTAAAGATGTGAAACTGAATACCTAGTTCGTTTCATATTTTATTGTAAGATCTGAAATAGTAAAATTCAATATGAAAAATCAGGAAGAAATCTGTGTGCAGATGGGCCGCATTTCAATCGAACAAATAGTTCTGCGAATTTTACTTTAATACACACATCTATTTCCTTTTTTTAATATGATAGGAAGCTGAGATGATTGGTCAAAATTTTTGGGAATATTTTTCATCTGATTAATCTCATTCTACTTCAATAGTCACAATGTTTTCATTGTTATGAACTGAAGGCTCTACTGCAATGCCCTTGTCTTTTTCCTCTTTCGTTGCTACCATTGCCACCATTGCCTTGAACAGAAGGCATAGAATTGAGTAAAAAATGGTTGCATATTTTATCTACTGGTTTTTATCGTTCTGCAACAAATCCCACATTGTTTTTCTTTTTTTGTAAAGAACCTTAGGGCATACATTTTTTTAAACCTTAGGGCAGACTTGGAATAGAACATGGGTGGGATTGCATTGATAATATGGGTACATGGTGTGCACAATAGTTAACAAGTCAGAAATCCGGATCCTTTTGGGAGGGCAAAATAATGAAATTATCTTAATTTCTTGAAAAATTTAGGAAAAATCTGGTGCAAAGAGTGTGTGAGAGAGAGAGTAATTTCCAAAATTTGTAAAAATTGAAAAATATAAAAATAAATAAACAAAAGAAATTAATATTAGTAGATTGCTGGGTGTCTTTTTTCCTTGCCAAAAAAGAAATTCATTTTTTTCTGAAAAACAGGGCTGACCTAGACCAAACTTACCTGGGCTGGCTGAAAATCAGGATCTGTCTGGATTTTGTGCAGATCCACACATACTTTGTTGGAAATGCAAGTTTGACTTAAGTTGTGAAACTCGTTTCTTCCAGTGCTTGTTCCAAACCTGTTGCATTTTAGTTTCCGTATGATTAACTTTTTCTTGATACTGTCTGTCTGAGTAAAATAACTATTGAGTTTGATGTTCGTGCTGAAGTCCAATAATTTTGGATTCTGCTATTCACTTTCTTTACTTCAAATTTGTAAATCTTATTTATCATCAGCACTGCTTGTTTAAAGATATGCTTGGTAACACTTCACATTTTGGAATGCCATGTTATTATTTAATCATTATTAATAGGCAGAGAATTCTACGAGTAACAGAGCGGTTCCATGGAAGAGGCTTCCTTAAATTTTCTTGGCACTACGCATTTTCCCGGACAGAAATATTCCAATGATGCCACATATCAATAAAACTGTTAAGTTGGTGCTGCAAACTTGCAGGCGCCTTCTCCAGTAGCTGTGGAAATCGTCCTCTTAAACAGCAGCTACTCCTATGTTTTTGGGGGAAGATTCTGTTTTTTGCATTTCCCGGATGAATCATTTTTCATGAAACCACCCAGGGTTTTATAACTGGAGCAGTAGCCTGCTCCATGGGATCACTTTCAAATATTGTTCATTCTAATTATCTTTCGTGTTTTCAGTTATGGCATTTGTGTATTCTTTTTTCCCTTGATTTTAGAGATAAGACATCTTCCTGTCTTGTATTGCAAGTTGTGTGAACTGATTTATAATCTTGATGATATTAACTTTTCTCTTCCAGCTGATTGCTCTGTTGACGTGTCCAATTAAATTATTGATCAGAAATGGAAGCTTCACAGCTCTTATCCAGTATATGGCCTCCTAGTGAAAGAACCAGAGCTGCAGTGGTAGATCGCATGGAAAAAACACTCTCATCATCTTCTTTACTATCTAAGAAATATGGTCAGTTTGATAGAGAAGAAGCTCATGCTGTTGCAAAGAAAATAGAAGAAGAGGCATTCACAGCTGCTCAAGATGTTGCAGCTTCAGAATTAGAAGACAGTGGAAGCCATGTATTGCAATTCTATTCAAAAGAGATTAGTAAGCATATGTTAGAGGCTGCCAAAAAGCATGCTTCAAATGAAAATCCACCTCAAGTTAATCACAATTCTTCTCAAGAGGAAGCCTCCGATCCTGGCACTCAAACTTCTATAGTTGATATTGCACACCACATTCCACCTTGTATTATGTAGTCATGTATTGTACTAGTGTAATATTCAGCACCTGGGTATTTATTTTATCAATACCCAAAAAGATATATGCCATTTGGACATTATAGTTTTAATATCTACTGTTTTTATTGTTGTTTTGTTTTTATTTATTTTATGGTTTATGTGATTAATATTTTTGTTTAGATAACAGTTTTTTTGAATGTTACAAATTTTAACAATCTTTGTTACAGCAAAATGTGCCCTCAAAAAGAACCTTTTCTACTTGGGATGTTTGCCACATGATTGTATATAACAAACACAAATGTATTATTAAATGGTTGTAGTTCTCACATACTTTTTCCAAAGTATTACAGCATTGAGAAGGATAATATCTGCAGACTGCTATCATTGGATGCTTTTACAGCAAGTATTTTTTTTCGTATTTTCTCTGTCACCTAATATCTACCAGCTAGGGTTCGGTCTTAAGCAGTGTGCATTGCCTGTGACTGCATGGAATCTCATTCAACAAGTTTATTGTAGGTAAAACCAATAGTGCTTCCCTTTATGCTTGCTATAACTAAGATTGTATATGTTAAATATTATGGGATTCACACTTTTCCCCTTTCTTATAAAACTTCATATACAGTGAAAATTTGTCTCTAAAGTGGATTGAAAGATCCATGCAACTTCACAAGTTGTGTTTTTGTTGATTGTTACATGGTAGTTTGCTTCAACCTGGTGCTGCATGTCCTAGTGTTGAGCAAAGTGTCTTCAGAAAGTGGAAGTTGAAAGTCTAGAATAATGCCCTAAGGGTGCATCACGGGTGCCTTCTACAAGTGCGGTGGGTCATAGATTTGAGATTGTTGCTATTCACTATGTTGTGGATGCAAAAAGAACTTAATAGGTCCAAGTGGAAAGCATCAGGCCCCATAGTTCGTAGAATGGTGTAAAAAACATATCTGATAGGTATCAACTTGTGATGTTTAGTATTTGAAACTTTGTCGATACAAATAAAGCCATACTTTGTCTCTCTAATTTAGAATTAGTGTGAGAACCTAGTTTATCATTTAGAACCTTAAATTTTGGTCTCTTAATTTTGGCATGTACATGCACAAGATATTCTATGAAAGGTGTGGCTTTATTCTATGCCTTTTGTTCAGGAGAGTTGGAAGGGGCAAAGAGAGAAATCAGAAGCTCATAAGTTACAAGGTGCTGAAAACCATAGCAATCTTAAAGGTGGACTGTACACATATATAGTGCTCAATTGTATGTATGCTAGATATGTGGAGGCATTTTCCCCCTTGCTTGTTGGTTTGGTGATAGGTATAGAATGCATGCATGAGTTGAGAACTTAGTTTTGTTTTATAGTCTATGGGTTGAATGGAGTAGAGAACTGCAATTGACAACCAAGTAAACTCCATAATAATTGCCTAAACTAAGGAACTTGTAGGCCCAATCTGTAGTAGTGAGCGCGATCCATATAATCTGTATGTACTGACAGAATAAGTATTTATGAAGAAAACTATCTTAAACAAGTTACACGATGAGAAAAGCATTGCGATCCATATAACCTGTATGTATTGACAGAATAAGTATTTACAAAGAAAACTATCTTAAACAAGTGACACAATGAGAAAAGTATCGTCATCTGACATTTTGTCGTGGCTATTAATGAAGATTATGGAAATCGATTCTTGACGTTTTATGGGTACTCAATTGAGCTGATAATGGACACGTTTAAATTGAAAAGCCTAGATTGACTGCTTGGAGAACATCCACAACTTTAGGCTTCACTGTTATTACACACATTGGGCCACAAAAAAATGTTGCAGGCACAGAAGTGTCTTGTGCATAGGAAGAGAAATGAGCTTCTTTGAAGTTCCAACAATACACAACGTAATTGTGCTTTGGTTTGACCTCGATGAGTGTAATCTAGAAAAGTTCTTGGTTGATAAGCAAGACTGCACGGAAACGCCCTAGACCCCCTTGTACCAGGCTGGGTATGTACCGGGTACGGGTACGTCTCAGGTACGCTGTGGGTACGTACCCACAGAGTACCCACAGTTTTTTCTTTTTTTAAAGTGCAAAAAAATAAATAAAACATGAGGGCTTTGATTGGAATTGAACTTTGGAAAGTTCGTGTGAGATTCAATATTGCCAATAGGCTCTGAAGGGTCGAGAGAGATGAAAAGGACTTCATTTGGTTGACTTACTATTTGGGGGCTTTCTTGTTGCTCCTCATGGGTCCTTTATTCTTCAGTCAATTTGGAAGGCATGGGAACAAGTGAAGCACTTGGTGGTTGGGCAGCCTATCTTCTCTTCATTTGACATTAGGTGCCAAGCCTACAAATCGATTTCGTCGAATCAGAAATATAATGACAAGATCCTTGCCTTGACAAGAGGCTGTTCTGCCCTCCTTTGGTTTGAGAAAGGAATTAAAATATTTCATGACTTGTACAAATTTGGGAAGTGGATGGAATGGACAAACCTTAAAGCTTTCTATAAGCTTCCTCAATCTCAGTTCAGAATGTATAAAATGCTCAGAAATTCTTTCACAGCTCCCTCTACTGGACTAATTATGGAGGATGAGAATAAATGTATAAAATGCATAGAGAACACATAACAACACAATTTTAGAAGAATTGAGGACAATTTCTTATGGTTTCCAAGCTAGTTACATATTACAAGCGACAAACTTTAAATGTTTTTTTAATGTCCAATGAGACGTCTAACTCAAGCTTAAGGCATTAATAATGAATTATCAAATCTATAATACAGTCTATGTTATTAACTATTATGTTTTGAACATTATGAATCAATACAAACTCAAGTCTCAATTCTCAAAGTATTGGAAATTTGTTTTCATGTTCTATGAATGATTTAAGTTGTATGAGTATTAAATTTCAATAAGTATGCAAATGCTTATATAAATATATATATAAACGTACCCAAAAGTGTACCGTACCCGAGGTTTTAAAAATTGCTGTTTCAGCATACCAAACCCGTACCCATACCGCATTCGAAACTGTCTTGTTGATAAATACAACTTTTGGCCATGGCATTATTGCAATGATGGACTGAAATTACACAATATGCAATATTGGTAAGAATTTGTGTAGAAGGGAAGTTAAGAAAGTCCACAACTTTGGTTGTTTCTTTTTTAATAATTTATTGTGAGGTTAAACAATTGCATTCAAGGTGCCCACTGCATGTGGCAATGGTTGCAAGCTTTTGCATGGGAGTCGGAGAATTGATGGTTAGACTTGGAAATTAGTATGAAGAATTGTTCCTTATGTAAGGAGGAAGTGTTGCAAAAGTTTGAGGACTTGCTTAGCAGAATATTTTACAGATTGTCCCGCCTGGATACTTTCATACAATGAAAAAAATACTTCACGAATCTTGTCTGCAATATCTACAGGCTACACATAAACAACACAGTATTAGTAATTTAAACCCAAAAGGTTTAGGCCATAATGAAGATGAGCATTTTTGACGTTTATCGCCATGTGTCATTAGTAATTTGGGACTCCAACCAACTTCATATTCCTTGTCTCACTCATACATGATCTAATCTCAGTTGAATTGAATAAATACCCCAATATCCTTACAAGCATCTCGATTGAAAATTCCAAATCAATGGCCCATGAGTTACCTCATCTTAGCTTTGCATCTATCATTGGATAGTCAGTTACACTAATTGACCTCCAATTCCATCAATGGCCCATGAGTTACATCAATTAAGCCTTAGTTTGTTCATTGGGCAAGAACTACCTCCATTAATCCCTAATTCCATTAACACCCCATGAGTAACCTTAATGGAGCCTTATTTTGTTCGTTGGGCCATGAGCTACATCTATTAACCCCTGATATTATTATCGAACCTTGAATTACCTCAATTGAGCCACACATCAATCACTGAGCCGTGGTTTAAGTGACCCCTTGGTTCTGTCAGGAACCCTGAGTTATGTTGACTGATCCTTTCTTCAGTTCATGGGTCATGTATTACCTCAACTAAGCCTCGATTCAGTCAATGTCCGATGACTTACAATAAACGAGCATTGCAGTCCTTAGACCCATGAGTGACCTCAATTAAGGATCTTATAACTCCATGTACAGCAGCATTCTGGGCAAAATAATTATGTATGATAGCTAACTTCAGCATAATCTTCTTACATCAGCCATTATTCATCATTATGTAGCGAAATAAATAGAGCACGTCAAAAGTTAAAAGTTAAAACATCCAACTTACGTAATCAAATAGCAGAAATTAAGTCAATACAGAAGAACTTAGTCAAATCTTCCTTCTTTCAATGCTATCATTCTGATCAACACAGCCTTAAATAAGGTCAACACTCCAATCAAAGGTATTGGTAAATGCCGGCAGGATTGCTGATATCATAATCAACTGTGTTGACATCAGCAGTATGGTTTTCACTAGAAATCCCCTTTGCTTTCCTTCAAATATTTACTGGGAAAACTATAGAGTTTCACTTCATTGATGTCATTAATGAGGGGCTCTCCTTGTTATATTTTTGGATTTCTTACTGAGGAATTGAGAACTGGGGTGGCAATAGTCTGTCCAGTCAGCTGTACCACCATGGTTAATTTAACGATAAATGTCCAATTAGGAAATTTAAGATACTGATAAACTTGCCGTCATAATTACAGAGTATGGTGTCACTATGTAGTCAAAAATCATGTGAATAATCATGTCATCAGCCTCTTCTAGGTGTTTCTGTAGTTCTTGTTGTGTCTCCTATCTCAGGCTTATGTCTAATAGTTCATATTTGCAGTTGATTATCTCCTTTTGAAGTGGGTGACTATTTGGGATTATAGCCGAACAGCTCCTTGCTATAGGTATCATGATTTAGTTTTGGTTAGATAAAAGTTTGGAATAATAAACTATTTGGACAATGACCTGGCTTAAGAGCAACACTTATTGGAAATGAAGAAGTGTCTTTTACTTCAAAAGGATATCACTAGTGAGGAGTCCATTTACTGTGTCCTTGAAAGGGATCCTTGGTTTTGACAAAAGGAAGCTTCCCCTGTTTAATCCCAATTGTCATAGAAGGCAGTACTGCACTGAACTTTGTTTTATGTATTCTTACTTTATATATAAGCATGACACTTTATGAGATAGAAGAGGATCCTCTTGTTTATAAGCAAGTTTAAATTCCACTTTAAGAACAGTCTTCCTTCTAAACTGTTGGCTGATTCCTTTTTCCTAATCATAACCGCGTCCAGTTCAGAATATTCTTGGGTGAAAACGCTCCCATGTAATAGAGAATTAAATTCAAGTTCAATTGTGCTCATTGCAAGAGTGAATAGTTTATAGACAGTGCTAGAGCTAATTCGTATTTAGTGCCTCTCCCTTAGGAGATTAGGGTCAAATTATGTGGTGGGTGGAAACTGTAGGTGGGAATGTTAAAATTTTATTGGGGAAAATTGGTAAGAGTAAGAAGCTAAGAGATGCACACATATCAGCAAAGAGTTGGCTAAGATAGAACTTAGTTTAGAAGTTGATCACTCAACTGTACCTTGATTCTATGAAGCTAGGACTGCAAAAAGGTTTCAATTAGGGCATCTTTACATTGAATCAAAGAAGGGGTTGTGGGTTGCCTAGTCTAAAAATGTACAGTAAAACCAGCAACACAGTTGTAGTATGCAAAGGAGATATGAATAACAATGCATGCAAACAAAACCAAGAGCAACACAGATGTATGCAACAGTGATTTACTGCTCAACAACTAATATATTTTCGATCTCTGACATGGTGGCATATATAACTTCGTTGTCTAGAAAGTAGGAACCAACTTCACTTGTGTCACCCACCATAAGAGACAGTGTGATGCAGTCGCTATTAGAGAATCCAATGAAGGACTGTTCTAGACCACGCAGCCTTAATGCTCAAGTAAAACAGTTTTGCGCATGCTCCAGAAAAGGTACATGCGTAGCATGAAACAACAAGATTCGATGTATTAATATCAATGGAGGAAATACAAATTCAAGCACAAAAAGTACAGTCTTATTTCTCAGATCTTTTATCTCAGAAATTACAATAAGTCCCAAAGGGAAAGTGTTACACAAATGGACTCCTAACTAGACTCACAGGCTTCACATATCTGTGCATGATCCAGATTAGGTTCCTTCTCACAGGTTGCAAATACTTGCAGTTTTCTTCTTTCAGGCTTAGCTCTGTATTCTGGATACTCTGGCTGCCAACCCTGGAAAAGAACTCAACCCACATATTTACAGGCACATGAATCAGTTACGTAAGTTGAAACAGTTCTCCTTCCCTGTCAGACAACCACCATCTTGTGGCTCCTTGGCTTCCATTAGCTATTGGATTCCAACTGTTAGGTCGTTACAAGTTCCCTATGTGTTGATTCGCGACGCTTTTAAGAAACACTGGTCTGAGCTGACACGTGTCATGGGTTTGTGATCCACCTTGCAGGAGTGTGCAGAAATGAATGCATTGCACGCAAGAACCTTCAATCAGGTGGCTGCATGGATTGTGCAGGACATCGGACAGTGCACAAGACAAGTCCCACTGGTCAAGATCTATTGTTGCACACGAGTCCAACCTATTTGTGCGGGATGTGCACAGCTCTCTAAAGCTGTTGTGCAATACATTTGTACAAGACTTCAACACTTTGCTGCACAGAGCTTCCACATTGTCGAAATAGATTTCAGATCTGTGGAAAGACAAGTCTTTATCCCTCTACACTCAAGGGCTGCACACACAAAAAGGCGGCACAAGCAACTTATTTCTACTCTTTAAGTATTTTTGGATGCAATATTGCTTCTTCATTTTTGTTTAGAGCGGTATTGGTCTACACTTTATTCTGTCTTCCTTATTTTGTTCTTTCGGCTCAACTAGTTCTGACATCACGTTGCAATTTGGACTAGGTTCTAGTTTCTAACTTAAGACCACACCTTCAACTTCCCTCAGGTCTTGGAACAAGAATCATCTTGCCTATATACTTCTTCTAGGCGAAATGACATATTTTCGTTCTTATAGCTCACTTGCATACTAAATCACATGCCTGTAATTTTACATTCGTCTGTTTCAGTTGAAGTCTTTCCAAAGACAACCATCCTTTTTCTTATGTCATGCTCTATCTTCATTTATGCATATGCCACCAAACTTGAATGTTACATCGACCAAAAACTAAGAGAAAAATATTGCTCTTATCCATTACCAACCTATCATTTTGCCTAAATACTTCTTCTAGGCTAAACAACATCTTTTCTTTCTTATTACTTCGTTGCATGCTCATTCCCATGCCTGCAATTTTATGTTCATCTGTGTCAGTTGAAGTCATTCTGAAGACAATCATTCTTTTTCTCTTATGTCGTGGCTTTTTCTTCTTTACGTGTGCTAACAATCTTGAATGTTACATCTAAAAACTAAGATAAAAATATTGCTCTTATTCATTGCTAATCTTCAAGGCACTGTCCGATGAAAGAATGAGGCACGCGGCCTGGCTGCAACTCCTTATTAGCACTGATGGCCCTAATATATCAGATTCCATTTACTGGATTCTGAGAAACAATATCTATCTCGATGACTTCACTTTCATACTTGGTATGATGGCGATCCAAGCACTCTTACTTTATCCTTGAGGATCCTCAAATTGCAAGGTCCTTCTCTCTTTCAGGGTAGAATAGTTATGGATTACAACCTCTTTCTTCCAGTTGTGCGGATCTTCTATTTCTATCCATTCCCTTTGGGCTTTGGCTGCTGGATTCATCTTATGTTCATCGAGTGCTCTCCTCTTCAATCATAACCTGTACTGGTCTTAACCATCCGTCAGTTCTATAAACCACCTGTATGGTCAAACTCTCTATTCATACAAGGTCTTGGACGTCCTTCAATTCTCAGCCGGACAAATCTTTCTCAACATAGTTCACCTTACCCAGCCTAGGTCATATAGGCAATGACATCAGAAATGTAGGCTCCCTAGTGTAAAAATGTGTAGTAAAACCAGCAACACAGTAGTTGTATAAATATGGAGTATAAATAACAGTGTAAACAAACAGGATGAACAAAACAAATATACACAACAGTGATTGTATTATCAATGTACAAGTACATCAATAATAAAAGACTAGGGGGTATAAGAATATAAAGCATATTTATAAGGTGTCTCTTTACAAGTTGGTTGTAACCAATTGTAATTACATCAACCGCTTTGTAACTTCTTCGTTTTTAATAAATAGACAGAGACACACAATCTCAAATGTGTGCAATCCACCTTCTCTTCATTTCTTCTTGTATACATCTTCCAACATTGGTATTAGAGCGTCGAGGGCAAGCAAGAGAGGGAGGAAGAAGGGTCCCAAGGGCAAAGAGAGGGAGGAAGAAAGATATTTTGAAGTAAAAGTAAATAACCACACAATTCAAAGTGTGCAATCCACCTTCTCTTCATTTCTTCCTTGTATACATCTTCCAACATCGTATTTGAAAGCAAAGAGAGGGAGGAAGAAAGATATTTTCGTGAGTCCCATTAGGGCACGCTGAAGAAGGAAGACATTTTCGTTTTTGAAAGAAATCACGAGAAGATTTTTGAGGGTCGAAGTAAACAGTCTTGTTCGTGAAGATTTGTTGCACAGTCGGAAATCAAGGGCACGCCATTAGGGCACGAAAAATCACGTTGTACAGTTGCGAATCAGAAGAATACACTCATGTTTTTCCAAAAAAAAAAAAAAAAAGTCACGTAAAAATACAGCCGTGAAAGTCACGAAAATATAGTTGCGAATGGCACATTTTTCAGGAAATCAACAATATTTTCAAGCATGAAAATACAATGTGAATGACACGCTTTTTCAGACAATAACAATATTTTCGAGCACAAAGTAAGACGTGAATAGAGTCGTGATTCACAAACATTTGAAGGCCATTACAGTCAGTATTTGAGCCAAAAACAGTCACGAATTGGAAGGGCACAGACGTTTTCCACAGACATAAGGCAGGAAAGACACAGAAGCAAAAAGACTACCTGCGCTAGGGCACGGAACTGTGCAACTGGTATTTTATTTTATTTTATTTATTCATTTCCAAAATACGCAGTTGTATTTATTCTATTTTATTAAAATGGAAATGCCCATAGAAAAATATTCTGGTCTAAATTTTCATACATGGAGAGTGAAAATACAAATGCAACTTATGAATAAAAATTTGTGGGGCATTGTAAACGAGAAAGAGACAAAGACCTACCAATGCATCAAAATTGTTAGAATGGCAAAGCAGAGATGATAGAGCGAAAGCTATTATTGGCCTTGCTCTCTCTGACTCTGAACTTCATCATGTAGACCTAGACAAATCATCGAAGGAAATTTGGGATACTCTAAATAAATTATTTGGAGCGAAAGTAGTCAATGCCAAATTTTCCCTAAAACTTCAGTTATATAGGTTCAAAATGGATGAAGGAGTCTCTATGTCAAGTCACATCAATAATCTAAGGTCCCTGATCAGACAACTAGCAGAAGTCAAAGCTGCGATTGAGGATGAGGATGCCAAAGCTATCCTATTAAATAGTCTGTCTTCCAAATATAGCAATGTAGTTTTTACCCTCAGTCAAATTCAATCTCAATCTCTGGATGATATGATAGCAGCTCTTCTAGCTGAGGAAAAACGAACCACAGAGGATGCAGAAGGTCATTCCCAACAAGAAAGTGCATTCTATTCTAGAACCAGACAATATCGTAGAAGATCAGATAAAGATAAATCGGAGATTGAATGTCATTATTGTAAGAAAAGAGGTCACACAACATGGGATTGTCGTGTTCGAGCCAATGATGTGCTCAAGGGTAAAGTCATATCAAATACAACCAATATAGCCATGGTTGAAGACCCACCGGATGCAGAAGGTAGTGAGGATAGTGACGAATACGCATTATAAAGATGCTCTAAACTTTGAAGGCAAGAAAGGATACATAGTAGATGAAGCTTGGTATGGATTGTTGCTCAGATAGTTCGGGAGACTGTGGATCTTGGGAATTATACCCTCATGAGGGTCATGAGACAACTTGATGGAGCTTGTGGATGGCTCAGTATGGATGGTTGTCCAATAATTCGGGAGATCTGTGATTCGGGAGTTCGGGAGGTGGAATCGGGAACTCGGGAATTCGGCTCGGGAGCTACACCTTTACGAAGGTCATGAAGCACTTGATGGAGCCCTACCTTATCATAGCATTGCTTTCGTGAGTGCAAGTGTTTCAAGATAGCGTAGTTCTATTTTGTTAGATTGTTTGTTTTTGCTTTATGTAGAATACGCCTTAAGAGGGGGTATATGAATATAAGACATATTTATAAGGTGTCTCTTTACAAGTTGGTTATAACCGGTTGTAATTACATCAACCGTTTTTGTAACTTCTTCGTTTATAATAAGCCTTCTCTTCATTTCTTCCTGTATACGTCTTCCAATAGGGGTTGCACACATAAGAGCTCCTAGGTCAATATGTCACAACCATAAATACAATGATGGCCAATGGATGTGGTGGTTCAAGCAACCAACCACAACCACCCAATGGCCGATGCTTATAGAAATGAATAATGGCCATACATGAACACAACATGGACTTCGCCAAACACGTGACTAATCACAATTTTCTCTATTCAAACATGACATTATTTGACAATCATGGCCGACTTCTACAATATGTTGGTCCACGTACTAAGAAGATAAATGAGACCTATTTTAGTGTCTACAAAGTGGATAGAAGCACTCAATTTTCACATTATTTTATTGACCACTATAAGAAAGTTTTAATGGAAGATCTCCATTGACCAATCAAGAGTTGGCTTAGTGTCTTCAAGCTGCCCTGTCAAATTCTTCCCAAAGATAGAGAGGCTTTGCAGGTTTCTATGGAAGATCTTTATTGACCAAACTAAAGAGGCATCGGCTTAGTGTCTTCAAGTAGTCCTTATCAAATTCTTCCCCAAAGACAGAGAGAGACTAGTGGGTTTTATCTCTTTCTTGATGAACTTCAAATGGCTTTAAACATCAGAGCTAATAGAAGGCCTTGGGCATTCATAGCCTATCCTATGAATGCTATAAAACATCATTGGACTTAACAACCCTCGCGAAGGTATGTAATGGATGGTAATGGTGCATTTCCTTAGTCTCCGTGGTTAACAAAGGCAATATCAAGTTTATTCCTAAGAACGGGGATCTTGAAGTAATCAACAATTGGAGGCCTATTACCTTGCTTGGTGTTACTTAAAAATCTCAGAAGCCTAGGCTATACAAATCAAGCACATTCTCAGAACGACAACAGATCTGAACCAACATGGTCAAGAAGCTTCATCGAGGAAGATGCATTCGTGCCAATCTCATCACGGCAAGGATTGGAATGAAATGGGCAAAAGCCAAATCTAGTTAGGATGTTCTCTTTATGAAAAATAGATTTTGTAAACTCTTATGATAGAGTGAAATAGCACTTCATCACTGCAATGTCGAGACCTTGAGATTTAGCCCTAGATTTGCAAGAGCGATCCCCACATTATTCTTTGATGCCTATGCATGCCTCATCACAAATGGGGCTTTATTTGAGCCATCTACCTTTATGTCTTAGTAGTTGATCCCTTGGGTTACTAATTTCAACTCGAGCTAAGTTAAGTCGCATAAGAGGAATTTCCTCGCTTCAATCTAATCAACAACTAGTGATGACCACTTTGTTGATGATGCATTTTTGACTATTAGATGGAGGAGTCTCCTGCAAGGAACATAATGGACACTATAGAGGTTATCATGCCTCTATTATTGAAGCAATCAATGATTGGAGGCCTATTACCTTGCTTGGTATTGCTTAAGCATTCACAGTTGAAACCTAGGCTAAAAGGATCAAGTTCCTTCACAAAAGGGCAATCATCTCTTAACCAACATGGTGAAGAAGGTTCATCAGAGGAAGATACACTCATGCCAATCTCATTGTCTTCTAGGATTGGAACAAAATGAATCAAAGCCTCTCGGTTAGGATGTTCTCTTTATCGAGAATGGATTTTAATAACTCTTATGATAGAGTGAAATAAGATGCATCATTGTAATGTTAGAGGCCTTGAGACTTATCCCTAGATTTATGAGAGCATTCTCCACACAATTTCTCTCGAGGCCTCTCGCATGCATGTAAATGGGGCATTCTTTGAGCCATCTACCCTTTATGTCTTAGCAGCTTGATCCCTTCGGTTACTAATTTAAACTTAGAGCTCACTATTGTCACATAAGAGGAGTTTTTTTGTTTCAATATAATCAATTGGTCGATGGCCACTTTGGCGATGACTTTTTTATTTGTTTTTTTACTATTAGATTGGAGGAGTCTCCATGAAGGAACATAATGGACACTAAAATGGTTTTAGGTCTCTCTTATGTAAGTAATCAACAATCGGAAACCTATAACCTATCTTGGTGGTGTTTAAAAATTCTCATTTGAAACCTAGGGTGTTGTTCAAAAATTCTCATATGAAACCTAGGGTGTTGTTAAAAATTCTTAGTGAAACCTAAGCTATAAGAGTCAAGTGCATTCTCGAAGGCCCGTCTCCGATCCGAACCATTATGTTTGAAGAAGGTTCATGGAGGAAGATTCATTCATGCCAATCTCATTGATATCCGGAGAGGAATGAAGTGGGCCAAAGCCTCTAGTTAGGATTTTCTCTTTACGAAAAATATAATTTGAAAGCTTTTATGATAGAGTGAAATAGTACTTCATCATTGCAATGTTAGAGGCCTTGAGATTAAGCCCCAGATTCGCAAGAACAATATCCACACTAATCTCTGAGGCCTTTGCGTGCATCATCATAAAATGGGGCTTTCTTTGAGCCATCTACCTTCATGTCTTAGCAGTTGGTCCTTGGACTACTAATTTAAACTTAGAGCTAGTTATGGTCACACAAGATCAATTTCTTTTCTTCAATCTAATTAACAACTCGGGTGATGACCACTTTGTTGATGACTCTTTGTTACCGTTAGATCGAGGAGTCTCGCAAGGAACATAATGGACACCATAGAAGTTTCCGTGCCTTTCTTATTGATATGTTGAACCATGTAATTACAAGAATTGCTATAAATTTGGACTACTGGGAAACCGAGACTACCGAGTTTATCTGTTAGACATTGGGTTTGCTTTATCTTAACCACTAATCATTTTTATTTTCATTATGCTTGCCCCTTTCGAAATAGGTTATGATTTGCTCAATGATTTGCTCTGAGCTTTCCTTTTCTTTCCGAAAGGCCAAAAATGGGTTTTCTTGAGTCAAATGGGAGATTTGTAGTCTCAATAAGGATAAGAGGGGCCTTAGCCTACTTGCCATAGACCTAAGCAAGGTAATCGCTCTCTGCTCCAAACAAATTGTTATGGAAATTTGGGGCAATTTGAAAATATCGCTTAGGTTTAATAAGTGCCGCTTTCTCTCCTCAGGTTGTATGAGATGAATGCCATCGCGCTCCGGCTCATGAAGCAATTAAGAGGCTCTATCATGTTTAAGAATATTTGGGCTGCTTGGGAGGAGATAAAACTAATCTGAGTTTGGTGGGGGTAAAGAACTTGGGAGAAGTTTGTTTTGGCAGAAAGGTCTCCATTTTGTGTCCCAATTTTTATGATATTTAGAGGAATTGGGCCAACTGACTTTTGATTGAAGGAAAAAGGCTAAAGAAAAAAGGTTACAAACTTTGGTTGATTTATATTATTATCAAGGATACCATTTTGTGCACTTGCGTAAGTACTATAACATAGAAGGTTAAAAATTTGAGATCAAATTATTCTCGAGAAGAGTTTCAGTAGCCCCAAACCTCGATGCCATGTTTCTTAAAATAACAATTTGAGAATATCACACTAGGGATTGGGCTTGTGAATTTATCAAAACTCTAATGTCACTATCTTTCGCTCATGTATACAATTACTTTGTCATTTCTTGTAGTTTGGTTGAGATTAAATTTGGAGATGGGGATGCATGACCTTTTCTCCAAACAAAAGATCATAGATTTTGAATCCTTTGGAAAGCACATTGGAGCCTCCAAAAACATTTTTTTCTCGAATCCTTAGGCATGGGAGCTTTTTATGAAATGGGCAAGAGTGATCCAAATGCCACACGAGCATAATCTTTCCCGAATCTTCCGGGTTTGCTCTTTAGCCTAATCTCCCTGTGCTTGGCTTAGAGACCATGTCAAGCCTCTCGCTATATTCCCAGCTTGGTTGGCTCACGCTTTTGGACACCTAACTTCAGCCTTCCACCTTTCTTGGCATGTGGTAAATAGTAACCTTTTCAAGCATTCATCAAGATGTTCAATTTCAAGAGCAAGTCAAAGCCTTAAGGTGACATAGAAACAATGCAACAAAATTAAACCGAATCATCTCCAACACCATTTATATCTTGTTCTTGCCACCTTCATTTGTTTCACCATGATTAATAACGTTACTAAGTGCAAAGGAAGATGAATATACATCTTTTTGACAAAATATGAATTAAAAACATGAAAATGCATATGCATACGAGAAATAAACCATTATTTTGGTTTTAGCTTGTTCACGCTTTTATATTGATCTAACTTCTCTAGTTCCTTGGCGTGTACATGAATTTCAAACTTGAACAAAATGCAAATGCAAATCTAGCATGGAGTCTTTCAATAAGATAATGCTATGGCATCTTTTCCATTATTTTTAGTTGCTTTCTAATTGGAAAATCCCTCATGTTTATTCTGCAAGCAACAAGTAATCTTGCATCATTTCATGTCTCACTAGATCATCTTGGTATGCAATTTTTTTTTACTTTTAAACGCTTTTGACGAGCTACGAATCGGGGTTGTGGGACCCCACCCATACAATGCAGAAATGAACTAGATCCCAAAAGACTAAAAAAATCCCAAGTACAAACATCGTGGGCCCCACCGAGAAGAGAACTAGACCAAAAGAGCCAACTAAAATCCAAGGCAGAGCTTGGATTACAATTCCCAAAGCAACAAAACGAGCAGAAGAGAGGAACATGTAAGAATAGATCTAACGCTTACTTTGGAGCATCCACTAAGTTGTTTGCCGTTGCACACGCCACACTCCCAGCCGCCGCCTCAACTCCGAGCCGCTCCGCTAACAATGCTCTTGACTACTTTGAGAGGCTCTACCGAGCAGAAAGAGAAAGTTTGCCATGGCGCGATCACGCAGTTCATTGAGATTGTCAATAGTCGAATGAAGAGGAAAGCGGGCTTCTGAAATATCCAAGGGGGGTAAACGGCATGGATCCGGATGGCCGTGCCAAAGAAGATTGTCTACATTCTCAGGATAATGAAGTAATTCTCTATACATTTCTCCGAGCCAATGTATCCCCCCTCACGACCAGTAGCTAGCTTATCCACCTCCTCGACCTAAAGCAAGGGGTTAGGAAGTCAAAATTCGGCCAATTCATCGTGCAGACCGCCTCATGAATAGGATAGATGAAATACTTAGCGACGGCCACAACATTTGCAGAATCCAGATGAAGGAGAAGACAAAAGGAGATGAATGCAACATCAATGTCGGTGTTGGCCCGCGCCCGACGAGAATCATGCATATAAGATTCTCCCAACATGTTCTCAATCGTACGCCTCGCGGATGGAAGAGAAGAGAAAATTTTAGAGAGTCACCTACGAGATATGGCCGAGGAGAGGGCCATCTCCATATGTTCCCACAAAGTGAAATGAAAGGGAAACCTAGAAATGCCATTAAACTCAAGCCAAAATTGCATAGGAGAAGAAGTATGGAAGGAGAAGCCAACGAAAATTAAAAACTTAGATGCACAAGACACCATTAATTTTGGGGGCAGAGGCCGTAGTGCCCTTCATGTGAAATAATTTCAAGTAAGCCATGCCAATCTTCATGATCGCACGAAATCTGGTGGCGTCCGACCCATCAATGGTAGCTTTAGCAGCAAATCGGCGACATGATTTGCTTCTCTATAGATATGAATGATGCTCCGTGTTTTCAATTTACCCAACCAAAATAAAATGTTGGAGATGAAGAAATTTAAATACTAGTGAAAGGGACGAATCCTGGCATTAGTGTGAACAATGACTTGCGAGTCACCTTCCACCTAAAGACAATCGCATCCCCTAGAAACAACTAATTTAACACCCTCTATGAGAGCTTGAGCTTCGCTAAATTACATGTGCCATCTCTTAGCGAAAAGGACCCCACCAAAATAACATCCCCATTCTCATCTCTAACAACACACCCCACTCCCGATTTACAGGTTACCTCTAGGGGTTCTGTCAAAATTAAGTTTGCAAAATCTAGGGGGTAGACTCCATCTCTCATTTCTCCTTCTCGAGGATTTTTTGAATTTGAGATAGGCCTCGCGAACAATCAAACTAGGTGGGGACTTTTGACTGTGGCTTCGAGATTTTTTGATCTCTACGTCACACAAGGTGAAATTGGGATTATTAAAGCTATGAGTGTTAACATTCTCCGATATTACTACCTCTAGTTTACCAATGGAGGTATGAAACCCAGAAGCCTCTTCCCTGAAGATTTTAATGTTACGCTCCACCCATATATGCCAAATCAAAAGGAAAGGAGTGATGAGCCAAATAGAACCGAATGTGCATTTTCCCCTCACTGGGGCAAGCCATCGTAGTTTTGGTAATATTCTTGCAGGGGGCCAAACTAAGCCCAACTTGCAAGATAACTAGTTCCATCCTTAAACCGCAAAGGGACGAAATAACAAAAAAATGATTGAGATCCTCAAAGCATTTTCATAAAGGACGATTTAGAAGGACCATCATTAAAAGGAACGATAACCGGATCGTACCAAGCCAAAAACACAGATGCTAATCAAACACCACGATCAATAAGATGAAAGTAGTTCGCCAAAATAACTTTACATAAACCTTTGCAAACAAATAAGGAACAATATCATATATTATTATAAAACTCAATGAATTACAACGAGAATGAGCCTTGCTTATATAGGCAATGAATAACAATGTAAGAACCAAATAATGTCGTAGATCAAACCATAAATCAAGAAAATAACTAGTCATCAAAGAACTAGTTAAGAGCATAGATTTAGGAGAGAACTAGACATCAAGGATCTAGTCAATACCATAGATCAAGGAAACAATTATACCTAACAACTAGATAATATATCTTAATATCTAAATAAGATAAAAGAAATATCCACACACATAAGTGGGTGAGGATAAATATAATAAAGGTAAATAAAGTACCTAGGTGAACATGAGCTAAGGTAAATACTTACTCCAACACCCCCTCAAGTGAAGCTAGGGGCCAAAATAGAAGTGGCATGTTCACAATATGAGTCCCGACAACTAGGCTCGATGAGGTACTCATTTACAATAATTGGGGAAAATGACATTGCAAGGTACCCAAAACCAGAACAACAAAGTAAAGAGAGTAAAAACTTGCTGCAAGGCATCCCAAGAATCTCGGCTCAAAAAATTGTACAATGTCAAGAAGTTTGGTGTGCACCGTGGTCTCGACTCCACCGCTGATCACAAAAATAAAAACAATCGACACTTGGGCTTCCTAGAATAGCTCCATACAAGGAAAATATTAACGGAGTGATGTCAAAAGTGCAAGAAAAAACACCAAACATAATTCGATCAACTATTGCAAATAGGTGTGACACGATCAAAGAACAATAACCAAAACAACAAGGCAAGGACACAAAATCTAGAGTGTCACAATCTAAGAAAAACCAAGGTAACAAGGCAAGGACACAAAACCCGAAGAAGTAGGATCAACACCACACCCTCCCATACTGCTGAATAGGTGGAGTGACGCCACATATCTGTATGAGTTACCCAAAATTAACTACTTGAACACTGACAAAATAACACAAAGTGCTTCACCAGAATAGATCCCCCACAAGAGATATTGTCAACATGCTAAAAGTGTAGAAAATACATATACAAAATCTCTCAACAAACAAGAGAGATACACTACACTTGCTAAAGAAAAATGCTCAAAACAAGAAGCATTACAATGTAGAAGGTATAGAAAGTGGAGCAAGAGGCCGAATGGTGGAGGAGCCACACCTATAGAGTCCTCTCAACGAATGCCTATGTCGCTACCACGAGTGATCAGATATCTACCCAAATCAACACAGATGGATGAAGAAGATGCTTGCATATGACTTGGTGCAAAATGCACAATGGGTGCATGCAAAGGAACATTAGAATGTGTGTCAAGTTGATCATGTTTGATAACTGAAATCTCAAGTTTCTCAAGCTTGAGTGAAGGTGCAGAACTCATGTGTTGTTCATGATCTTTAGAAAGAGTCGAGCAAAAAAAAAAGAGCTCACAATGTGTGATCCCAATGAAGTATCTGCTCGAAAACTAATGTCATGGCGATAATTCTACTTAACATGTGGAATAGGGGAAACAATACCCCGTGAATGTCTGCTAATACCCCGCCAAATGAAACCCATAGAACGGAGCATGCGAGAACTCGACAACGCAGTGGTATGCTCCTCAAAAGAGTCATGCATATAAGAAGAAGTAGGATGCACAACATGTGTCACCGTAATGGGCAAAGATGTGGAAGAGCATGCAGAATAAGCCTCATAGGTTTAGGAGCATTAAGAGCAAAGAACATGCTCAAAGACTCGACACATCAATGTCGGTGGGTACAAGAGCAACAACCGCAAGTGGACTCAGAGTATGGACATGGCTGTCCACAATATGATGGTGATGTTGTACGCTAGCAAGTTTTTGTTAGGAGTGTATTAGTGTATCCTTATCATGAATGAGTGATCAGACAAGAGAATTTCACTTTTGAGCGATCTATTTTCTTCCAAAATTTTTACAATATCCTCTTAAACTCCACACACTTCGTAAGAAAACATATCATTCTCGTAATCCAACACTCCTCCATATTTGACACTTTATAATGAGTGCGTGTTACAATATGACACTTTATAATTATATTGTAATTTTCAAAATAAATATTACCAATGGAAAGAACATGAAAAATAAGAACTTTTGCAAAAACGACACTCAAAACAGAGTTATCGATCAAAAGATACAAGCTTTTCAATATTATGCTCTGCTATTTATTTTAGTTGCCACTAAAACAAAATAAAATGATCTTGCCTTCACCACACAAAAATGAAAGGGGTTGGAGTTAAGCATCTACTAATAGGAATCATAAGATTTAAGGCCTCATATGACCAGGGGCTAAGGATTTCAATGGATATGTGCACAACTTACTATTCTGGGGTGTGCCTCTTGTTTTCAAGAAAGTCACATCCAAATACTCATTTTGGTAAAAATTACTATTTCGTGCATGTGATATGTTAAGTGCAGAATTTCCCAAAATAGCAAAATCCATGCACACCCGTCCTAGACCCTGTCAAAAAGAAAAGATCTATCCTTCCGAAAAAACCTCCCGTACGCAAACCGAAAGTGCTACGCTACAAATGCAAATACCCAATTCAGATATAGACAAATCCAACAAAACCTTAAAAATAATTCATGCTTTTCTTTCCTAGCTAGCTCAAATCCCGAGGCGAACCAGTGTGTTTCTCTGCAACAACAAAAAAACCAAAAATGACTGCCTCTAGAAAAAGTCGAGTTTACAATCGAACTTAGGGTTTTTCCACCTTCCGGATCTAATGGAAGCCTTTGTTTTACATAAAACCGCATGCAACAACAAAATATGACCAAATCCCAAATATATGAATATAGAAAGAATCTATTTGTAAAATAAAACTTGATGGATGTCAATAACAATCTCCTTCTCTGGTACCATAAAATGAACGATAACCAAATCGTACCAAGCCAAAAACACAGATGCTAATCAAACACCACGATCAATAAGATGAAAGTAATTGTTAGAATAACTTTACATAAACCTTTGCAAACAAATGAGCAATAATATCATATATTATTATGGAACTCAATGAATTACAATGAGAATGGGCCTTGTTTATATAGGCAAAGAATAACAATCTAAGAACCAGTCAAGGTCGTAGATCAAGCCATAAATTAAGGAAATAACTAGTCATCAAAGAACTAGTCAAGACCATAGATTTAGGAGAGAACTAGACATCAAGGATCTAGTCAATACCATATATCAAGGAAATAACTAGTCAATACCATAGATCAAGGAAAGAACTATACCTAACAATTAGATAATATCTCATAATATCTAAATAAGATAAAAGAAATATCCACACACATAAGTGGGTGATGATAAATACAATAAAGGTAAATAATGTACCTAAGTGAACATGAGCTAAGGTAAATACCTACTCTAATAAGCATAGCCCCAAAATTTTCTTCTCTGTTGCGTGAGGATCTTCCCTTTGACTAATAACTAGTGAAGATAACCGCCGCTTTAACAATCTTAGGGCTCCAACACCTTGTCCAACTAGTAACCCCATTTCCAGACATGGAAATCAATTTAGCGTAACCCGCTTTAACAAAATACAAACAAGAGGGGCACTCGGCCAAAACAAGTTATCCTCCTAAACTTTACAAGTGACCTTTCTAAGAGAGAGGGACTCCCTGAAATCCATCGCTTCTTGCTCGGTCAAGCCAAGAGTAGAAGGGTCCTTCCATAACATAGAGGGGGATCCATTTGGAGCCGTAACTCCATAATTCACCACTTTATTGCCCCAAACGGCCTTTAGAGATTTGATTAACAAGGGATAAATTTTGATTTAAGAGAAGAGGTTCAAACCGATTCCAACTATCCTCCCGAAAACTCGTTGTTTGACCATTTCCTATTTGCCAAGAAACATGATCCGCTATAAGATGCCTACATTTGGTAAGAAAATTCCAGATGTGCGACCCCCTAGGTAGCTCGGCACTAGAAAGAAGAAGCTCCAGACGATCTCTCCCAGATATTTATGAGATAAAACTTGAAAACCAGCCTTTTAGGATCAGAAATGAAATTCCAAACTAATTTAGCTCCTAAAGCAATATTCTGAAGCTCCAAATCGATGATTCCCAACCCTCCCAAATTTTTAGGGAGCTTAATACTCTCCCATTTCACCAAGTGGAACTTGTGCTCCTCATTATTACCTTGCCATAGGAAGGTTCTGATAATTCTCTCAAATTTGCTAAGGACAAGTTTGGGAATCTTCAACATAGAGAGCATGTAAGTAGGAGGGTGCACAAACCGATTGAATAAGGAGAGATCTTCCAGCCAAGGTGAGCCATTTCTCTTTCCAAGATTGCTTCCAATGAACTAGAGAACGCAACAAGTTTTCCCATAATGAGGCTCGCCCATTCCTAGAGAGAATAGGGGAACACCAAGATATTTATGGGGGAGGGAGCCAAGTTCAAAGCCTAAAACAACATGAATACTTTCTCGGATGAAGAGAAACATTAAAGAAGAAAATAATAGATTTGTGGAAGTTAATTATCCGGCCTGCTACTTTGGAATATGAATCGAGGATGTTATCGATGGCTATAGCTTCCAATACAAAGGCATCATTTCAAAAAAAAGGTATCATCCGCAAACTGTTGATGGGAGAGAGGAGGAAGATTCATGGCCATTTTATTCCCTACATGGAACCAAGGGTGATAAAATGTTGCATAGCTCTCTCTCGATCCTCAAAACAAGAATAAAGAGGAAGGAGGATAAGGGATCACCCTTCCTGATCCCTCGACTACTAGAGAAGAATCCTTCCATTGAGCCATTGACCAGAATGAAGAATCAAGAAGAAGAGACACAATTGAAGATCCAACCACAAAAATGATCATTGAAACCCATCCTTTAAAGGGACTTGAAAAGAAATCTCCAATTTAGGTGATCATAAGCTTTGTTGAAATCAAGTTTGATCATCATACCTGGGAAATGAGAGGATTTCAAAGAATGTATAAGCTCATGAGAAATGATGATATATGTCGAGATGGATTTTCAAGAATGAAACCACTTTGTTCTTGAGTAATAAGACAAAAAAGGAGAACGTAATCTAGAAGTTATGGCTTTAGAAATAATTTTTTAAGAAGTGTTACATAGCGAGATAGGGATGGAAATCATCCATCGATTTAGTAGGGTTTTTTTGGGGAACATACAGATGAAAGTATGATTCATTTCCCCCAAAATCTTCCTGAGCTTCTAGATTCCTCCACAGTGAGCCAGACATCCTCACCAATCACATTCCAAAATCCTAAAAGAAGGCAATCGGGAAACCGTTAGGCCTAGGTGCCTTATCTCTCTCCATCGAAAAAATGATGTTGCGAACTTCCTCCTTAGAGAAAGGGGAAAGAAGTTTAACGTTATCTTCATCATTCATAATTCTTTAAATCTGATCAAGGAGAGATTGTTGCTTATCAAGAAGAGAACAACACTCCCATTGATCAACCCTTAAAATAATGAAACAACTTCTTCTTTAATAACAATGTGACGAAGATCAATTGCCATCCTTTGACTTATAACTTAGAGATATAGTTTTGATTTCTTCTAGCTTTAACCAACGAAAAAAAAAATTTGTTTTTATCACCATCTTTTAACCAAACCTCCCTAGATTTATGTCTCAAAAGGTCTCTTCCTTGAGAAGGAGATCCCCAACTCACTGAGAAGCTCCTTTTCCTTCCAGTATTCTTCTTGACCCATGTCATCCCTAAAAATGATTTCATTCAAGCCCCGAAGCTCATTCTCCACTCTCGCTTTTCCATAAAGATATTCTTGAAAGAAAAGCATTCCATTCAAGAAATTTATCTTTGAGGTGGGCTAACTTTTTGGAAAGAATGAACATTCTAGTCCCATTCACCCTGAAGGATGACCACCAAATTTTTATCAAATCGGGAAATTTAGGATCTTGCAACCACATCAATTGAATTTAAATGGGGATCTTCGCGGAGGGATGTCAAATTGAACATTGAGGGAGATGGGAAAGTGATCAGAACTAGAGAGAGGCAGGATTTCACTTTCCATAAGATAATTATTTTGGAGCCAAGCTTCGACACTAAGAAGCGATCGATCCAACCGCCGCCATACTTGCTAAAACCGTGCATCTGCATTCATCCAAGTGAACCAACCCCTCTTAGGTTCGATATCCACAAAATTTCAGGCCACGAAACAAAGGAGGTAAAATCCATTTGAGAGTGTGGTTGCCATCGAACCCCTCCTCTCTTATCTTTATCAGAAAGGGTAGCATTGAAGTCCCTGCTAAAATGATTTTGTCTTGTGAAAAGGACCTTAGATCACCTTCAACCTGGACCAAATCTCTCCTTCTTGATAGGATTGTGAGGACCATAAACATTACAAATTAAGAACATCTCATCTGTATGTTTAACCTGAACATGACACCATTGAAAGTTGTTGCTTTCTGAAAGAAGCTCAATAAACACTTTGTTTACCTTCCACAAGACGCCCAAACCTCTAGACGCCCCTTCCGAATCCACAAAAAAACCAGACCAACCTCTCCAACTCTGCATCCAACCTGCTGAACATTCTGCTTTGGAAATTTTAGTTTCTTGAATTAAACACAGATCCACATCTTTCTCTATAACATACCGCCTGAGAAGGTGTTGTTTATTAGGGGCGTTCAAACCCCTAACGTTCCAAGAAAAGATCCTCATCCTTTTTTTCGGAGAGGGCCCTCTCCTACTTGATGATTGAAAGAAAGAACCTATATGATTTGTTTCCCATCAACTATCTCTCGTTTAGAGAGTTGTTCCTTTGAGGGGCAGCCTAGAGGGTTCTTAGGACCATAGTCTATACGAGTGAGAGCTGGTGTAGGTAGAATGGAACTTCAAAGATTAATTTGATCAGCCCCCGGCTCTCCTTTGATCTAGAAGCACCTTCTTCTTCGTCTTGCCTACAGCCAAGGTGGCCTCTACCGCTTCTTAGTCACTCACCCATTTTCTCCAATGATGCAACAAGAGGCTCCATGGCCCACTTCAAGGCCTTCTTGCATTAAGGCTAGAAGACGGGTGGAGTCCTGAACAAATGAAGCGGTTTCCTTGATAAGAGAATATGTAGTCGGGTTAAGACGCAAGAGTTTGGGGGAGACTTTGTTCTGATGTGATGTCCTCCCTCCTAACGTGATCTAGGTGAGAGAGCTTCCTCGCTCCTTACTTAGCATGAGGCTCTACAATTTTTTTCCAAGTTGTATTAAGCGGGGTAGACTATTCATGCAGTCCTTTTGAAAATGACCTTTATGCTTGCATTTGAAACAATTGAAAGAGATCTTCTCTTACTCGACCCTTTCAATCCATTTACCAGAAGGGGAAGAGATTACTATTTATTCTTGCAGTTTTTTAGCCATATCTATAGAGACGCAGATCCGCAAAGGCAGATAAGGATCCTTCAAGAGTCATGGGGTCTATACGAATGACCCTTCCCAATCTTTTTGCAAATTTTGTAAGAATTTTGGGGTTCAATATTCACTAGGCAAAGCGTATAATCTGACCCAGACCTGAAGCTCCTCCATGACTACTTGCTCCAGGATCAAAGTTAGTGCTCCAAGCTCTGATATGAACTTCAGAATCGAGGAACAATCTTTCTTTTCTGGCTAATGTATCTTCCCTCTGAGCTTCACTTCTGAAGATGACCATGAAGAACCCCTTAGATAGGAAGTGCATTCTAAGACCGCTTCCCCATTGGTGTCACACCACCTACAAATACCCTCAGTCGACAACCATCGTCCCACAAATTTCGTAAAGATCACTCGCTTACCGAGAAGGGCTATCTGCAAACATGCCGTCTTGTTCATCGAGAAAAAACCGAGACATATTCCTCCTAGCAGTGAACCCCCGTGTCTTGTTTGCCCCTAAAATATTCTTTCGTAACATTTTTGTTGAGCCCACCTGGGGCCCAGTGCCTGAGAAACCTGATTAGAGACCTACCCTGAGTGTCTCCCTTGTTCGCCATCGAATCCTACCTTGTGAAAAAAAGAGCCAATGTGCCTGAAGGAATTCAAATTTTTACCCCGCACCATCTCACCCCCGTATTGTCTACTATTCATCTTGGTATGCAATTGATTTAATAAAATAAATAAAAATATTTTCATTAAAAATCTACGAGATATGCCCCAAGCTTGGGCCGACACAACATAACAATAATCTAAAACCAATAGTATCTAATAAAATACTACGAAGTATTACACAACATAGTAAACTACAACGCTACAACTACCACCTATACATGAAAAAATAATTAAGTCTCATCAACCAAGGTCTAAGCTAGGAAATATTTAAGACCAAGTTTTGCAAATAAACTCAACCTCTCCAAAGATTACTCATCTCTATGTCAATCATCTCAGTCAAGTTGTTATCGTAAAGAGGCAACATACATTAACTGGAACAACAGGAGAAGGTACCTCACATCGTTGTCTCCTCAACAATGTCCTTAACCCTCTAATGTAAGTAATTGAAAAGTAGTATTTTCTTTATAGAGTTTTTTCTAGAAGGATGTTTATGGTTAGCTCTTCTTTGCATGTCTTGAAGTTTAGAAATGAGAATTAATTATATGATCAAGTTGAGGTGCACAAATTTCTCATTATATTCACGGTCATCTTTGACAAAGCGAGACCTCTTTTGATTCTCTTTCATTATCCTTCCATTTTTGGCTAATGAGAGCAAAGTACTCGACAACCGCACAAACTAAAAACTTGAAATTGCTTCTATGACTCAATGGACTTGCTTGGCTTTTTTACTGTCAAAAAAATAAATCAAAAAGTTAATCCCACATTTGTTGGTTGGCTTGGTCCACAATAACATACAAACCCCAATACATCACAATCCTTATGCCAATAAGGGTGAAGCCATAATGGAAGTGACTCTCTTATATGTCACGATCCTTATGCCAACAGGGGTGAGGTTGTAATGAAAGTGGCCTCTTACTAACATATTGGTTTGATTGGTTGTGAGATGAGTATGTTTGTTCGCTCGGCCTTCCCCTCTCCTCTATGACTTCATAATATTAAAAATAGCAATCGCTTGTGTACAATGCAATGTGAACGCTTGAATGGTATATGTTATTTGATTTAGAGGGATATATATTAATTTTTGGTTGATGTTGATAAGGGGTGTGATTGATTTTGTAAGTGTAGGAATATAGAGGAAGCATTACATTTAAAGGTTCTATCTCTACATTTGAAATTTGTTACAAATTGTACTTTGAAAACAAAACCGCAATCATTTGGATTGTTAATGATTTGGCAAGAATTCAAGTTTTCCTATGTATTGAAACTATATGCTTTGTGAAGATTTTTTTGCATATGGAGCTTCCTATTTCATTTTCAGCCAGCCCCCTTTGTTGCTTCTTCAACTTTGCCTATGGTTGAATCTTTTGAAGGAAGTTTTGGTGGTGGGTTTTGTGCTCCGGTGTGTTAATTGATTCTTGGCAAGTTGATTTCCTTTACGCGGTGAGTTTCTCAAGAGGTTGTGCTCTTCTTGGTGTCTTTCTGCTGTTGGTCCCAGAGGTGGTGGTTTACTTTGATATGATGCTATTTTGGTTGGTCAATCTCTCATTTCCCTCTCGGAATCTTGATTTGTTTGCTTCTGGTTCTTGTATAATTTGGCATGATAATATGTCCTTTCGTTTTGGAATTATTGAGCCATTGGCTAATAATATCGGCACTATGATGCTTTTCATTGTGTTGGGCCCTCTCCCTAAGGTGAATTTTGAAAAAAACAAATACATACGGGAGAATAAGTTGCACAGGTGCAACCAAATGCCAGAATAAACAAGCTTCCAATAACATCCGGGAAGCAGGAAATGAATAGATACAAATATATTGTTTACAACAATATAACAGTATGAAATAAAAGACAAATATGGTTGATTAACCATATAACCAAATAACAATTATTATTTAATTAATAAAATTAAATAATTTAAACTATGCATAATTAATATTAGGATAATAATATTTAATCCTAACATTCCCCCCCTTAATTGTGCATTGTCTGAAGAGATGAGGAGAGAAATGCTCTGAACAACTCGAACTTGTCACGTGCAAGTGACTTTGTGAAAATATCTGCTCGTTGTTCAAAGCCATTGACAAAATCAAGCCGGATGTTGTGCTTCAACACATGTTCACGTATGAAATGAACCTGAACTTCAATGTGCTTTGTTCTCTCGTGAAAAACTGGATTGCGAACAAGTTTGAGAACACCTTCATTGTCAACATACATGGTGGTCGGTTTGTCCTGTGGTATTCCAAGTCCTTCCAAAGATGCGACGAGCCAAATCGCTTCACGCATAGCTTCTCCGCAGTAACGATACTGGCTTTGTGGAAGAGCGAGAAACAAAGTGTTGTTTCTTACTTCCCCATGATATTGGTCCAGATCCCATAAAGAATACAAATCCAGAAGTGGATTTTCTATCATCAATGTTACCTGCATGATCTGAATCCGAATATCCAGCCAAGAAGAAGTTTTCATTCTTCTTGTATTCTAGACCAAGATCCACTGATCCTTTGAGATATCTCAAAATGCGCTTTGCTGCTTTCCAATGACAAATTTTGGGTTCCTGCATGAACCTGGATAGATAGCTCACCGCAAAGCCGATATCCTGGTCTAGTGTAGGTCGTGTAAATGAGACTCCCAATCACCGCCGATGAGAGTGGCACTTACCTCAGAGATGGATCTCGAACGAGATAATCGTAACTGTTCTCCATAGGTGTAGCAATTGGTGTGCAATCCATCATCCTAAACTTCGAGCGTTGTCTTGGTATATTTCATCCGAGAAACAAAGATGTGATTCTCTTTCTCGCCATACTTCTAGTCCAAGACAAGAGTGCATAAGCCCGAGATCCGTCATGTCGAATGATCGCTTAAGATCTTTCTTCGTTTCATCAATCATCTTCACCGAATCGCCTGATGACTAGATCATCGACATAAACTACAACAATCACCATCTCCCCTTGCTTTTTGAGGTAGAGATTGGGATCATATGGATTTCTGACTTAATCCATGTTGTACGAGATGCTCATCAATCTTGATGTACCATGCCGGGGTGCCTGCTTGAGGCCATACAGAGATTTCCCGAGTCCGCATACCTTTTCTTCTTGACACGTGTACAACATATCCCTCAAAGTTGAGTCATGTAGACTTCTTCTTGTAAATCTCCATTCAGAAGGCACTTTTTACGTCCATTTGGTGAACTTTCCATCCAAATCGCGCAACTAGAGCAAAGATCATCCTGATCGTTTTGATCTTAGCCGTGGGAGCAAATGTCTCCTCATAGTCAATGCCTTCTTTTGTGTATGTACCCCTTTGCTACAAGTCTTGCTTTGCACTTGTCCACTGTCCCATCTACTTTGTACTTAGTTTTGAATATCCATCTGCATCCAATGGGTTTCTTCCCTGGTGGAAGATCAACAAGCTGCCAAGTGTTATTCTTCATCACTGATTGATATTCATAATCCATGGCATCTTTCCAAGCTTTTGACTGTAGGGCTTCCTGGACTGTAGAGGGCTCATCTGATTCAATAACTCTACTCATCAAAGCAAAGTTAACTTCTTCTCTTGCTTTATATCGTATGAGTCCGTGGTCCAGGGGTGGATGTATCCAGTGGAGCATCCAATCTTGCATCTCGTAATGTACTTGTACACCATTTAGGCATACGTTGAACTGTTCCCATGGGTTGTGGTTCTATCTGATCAACACCATCATCCCCATCATCACTTTCATCTTTTGAGGGAACATTAGCTTCAATTTTTACAATAGGTGAAAAATCTACATCTTCATGAGTCCTGAGGAGGAGTCTCTGCTTCCTTCTTCTCAAAAAACTCAACATCTCGCTTGTGTAAACTTTTCTTGGTCTTAGGATCCATCAATCTATACCCAAGAGTCTCTTCACTGTATCCAATGAAGATGAGATTTTGTGACTTCATGTCCAATTTCTTTCTCGTTTCTGCTTGGGTATGTGCATGCTTGGCTTGCACCGAATACTCGAGGTGTGCAATGGATGGTTTCTTTTGACCATGCTTCTTGTGGTGTAATTCCATCAAGAGCAGCCAGGCGCTCTGTTTAACAAATACATGCTATGTTTTTGCTACGCTTTCGCCCAAAATGTCTTTGCAAGTCCGGAATCATCGATCATGCATCGCACCATTTCCATGATAGTACGATTTCTTCTCTCGACAACACCATTTTGCTGCAGTGTGTGTGGAGGAGGCATTTGTCGACGAATCCCGTGAGTTTGTAGGTAGTCTCTGAACTCATCACTGGTGAATTCCCCCCCTCGATCTGAGCGGAGAGTTCTGATGTGACGACCAGTTTCTTTCTCAACTGCAACTTTGAACTTTTTGAATGTTTCAAAGGCTTCACTTTTCTTGCGAAGACAAAAAATCCACATTTTTCGTGAATAGTCATCAACACAAAGCATGAAGTACTGGAACCCAGAATGACTTGGCTGCATCGGACCGCAAAGATCGGTATGAACCAGGTCAAGTTTACCATGAGCTCAAAAAGTACTCTTTTGGAATGAAACTCTGTGTTGTTTTCCTGCTAAGCAGTGAGGACACTTGTCTGTATCCTTCTGAAGAGATGGTAGCCCATGTACCATATTACACCGATGAAGTGTTTCGAGATATTTGAAACTTACATGACCAAATCTCCGATGCCACAACTGGGCTGAGGTGGAGTTTTTAGCCACAAGTGCTTGATCATTTTTGTGAATGAAATCAAGTTGAAACATTCGTCCCACATTTGAGGCTTTTGCAATTATTTTCGAGCCTCTAGATTTATCTCGAATCAAACACATTTTCTTTTGCCGGATTGACTATCAAAGTCAATTTTCAGTTGTGATCTAGGAGTGATCGACCGAAAGAAGATTCTTCACAACCAGGGACATATAACATCCGATAGTCTCTGCATTTGCGTGAACCAAGGGGTAGAGAAATGTTTCCAATCCTCGAATCGTATATGAAGAATCATCTCCCAACGAAACATGATTTTTCGATGGCGTGTCCTCATTGAAATAAACCAGCCTCTCGTGGCCGGTCATGTGTCGAGTGGCTCCTGAATCAACATACCAGACATCACTAGATGACGTGGATGGTTCACTTGATCAAGCAGTGAACAAGAAGTCTTCATTGTCTGACTGTTCTTGTTGCTCAGCAATATTACCTTGCTGGTGGGGTCTTCTTTTCCAGTTCCCCTTTTTCTACCCGTGATAGTTGTTTGAATGTCCCTTGTAAGATTGTTGTTGTTGTGGTCCAGAATTGCTTGATGAACCTTTCTTATAAGTGTTATACCAACAATCTTGTAAGTCATGTCCTCTTTTGCAAATTGGACATCGCTTCTTCTGTTGATTGTCCCCATGATACTGATTCTGATGTGGGGATTTCTGATAGGATTTAGGTTTTCCTTTACCTTTTCCTTTCCATTTTTGATGTGAAGACAGTGCCTGCTCCTCTTCATCATCCTTATTGTGCATTGCTTCCTCTTGTTGCAGTAGGTTTACTAGCTTGTCAAAACTAATTGTCGTATCTGACAAGTTTAGAGTTGTGACAAAAATGCGGTAAGAAGAAGGGAGAGCTCTCAGAACAATGGGAATGAGAGATTCATCTTTGACCTCTTCTCCTAGGGCTAGAAGTGAAGCCCTCAACTCTGCAACTCTTCTTAGGAAGGCTTCAATTTTCTCATTCTCGTTTGAACTTCAATGTATGTAATCGACTGCAAATTGAGTATGACATTCTTGTTCTTGGCCTCATATATTGTGCTCAGCTTATCCCATGCTTCTTTTGCTGATGTGGCATCTCGAATGTGGGCTTGCACATCGTCAGACACTCCAAACAAGATGATGAGTTTTGCTTTCTGATCCGCTTCTATCAAATGTCGTTGTTGTGGCCGCATCGCTGGTGATCTCGGTTAGAGTACCACTACAACAGCCGATTTCTTCAAACTCAAGCAGTGTCTTTATTTTTGTCTTCCATGCAAGCATAGTTGCTTCCTCTGAGCAATTGTGAATCCGGAAGAAAAAATTTGGGGGCATTGGTGCCCATTTTGCAGAGATCACTGATAGGGTTTAGCTCTTATCACTCCAGGTATTAGGTCTCCCAATCTATATACCGTCATCCGATATACCGAACCTTTCTATATACGCGCCTTCCGATATACCCGTTCAGTACGTGGAAGAAGCTCGCCTTTCTATATACCCATGCAGACGTGAAAGAGGCGTTAACGTACGTGAAAGAATTCAATACGTGGTACCAAGACAGTACTGATGGGGTCTGTGTGATTATTGACACCGGCTCAAAGAAATATCCTCATACGCACGCGTAACTTCGCTATATACTCGGATAATTTCTCAGTCGGATTTATGTCTTGCAATCGTTCACAGACGGATGGGATGGTTCATAGTGTGTGCACTGTGACCTTATTACTCCCCGTCGATTTATAGGGACGATGCCCAGACGACGTTGTTGCAGCTATATTAGGCATTAAGTGCAGTAGTAGTCATGACGGCTTTACCCGTAAGCGCTTCCCAGAGGCACCGTATATACCGAACGCTGCGAATGAGATCTAGGATCTCGTGAGTGTTACAGAACCAATTTTTATTATTTTTTATTACAATTCTGCCACTTTTTGAGCAGTTACAAAGTTTGCAGTTGACTATGACAACCTGCAAATTAGTACAATATGCAGCAGTATACAATTTACATTCAAAAAACTAGACAATTTGAATGGCAGGCAAAAATTTCTGTTTCGCGGGTCCTGGTGGCCTCCTGAGCCCAATACGACCCAAAATGCTAAAAATTGCAAAAAAATAGCTGAAAATGCAATTTTTAGATGGGTCTCCTTTTGCAAAAAATGTCCAAAATGAAAAACCAGGCCGAATGGGAGAAATTTTTTTTTACCCTAAATTAGGGATTTCTCCGCTAAATTTAGTTAGTTATAACTAAATTCAAAAAATCTGCTAAATTTAGCAGTTCCGCCAAAAATTTCACCAAATTTGGTAGTGGGTGAGGGAGGGGGATTTGACCCCTTGACCTCTCTTGATGGGAAGTGTCTTACAAAAGTTATGCTAGCCACTTGGGCGGCTAAACTAAACAAGTATATATAAAGAGAAATTTATAATTAAACACTTCCAAACTGTAAAACCATACCTTTCATAAAACCACGGTTTTGGAAATCCGGTTTTGAGTGAATTTTCCAGCAAAGAGAAAAGCGACCAGCGGTTTTTGAAGGCGGTTTTGCGTGAAAGAAGGTGGTTTTGACTGTGTATAGCACTTCTATCAATTTTCTCCCCTCCTTTGAGCTTGCAATCTCTTCCTTGGTGATTCTATCCTCCTCGTGCTTGAATTGCAAAGACTATACACGGTTTTACATAGATTTAATGGCGGTTTTGAAGAATTTGATTGTGGTATTGCAAGGGATGGGGCTGGGAAGTTGCAGGAGGCAACTCTGGCTCTCCTTTGCTTGCAAAAGCTTCTCCAATGCTCCTCAACCTCTTCTGCAATCCTCAAATCTCCTTCAACCTGCTCTGAAACCAAATGTAGATTGAGAAACAGGGACGGAAGCCTGATAATTTTATTAATCTCAATCAACCAAAAAATTACAGAGAATGGGCTGCAATATTTATAGATATTGCATGATACCCGGCACACATATTGAGAATAAGTGACATCATGTGCAACCAAATGCCAAATGAATAAGCTTCCAATAACATCTCGAAGCATGGGAAATGAATAGATACAAATATATTCTTCACAACAATATAACAATATGAAATAAAAGACAAATATGGTTGATTAACCATATAACCTAAAAATCAATTATTATTTAATTAATAAAATTAATTAAATAATTTAAACTATGCATAATTAATATTAGGATAATAATATTTAATCCTAACAAAATCAACCAACATTTATCTGTAATGCAAATATATAAATAATATATAAATAAATAGAACATATACAAACCATTCTAATATTAGAGATACAACTATCACAAGAAGGGAAATGTTTTTTTTTATAAGGGAATTTACAATTTTCCAATCCTCTACCGATTCAAGGATTTATAAAAACCTAACTCAAAATATTGAAAGAAAACCAAAACGGAACATCCTGATAAAAAATGGAACCGAACAGAGGCATATATTTTATCTTTAAAAAAACTTGATAAAAGCGTCAAGGTGGTTTTTGTGAAATAAGGTGGTGTTGATCGTGTATAGGAGCTTACAATCTCTTCCTGGGGTGGATTCTATCCTCCTCGTGCTTGAATTGCAAAGAGGCAACACATAGATTTAATGGCGGTTTTCTCCTTTGGGCGGGAAGTGCAACTCGCTCTCCTTTGCTTGCAAAAGCTTCTCCAATGAATTCTCCTCTCTTCTGCAACCTTCTCCAACCTTGCCAGGAGCTTCAATTCGCTCTGGTACCAAATGATGATTGAAAACAGGGACTAAGCCTCGTGATCATTTTATTAATCTCAATCAATCAACCATTACAAAGAATGGGCTGCAATATTTATAGATATTGCACAACCAAATACGTATGGAGAATAAGTGCTGTGTGTGCAAACCAAATGCCAGAAATGAATAAGCTTCCAATATAACATATGAAGACAAATATGGAAACAAATTATTTAATTACAAATATATTGTTTAGGATAAAACAATATAACATTTATCTTATGTAATGCAAATATATAAAGACAAATATAAATAAATAGATATAACCATATAAACAAATAAATAATAACAAGAAGTTTTAATTATTATTTAATTAATAAAATTAATTAAATAATTATAACTATGCATAATTAATAGGTTAGATAAAATAATTTATTTATCCTAACAAGGCATATATTTATATCTTTAAAAACTTGATATGAATAAGATGCTAGCTTATGAAGGGAATTCAAAATTGAATCAGGATGACTTTAAAAGGATGTGTGCCAGGATTTGCAGGCCCATTAATAATTAGAAACTAGGCTAGACCCTAATGTGCAAACCGGCCCAAGACTCAAAATAAACCTTGATATGAAAAAGACTAAAACAGAGGTTGCGCATCTATTTGCACACAAAAATTCAAAGTGTTGATGTAAAACTATTTGTTAACCTAAAATTGAACATTTTGGGACCATCTCAAAGAAGTAAATTAATGGAGCTTTTATAATAAATTCCCTATTCAATCCTTGAAAAATGGTTGCACAAAATTTCCTCTCACCTCAAAATAGGAGGCGAGATGATGTACTTAAACCCAAGGTCCCAATAAATTTAGGTAACCAACCCACTCCGTATCTATCTAACAACTATTTGAATGGAAGGCGATCCAGTGTGGCCGGAGAAGGATCTAACAAATGTTCATCAAATGGTATTTCCAGGATTATGCAAATACTCGAAAATAAATTATGCATGTCCAAGATTTGGGAAAATATCTCATTGTTTATGAATTAATGCATTTGTAATGATTCAAGTAAGCACATTTCTTGACTGATTTTTTAGGAACCAATAGATTTAGGAAAATTAATTTTATTTGATAATGAGTCCAGGGAAGATTAGGGATACCAAAACTCGATCTTCCATAAGCCGCTTGGAAAATTACCCTTTCACAAAGAATAAAGCGTAAAAATTGTTTGGGGGGAGATGAAGGCGACATGATTGCTACTCCAACAATTTGCCTTGGTTTTTTCCTCATTTTCACAATCTTTACTTTCTTGATCACACAAATGGTTCCAAAGCCACAAAACCCCTTAAAATAAAGCAAATTCAAAGTTGTCGTGGAAATGATTATGTATCCATTCATCAAATTGTTCACATACAAGATATAAAATGCCACGTAAATGTTTCCTATTTAATCAAATAAGAAAAGGAGGATACCTTTCAATTACAGGAGAAAGAAATGTACACGTGCACACCAAATTATGCTTTTCAGATCAATTTTAATTGTAATCAAAAGCAGGCAGTAAAATAGTTCTTGGATATAACACATCTTGGTGAAACCAATGAGCTACTCGTTCAAGAAACAAGAGGAAATTGCCTCTGCAAATGGCCTTTGCATGCAACATGGATTTTACATTGGTGACAAATTATCATACAAGATTTCAGATAACTTGGGTGGACATTCAACAAAATGTTGACTGAAAATCAATAAACAATACATCTCCACGAACCCGTTCATTTACACTCCAGAGAAATCTGATGTTGCCATGAAATTTTCCTCTTTTCCAAACTGATTTGATAAACTCATAAGTCTATTACCGAAAATAGGTGTCTTAATAGCTCTAACCAATGAGATGTTGCCATTTAATGGCTTGACTGGGTGGAATGATCAGAATCAATTTTGGAATGGTTTCCGTAATGCATGAAATTTCATCAAGGCTTTAGAGATAAAAATAAAATGCTTATTGAGATTTCTCCTGCACTAGGGGAAAATCAATTTCTTGTTCACTATATACCAATTTTGAAAAAATCTACATACCACAAAGACAATTATTTTAAAGCAACCATTTAAAACAAACATAGAACATTGCACAATGCCTAATAACAAATCATACAGGAACTTGAACAAGAAATAAGGACAAATTATACCGAGAAATTAACATAACACAATTATAATATTAATTTTTGTTCAATGTAGTGGTTTGCTAAAAATTATGAGATAAATATATATATATATATACTCGTTAAATTCTATTTCCATCTCAAACCCCACCTAAAGCCATCCCTAAGATTCGTCTCCAAGGCTATAGGCATAAATCCCAACCTTTTTACACCCAAAACCAACTGATCTATGGGAAAAACATGACATTACTACAAGCTAAAAATCCCTGTAAGATTGCCTTTATGAAGTATTGTGGAAGAATTTCATTATCAACGCCCTATGTTAAGGATGATGAAGAAAATATTGGGCAACATGGCGACTCTAATGCAGACCAACATAAAAATGCAAATATGAATGAAGAATAGGAAAAACCCAAATATGAATGAAGAATAGACAATAACTCATAGATCAATGAAGAATAGGCAAAAGTCGATGAAAAAACAATCCAAAGACCTAAATTTTCTACAAAATTCAAATCAAAATTCAAAGGCCCAATTGGCCACAAAGTCAAAAAACAATACTCCACTTTTGATTAATTAAAATAGAGGCCCATACCTTTCATAAAGATAATAATAATAATAATACCAAAAGATGCAAAATTTCCTCCTCACAAGAATTATTCTCTTGCATTGAGAATTATCCCATTTCGATGATTCGATGATGAAACTTTAAGGTATTTGATCTTAAAGATATTCATTCAAACTTTCATTTCATCATGTCATTGACATGAATATCATCTACTTGTCTATCTCTACAATTTCTTAGCCAACGGTTTCTCCAAGTTGTTTTTCAAACCTTCTCCATGTGGATTTTCAAGGCAAAATGAAAACAAAGGATTTCCAACTCTTGGAATTGCCAATAGATCATGACATTGTAGATCTATGAAAGAACATCTCAGACTGACTCTCTGACATGGAAGGCTATCAATTCCATGCAGGCTCCTGTAAAATTAGCAGAGACACTATTTATTTAGGGTTTTCAAAAGGAGTATGAAGAATTTGAAGCCAAACTTTACTCTTAACTCACGCTATTACGTTAATTAAAATTTGTGACCTTCGATCAAAAAGTGAAAAAGCAAATCGAATTGCGCTTGCTTGGTTTTATGCCTTCTTAATATACCAAAACATGCTCCCAAGCTATGGATACCGATTTTCCATACAAAACTCCATTTTTAACATTTCCCACATCCATGGACCCTAGGGCTGAAAATTTAGGGTAGATGTCCCCTCTATCATGATCCATACCTCACTTTTTAGTACCCTTGTAAGTATATGCTAACACACATTTAGTTGGTGAGACAAACTGTATGTTTTATAATAACTAACTTCCATACGATAAAATTACATCACAATTAACAATTATTTTAAGATTCCAAAAAACATATAAAACAAGTCAAATCAAAATCCAACTTTAACTACAAGACAAAGATGGCTTCCCAAAATAAGTCTAAATAGGATTATGAGATGACCGGTCCCAGGAAGCATGTATGTTATATTGCTTAGATATCAAAGCGGATTGACATGTTCTGGGTTGTCATCGAGTTGATCGAAACAAGGCTTGTGAAAGTGTAAAATTTATTTGGTTAGTTAAATTCTATGGATAAGTCTAATGATTACGAGTCCATCATTGTGTGTAAAATTCATTTGGTTTTTCGGTCATGGGCATGACAATATGCATGACATCGTGGGAACGAATAACCCCGCACCCACCTTGATGATCCTTCCTAAAACGTGATTAGGCCTTAATCGTAGGTAAAACGGTTCATAAATGATTGTGGATCTTTCGGTTATTTGTATTTTGGTTACTTTATTTTATTCGGTTTGGTCGTCTTTTGTTTTGTTCGACTTTTGCATGACCGTGATGATAATTGCCTCTGTTTTATTTGACTAAGCTATATTAAGCCAGCTTTATGAGAATATTTAAATTATGATTTACGGACTTGGTGATTTTCGTTATTGGAATGTTTTATATAAACTTGGAAATTCAACTAATTATTATGGTAATATATTGTGGGAGATATGTGGACTTGTATTATGAAGGTTAATTTTTACTTAACCATTAAGTTGGGTAACAACTAAAGTAAAAAAATGTGTATGAAATATTAATTAGTATATATATTTTAGAGGGATTTGACATGTAAGCCAAAAGTTTTTATTTAGATATTGAAATTTATGGGTTTCATAAAGTGAAACACCTTCACATGGCACAAGTGTGTGGCATGCACTAGTACACGTACCAGCATTGGGAAGCCCAAAATTCTTCAATATGCCGCCCAACTATAGTTCTTTCATTATATTTTTTTTGTTATTTCTCCTTTGTTTATTTTCATTCTCCCCTTCTGGAATACCGTGAGTTTTGGAGGAAAGAAGGATTCAACTTGTTGGAGCTGGAAGAGTAGAAAGTTTCCGATTCTGGGTTTACTTCAGGCATGAATATCTTCTCCTTTCTCTGCTGCATTATTGGTAAAAAATGAGGAAATACACATTCTATTTTTAATGGAAATCAAGGAATTTGTGGATAGCTTTTGATTTAATCGTTTGGAGATGCAGTTTGAAAAGGAAATTGATGGATTTTGTATTCTTTTTAGTTTCTTTGTGTGATTTTAACTAAACCCAGAAAAAAAATAGATGGGGTTTTGGGTTTTGATCTGCAAAAATAAAGTAGAAGAAAGGTTAAAAATTCCTTCGTTGCATTATGATAAATTGTACCTGAAAGGAAAAGAGTTGGGTTTTTCCTGTACAAGAAGAAGGAAAATGTTTTGTGAATTTGTGTGTTTAAAATTGATTTGTGCTTGTGGGTTTTCATTTTGGTTTACTGGAATTTAGTTGTGTGTTTTTTGTAAACAAATCGATTTGGGTATACAAATCGATTTGCATAAATGAATCGATTTGGGTAACTCCATCGATATGGGTATGTAACCGGTTGGGGTTTTGTATTTTTCTTTTTGTTTGTTATATGCAGGTCTGATTGTTAATTTATTGTGATCTCTTGAATGATAATTGTGGATGTCAAAGCTCTTGCATGGGGCTATTTTCAAGAAATTTTATCTTTATGGACATCTAAATCAGATCATGTATAAATGAGGGTGTGTTGTTATGTGTAAAAAAAAGGCATTTAACCTGTAACTTCCAGCCTGGCAATATGACTTGGATTTTTGTAAAACTGTGAAAAAGAAATTGCTTGTCTTGGTAAGGGCATGAAAGCCATGACAACAGCTTGACCCAGATGCACCAAGGAGTAATTGGTGGCATGATTGGGATTTATATAATGATATCTTATGAAAGAAATAATTAGCTGTTCTTTTACTAAACATAGTATGTTTACATGATGTAATCAGGGTGCTGCTATATTGTTTTGTTGGGGCTGTTCGTTTACCAGATAGAACATGTTAAAGTGATGTAAATTTGGTGATATTTGTGCTAATTTGTAGAGCTGCTCATTGACTGAAAAGAAGTAAGTTTTATTTCCTTGGTAATGATGTTCTTGGACAATATGATGAGCTGCTCATTAACTAGAAAGAATATGTTTGATTAGTTTTTGGTAATGATGATTTTTGGACAGTTTTGTTAAGTTGCTCATTGATTTGGAAGATAAGAGAAATAGTATTAAAATCTATACCAAATAAAGTATGATTTTCTTGTGGTCATAATTTGAATTCGGAGGTTGAGTGATTACGGTTTGATTATGCTGAAATAGAGATTGGTTGTTCTATTTGTATGCATCCATAGTTGTATCTTTATAGAAACCAGGGGGTAAATCATTTTCAGTTGTATTACCATATGCTTGTTGATAAAACAACATGTATATCCTTTCTTATTTTACTAATTAATTGCATCAGAAAATGGAGTTAATATTCATGCCAGTTCATTTTGAATTGACATCATACCACTACTCCAGTCTTGCAGGACCATTAGCCGTTACTTTCGGATGTGCGGAAACTCATGTTTTGTGAAGTTTTATCGTAGCATGGATCAAAATGAGATACTTGGATTTCAATTTGTAGAAGGATGAAATCCTAGAATTTTGACTGAATTTATTGGGATCTTGGACCCATTGTAAATATTTAAACCTCACTATGTGAGAGTTATTATACTAGTTATATAATTTCGCCTTAACGACATATGTAATTTATGATTTTAATAAAGAGATAATTACTTTGTGTGTAATAATGTCTCAAAATGAGTAAATGATGAATACTTGAGTTGAGAAATCTTACTTTTCACAAATTGTTAAATATATTTATTTGATAGTAATCAATGTATGAAGCCGATAATTGGACAATTATTGTAACAATCATTTGTCTTTTAATTTCTAAATTTAATAGCTATTTAGTGGCGTAGCTAATCAAGGGAATATATATATATATATATATTAATTCAGAATTTCGGTAAACTTGGTATTATTATGTTAAGATTGTAAATCCTGTTGTATAGAGAATGGAAGAGTATCATTATAAAAAGGTAATTTAAAGTTAAAGAATCAAACATCAGGAAATGAGAAACTAAATGGGATGGTAAATAGATGGAAAGATCCATTAGGCATATTAAGGGATAAGTACATGCGGAATGTTGATATAGTTACATTTCAGCATAACGAATGTACTTATCTCATAATGATCCTAGTTGGCCTTTGGCATCTATCACAATATAAACTCTTGCAAGATAGGTTAAATTGGAAATAAAATAAAAACAAACTATAAAGATCTAGATAACTATGAAAGGGATAGTTGTGAGGTGGTGGAAGACTTAAAACTCATAAGACTAGTGTGTTGTCTTGAGTTTAGCCGTAACCTGCACAGCGGATAACTTTGGCCAAAGTAATGCATTGATGGTTGTGCATTGTCTGATCACCTAAGTCCTCCAATTAAAATAAAAATTGTCTGTAACTTGATCATGGGAAGTTGAACACTGAACATGAGGTAGACAATGGTCGGATACTAGAATACGAAGTCGGAAATTAGCTTCGTGGTAGACCCAAGGACTTTCACATAGTTCCCATGACCTTTAAAAGGTTGAGCCGAAATGCTAGTAAGCATTGTCACTCAAAGTAGTGACAAAGGGAGATCGTGGAGATCTGGATACACCCTTCTCAGCCGCACATGGCTTACATGGATGTTATCAGATAGATCAAAAGAACCAATTTGATTTAATGAATTTGATTAAATAAATCTGTACGATTGCAACTATGTAATTTGTTTTTATGTTTAAAAAAAAAATCCTCATTTTCTAGCTCTTGTAATTTTGAGTGTTACATTTTGGTATCAGAGCCAGAGGCTCAGACACTTGGACATTAATGGGACACATGTTCTAATAAAAGTATCCTTTTTATAAAATAGGAAACTATGGCTAGGCCGACAACAAGAGCTGGTATGGCAAGTGACAGTGGGGTAAATATTGATGACGTGCCGGATAATACGGCTACTAAGTTAGAAGAAATCCTCAACCTTTTGAATGACACCGAAACCGAGTTGTTGCCTTAGAACAACAAGGTCAGGGTGGTGAAGAAAATGAGGATCGTAGGGATGAGAATCAAGGTGATGAGCAATATGATGATCAACCCGAGCACCTGAATGAAAGGGAAAATAAGAAAGAAAGGCTAGTTGTTGAGTTAGCAAGGGACATTAAAAGAATATCCCCACCTAAATTTGATGGTACAACTCTTGGGGATGGTGCTAAAAACTTGGCTCTCTGAAATGGAAAAGTATTTTGAGATTAGGGACTTTTTGAGGAGACAAAAGTAGTATGGGGAGCCTACCAATTGTCCCGTGAAGCATCTTCCTGGTGGGATAACCGGAAAATGGAACTAGGAATTGATTCTAGTATGATCACATGGGAGCAGTTCAAGGCCTACTTCCATCAAAGATGGCTACCTTAGTTATACTTTGACCAAAAGATGGTAGAATTCCAAAATTTGACTCAAGGAAAGTACTCAATTACAAAATATTGGGAACGTTTCACTCGATTGCTGAAATATGTTCCTATGTATCAAAAGGATGAGAAGTTTAGAGTGAGAAAATTTATAATGGGATTGAATCCTAGTATTGGTGGTGAGGTAGATGTTCATGGACCTACCTCGATGGAAACAATGTTTGAAAAAGCTATCAAGCAAGAACAAAAGCTGCGAAGTATTTATGCCTCTAAAGAGGAAAGCAGAAGGAAAAATAGCAAGTTTCAAGCACCAACCGCAAGTAAACCAACATGGAAAAAGGGAAACAACAAGTTCAAGCCTATCAACAAAAGAGGAATATAGGTAGAACTATTGTGAATAATAATAAAAATGGGCAAGGAACAAGTTTCAGCCAGAATAAGATTGAGAGAAAAGGACCACTGGGTGGATGTTTTAAATGCGGTGGTGATCATTTTGCTAACAACCTGCTCGCAAAGAGAACAATGGAATAACTAGCAGAAGGGGTTTACTGCAGTAAATAAAGAGGGGCAACAACATAAGATTTATGTTGTAGTCCATAATAAGCAAGCAGAAAAGCAAACGACTCCAATAGAAACTTGTGTAATACTTTTTAGAGAATTTGTTTTTGTTTTATTTGATTCCATTCAACATAATGTTTTGTTTCATCTAAAGTAGCTGATAAACTCAAGATAAGAGTTGGGTACATGGAACACACTTGGACTATACAATATGGAAATAATGCTATACATAGAGTGAATCAATGTTTGTTTGAGGCACCACTAGAATTACCTGAGTTCACGACAAGATTAAACCTGTATGTGGCACCTCTTGGATCCTATGATATTGTCATAGGTATAAATTGGTTAAGTCAGCATAATGCAACTTTGGATTGCTTAGGAAAATGTGTAACCTACTATGATGATCTGCAGAAAACAACAAGTGTTCAGGGTGTTAAAAGAGAGTTTGTCACTAGGTAAATTTCTGCCATGCAGCTAAAAAAGGAAAAGCGGAAGGGCTGCCATCTATATGCTATAAAAATAACAAATTCAGGACAGGAAATTGAGCCTGAAATTGAAGCATTTCCCATCTTAAGGGAATTTAGAGATGTGTTTCCAAATGAGTTTCTCGGACTTCCACCTAAGTGTGAATTTGACTTCACCATAGAGGTCAAACCAGCAATAGAACCAATCTCCAAGGCACCGTATAGAATGACAACAACCGAATTAGTTGAGTTGAAAGCTCAATTACATGAATTGTTGTCCTTGGGTCTGATTAGACCAAGTATATCACCATGGGTGCACCGTTTATCTTTGTGAAAAATAAGGACTCAAACTTTGTATTGATTATCAAATGCTCAACAAGGTAACAGTGAAGAATCGGTACCCACTGCCTTGAATTGATGATCTTTTTGATCAAATGGGGGGCACAAAAGTGTTTTCCAAGATTTATCTTAGATCCAGTTATCATCAACTACGAATCAAGGATGAAGATATCCATAAAACCACTTTTAGAACAAGGTATGGGCATTACGAGTTTATAGTTTTTCCCTTTGGTCTAACAAATGCACCTGCCGCTTTCATGAACTTGATGAACAATGTGTTTAGGGAATACTTAGACCAATTTGTACTTATCTTTCTCGATGATATATTAATATACTCCAAGAATGAGGAAGAACATGATGAACATTTAAGGATTGGGAATTTCTTAAAAAACATAAATTATATGGAAAATTATCTAAGTGTTTTTTCTATCAATACAAAGTACAATATTAAGGCCACTTAATAAATCTTTATTAAGTATTATGTGAACTCAAGTATTATGTGATGTGTATTAGATCTATCTTTATTTCTCCCAAGTCATTCTTTCAAACCGTTGTGGCCCTAGGTTTTACATCTCATGCCCATTTTGCTTAGTGGTCGGTTTGGTTCTAAATAATATCTTGAACTCTTTCCATATACTCGTAAGCATTTAAAAGTCATTGCATCATTTGTACCTATGCATGAAAACCCTCTTTCTAATTCTACTCTAGTACCCTCTTAGAATACATAGAAGTTTACAATGAGCATTCCTACAAAGTGAAGATAAATGTTGATCAAGAACAAATTAATGCTCGATCTCATCTTTGTACTCAATTGTGCAATAATCCAAATCATGGAAAGCCAGTCTTTAACGTCCTCTTATCTACCCAACTTACTTTTTATTGGGCTTCTCATGAGAACATGCTTCAACACTTATAGTATTACTATATTCCCACATCTTCTATTTTAGTTTCTTCTCCTCCCACCTTCATGGGAACATCTAGTATTAATTTCTTCATTCCTATATTTGCTACTCATTTTTATTCTCATTTATTCTTATAATACCTCTCACATTCAACCTAATTATTCTTATAACACCCATGCCTTAAATTCCTTAGTGAGCGATCTACAAGCCCAATTTCTTTAATTATAATGAAGTGCCATTACCTCTTATTCATTTGATGATTCCTCAATTCTTCCGCATAGTCCTCTCACACTCGAAAATGCATCCTATCATCTTCCTCCCAGTTTTGATTCACCTAAAATTCCTCTCTTAAATGGTAAGAAAGATACAAAAGGGCATCTTAGATCATTTCATGTTGCTTTTTCACAATATTAACACAATTGTTTCCTATAAGTTTACAATATTATGCATTGAATGGTTCTATGATTTATTTGTTCATTCTATATGATATTTAATCCATTATCAAATCAATTTTTGGCACATTTTTCTAATAATATTGGTAACAAAATCTCCTATGCACAAATTTCTAAAATGAAAAAGGATCTAATGAGAACCTTAGTGACTATGTTATGCATTATAAGATTAATCCTACTAAAATGAACAATGTCTTAGTTGATTCTGAATTATAAGGCCTATTTTTACTAAGCCTTTTGCCTCCTATCCAAGGGTTAGTCATATTTGATAACTTTCATTCCTTTTATCACTTGTGTCATATCTTTTGGAGCTCAAAATTACAACCATCCTAAATCACAACAATAATATAGGGATTTGAGGCAACATGGGACTATCTCCAAGTTGTGGGACTTGAATTGAGAGAGACCTTTAGAGAAGGTTGGTTCCTCTACCTATTCCTACTGCTAAACTACTCCTAGGAAGTGAATTGTAGATATCTAATCCTAATCTATGAACCCAAGGGATCAGGGGAGAGAAATATGCATAAAATAGAAATTTATACTAAGGGAGGTGATAACACCAAGAACAAGGGGAAAGATACTTTTAAAAGAGAGAAATTGGGACAAAACAATGATGGAGAGGGCAGGAATGACAACCAAAGTCTAGAGTAACATCTAAACTCCCATTTTCACACAATTAATAATAGAAATAAACCATATAATACGAAGAGACATACATGACATACTTGCAAGTAATTGAAAATAAAGGAAATGCAATAAATCACCAGCTAAGCCATAATAGAGCCACTAAACAAGTAATTTTATTACTTCAAGATAATGCACAAATCATTACAATGGAGGAAGAAGGTTTGAATTCATTACAGGATTACAATACAAGTCTGCAACTCAAGAACACTTGTAAAAAACTTTGCAATGATGCCCTTGTAATCACAAAGCATCTAACATTACAAATGAGCATTACTTTACAATATATACAGAAGATGGGAAAGAAAGAAGAGGGAAAATAAGGAAACTCGAATTTCTCCATTCACCCACAAAAAGATTCAATAAATGCCTAAACACATCATGGGAATCCATATAATATTGCCTCCCTTTGTTAATTTGCATATGGGAGAAGGAATGAGCACCATACTTCATTAATTTTGGTCTTTGGGCTACCCTGAAATGTACTTTAAATGATGAGAACGTTTTCTTATTTTTCACCAACCCAACCTTACCAAAATTAATAAATATAGTTTCTATGGCATAGAGGATGCCGAGACCTTTCCAATGATATAAGGTTTGTGAAAATCAAAGCAATAGGTCAAAAGTTATGACCATTTTAAGTTCAGGGAATCGGGGTTCCACGCGGGCTCTCACAGTACGCATTTAATTGTTCAGTTTTACCTTTTCCCTTGGTGCGGATATATCAGATTTTAGAGTCAAAAAGGGAACTACCTGGGAACTGGGTCACATGTTTCTTAAACTCACATAGTATCTATAATGAACTCTCCTCAAACCTCCTTCCTTTGCCTTTCCGACCAATGGCTTCGCATGGGAAACTTGATGGTCATAAGAACTAGTTCCGCCCCGCATCGGTACATACACCACAACACTAACTCCTCTGCACTACACTTCTCCTTTAACTTGTAACTTTTTTGAGGATGTGGGGAATAAGTTCCTGAAGGAACTATTTCTTCCCTGCTGGTACTTGAATATGGTCCCTAACCATAATACATTCAATACTTAGTAAAATTCCCTCCTTACGGTCTCGATTGGCATCATGGAGAACTCATGACCCGATGGAACTTGTTCTGTCATACCTCCATGCGACTGTATTTCCACATAACATTGTTCCCTTTACATTTTAGGAAAATCGATAATTCGGGGAACTTGAGGCCCAAAGGAACTTGTTCCCCTTATTTCATTAAAACTTGAAAACCCACAAACACTAGAAATGGCACAAATTCTTTAAATTCCTCAACTTTTCTAATTGTTTGTACTTTTAATGCTAGGAGGATGAAAATGAATGCATCAAAATAATTCCAAGTGCCCCGAAGCATGAAAATAACATGTTTTTCACTATTTATTCATCAAGTTCTCAAGAAAATTCACAAGTCCAAATTTTTGAAGTTAGCCAATTTGCAAGGGGTACAAAATTGGATAACAATTTGGCAACTCACGGGGTAATCTACCTGTTAGATTGAAAGGTAAGTGGCCTTGAGGAATTCATTGGGCATGGAGTCAACATGATAACCGTGACAACTAGTAAAACTTTTGAAAATCACCCGTGAATCCACCGAAGCACTTCCTAGAACTTGGGGAAGACTTGCAGATCAAGTTGATCATCTCATTATAAGAATTTTTGAATTAAATTTTATGAGACTAGAAAATTGTTTTAACTCTAAAATTTCACTCTATTTCCAGTGTAAATTATGAATATATTAGAAAAATTAGTAGTACCATCTCGAATGCATACCACTTTAATGTCAAATTCTGATCTGTTTGAGTTGAATGAATGAACCATGAAGACTACCCAAAAACTAAATTTAGTTACTCGCATTTGCCTCTATGAAGTAATGCAATTGATCCTTGACACCTTGAAACTTCCTCCTAGAAACCACCATGAACACTTTGTAACGAGGCCATCCAAAAGCAACAAAAATTGTGCAAAGTACTTAGAGAAGGAAACTGATGCAAGGGTGTACACAGTTTTACTATATACCTATCATAAATATACTCCCCTCTAGCATGCATTATCTTTCATAGTATGAGCACTATTATTCTTAGTGTTCTCTCCATCACCCCTTTCTCTGAGGATCTCATCTCCAACTTCATTAAACAAGTTATATGGCATATACTCAAACACTATTAGATATGTTGCTTCTTTACACAACTTGTATTAGTACAAGCAACTATATGTATGAAAACATGAAAGTGGTTACCTGAGGCCCTTGCTCTGAGCTCCACTATTCTTGAATAACCATCACATCTCCAACATCAACCTTGTTGACCCTTAACTTCATTCTACTATATCTTTAAGACTTTTTCAGATTTGTGATTGATTTTTAGCATTCACTTATGTTTTGGTTCACATTTACAATCCCAAGTACCGTCTCTGCAACAAGAATTCTTAGCATTTTCTTTGCTTCAAATTGCAAACATGAGGACAAGTCTATTTAATAAGATCCTCTTAATATTTCATAGCCAAGAATAATTTTTAAACTCATTAAAACATTTCTCAATTGATTATTAGCTTTGAAACACCAAAATTCACCTCAAAATTTGACTTCCCAGTCGTTGTTTTGTAAGGGTGAATCTCAAATTTTTGTCATTAATATCTTCGTCTGCACATGGAATTAGAATCTGAAATTTTGTGGACTTGGGCATCTATATAGGAAAGAGATTTTCTAAAAATTTCAGCCAATTTCATTAGGTAGAAAAAATGATATCACTTGCCCAAGTTTGTGCCCACGTAGAAGAAAAATGCAAATAACTCTTTTAATATACACTTTCACGATCTGAAAATTAACAACCTTGGAGTACTCAAAAAACCCACAAACGTATCCAAAAATCATCCAATTTTATCCATGGAAACGTATTTTATGATGATGCCCTATTTAGCCACCCGTAAGCTAAAATAATTCATAAAATTGAAAGGAAACAATATCAAGGTCTGAAAAATTCATATGTATTCCTAATTATGTGCCCTTTCTTTGTTTCTTGACAAAAATTGAATTTGATTATCCTTTTCATGAATGTATTTTTTCCTTGCTACCTCGAGCAGGGTCTCATCAACCAAAGCTATAAACACTAAATAAACACCATAAACAAGAAAATTCATCAAAAAATACTTGTAACAACACTCCAATAATTTTATTCTTCATTAGAAAACCTTATTACATGTCCTCCATCTTCGTTCATGACTGACTTCCTTATGAATCTCCCTCTTAGTTTCTTAGCTAGTCTAGCTAGTTGTTAAATCTAGCTCCTAAATGAGCTCAAAAACATTCTAACCTTAGAATTAGATGCAAGATCATCCCTTATCTTTATCAATTCGTTCAACAACCTATATTTACTCTATGACACCTCATTACAAGCCTTACTACGGCATAAAACAACTAAATCCTCTCTTTACACCTAATTTTACATATAAAACATTTTCTCTCAAATATCACTTTTAAATTTACTTATTGAACAAATCACACCTCCACATGTTATAAACATATTCAAATAACCCTATGACACTCTATACCCTCCTAATGCTCCCGCATCATAAACCTATGCATAAAACCCTCACCAACGGCTTTGACACCTACACACAAATTAAAATTTGAAGTTACAAATAAATTAAATAAATAAATAACAATATATTTATAATTTAACAAATTAAAATAAATGAATTGACTTGAAATATAAATTAAAGTTTGTAATTACCTTGATGATCTCTATAGCTCTCTATGCAAAGACATCACCAAAACTATCGTTGCATTCCTCTCTCCATCAAATTTCTTTGAATATTGTGAGTCTAACCATGCTCGACTCACAAACATTTGCTTCAATGATGACAACAAACTAGAAATACTTAGCAACATCAAGAAGTTATTTGGAAACCTTATGACATTGGCTTACACAAGCTCTTTCCCCTTTGTGTGTTCTCTTATCAAGTTGAGAACCCAAGGGTGATTATATATATACTTGGTTATATTTTTTACATCTTCTATAAAAAACCTCTCCTAATCAATTTTTCCTATGTCTTCCAAAGCAAAGCAAAGGTAATGAGCTGCACAAGGATTCCAAAAGAGTGATGAATGCCTCTTCTATAGTAGTCTCCTAGCTATCACATATGTTGTTGCATGTCTGTGATAACTGTTGGGGTGTGGAGCCTATTTTTGGTCTTCTCAAATTAGTATTGAAGTGTGGAGTTTGAATTGGGAAGATGAAAGGTCATGACCATTTATTTTCCAGCCATGGGAAGATGAAAGGTCATGACAATTTCTTTTCTAGCCGTGGGAAGATGAAAGGTCATGACTTTCAAACTTCTAGGGTCGACTTTTAGACTTCTTAAAGGATTGTAATCTTATAAATAGAGGTGTTAGGGTATCTTGAAGATATATTGTGTCTTCAAGATTTCTTGAGTCTTAGTGATCAAGAGGTGATCAAGAGTGATCAAGGTTAAGCAATTGGGTGTCAATTATGGTTTAGATGTGGTTTAACATCTTTGGAATTGTCACATTGTGAGTTCATAACTGAGAGAAGACTATGCGAGTTGTTTTACTCTTGTTGATAATAAAATATGAGCAAGTTCTTGGTGGACATAGCCCACATTGGGTGAACCATGTTAAATCTTGTATTATCTTCTTTTGTGCGGTATTTATTTATGCTATAGTTATATTTTTGCTATATAGTTTCTTACTGTTATGATTTGAGGAATTGTTTCCGCATATTTGTTCTCTAATTCCTAACAACTGGTATCAGAGCTTTGGTGGGTTTTTTTTTGAAGTGGTAAATCACAGGGAAAGTTTATCTTGAGTGGGAGCTATGGTGGATGAGGGCAGATCAAGGGTTGAGAAGTTCAATGGGTAGAACTTTGGTTTGTGGAAGATGCAAATGGAGGATTACTTATATCAAAAGGACCTCCATGTTCCTTTGGTTGGGAAAGCAAAGAAACCTACAACCATGTCGGATGAGGATTGGGAGTTGCTGGATAGAAAGGCACTTGGGGAAATTCAGTTATGCCTTGCATCTTTGGTTGCTTTCAACATATCGCAAGAGAAGACCACAGAAGGTCTCATGAGTGCGTTGGGGAAGTTATATGAAAAACCCTCTGCCTCTAATAAAATATTTTTGATGAAAAAGTTATTTAATATGAAGATGTCTGAGAATGGTTATGTTGTTAATCATTTGAATGAATTTAATATGGTTGTGAGTATGTTAAACTCGGTAAAAATTGACTTTGATGATGAGGTCGGGCTTTGTTGATTTTTTGCTCTTTACCGGATAGTTGGGATAACTTGGTTATGGCTATAAGTAAGTAATTCAAAGCTGAAGTTTGAGGATGTAATAGGTGTGATCCTAAGTGAGGAAATGCAAAGGAAGAGCACCGAATATTCTTCTACTACTGGAAACGCTTTGTGGTGGAGAGAAGAGGGAGAGAAAAGAACAGAGGGAAAGGTAACCGCAGGAAGTCAAATGATTGTGGAAGGTTAAAGTCTAAGAGTAAGTTAGAATGTTGGCACTGTGGGAAGGTTGGTCATGCTAAGAAAGATTGTTGGGCTCTTCAGGATAAGAAGAACAAGAAGGAGGAAACTAAAGAGGTAAATGTGGCAGCAAGTGATGTTTGTCAGGATGCCTTAATTATTTCTTTAGATAATATTATTGAGTCTTGGGTGTTAGATTTAGGGGCTTCTTTCCATGCCACCCCACATAGACATTACTTTACTGATTTTGTTCAAGGAGATTTTGGACATGTATATCTTGGTGATGATGAACCATGCAACATAGTAGGGAAAGGTTGTGTTTGGGTGAAAATGCAAAATGGGAACACATGGCTACTTAAGGATGTCAAGCATGTGCCTAAGTTGAGGTGGAACTTGATATCAGCGGGTTAGCCGAAAGTTGATGGCTATACGATCAGTTTTACAATGGATTCTTGGAAGGTTACCAAGGGAGCTCTTATGGTTACAAGATGTAATGAAAAATGGTACTTTGTAATTAACCAGTGGTGCTAATTATTGTAATTTAGTTGCTGCAGATGGAGATACAACTTTGTGGCACTAGAGACTCGGTCATATGAGTCAAAAGGGCATGCAGATTATAAAGGATAGGTTTCCCAGATTAAAGGAGTTATATTTAGACTTATGTGAGGACTGTGTTTATGGAAAATAGAATCGGTGAGATTCCTCAAGGTTGGACCTACCAGGAAGGAGGGTAAGTTGGATTTAGTGCATATAGATGTATAGGGGCCAACTAAGGTAAACTCTATTGGTGGTTCATGTTATTATGTCACTTTCATTGATGATGCAACTAGAAAATTTTGGGTATATTGCATTAGAAAGAAATATGATGTGTTTGAAACCTTCAAAAGATGGAAAGCCTTGGTTGAGAATGAAACAGGTCTCAAGTTGAAATGTCTCAGTCGATAATGGAGGGGAGTATTTGAAGCAATGAGTTTCTTGATTACCTTTTTGGTAAATGGGATCCGGGAAAAGAACGGTTCCAAATACTCCACAGGAAAATGGAGTGTCAGAGAGAATGAACAGGACAATCATGGAGTGTGCTAGGTGCATGAGGTTACATGCGGGGCTACCACTCATGTTTTGGGTGGAAGCGGTGAGCACAACTGTTTATCTAATTAATAGAGGACCCTTTATGGATTTGGATGGAGGTATACCTGAGGAGGTTTGGTCTAGTAAGAAAATTGATTACTCATTTCTTAGAGTATTTGGATGTGAGGTATTTGTTCACATTAATAAAGATGATAGGACCAAGTTAGAGGATAAGTCTGAGAAATGCACCTTTGTTGGATATGGTGAGGATGACTTTGGTTTCCATGTTTGGAGTCTTAAAGACAAGAAAATATTTTGGTTTAGAGATATTGTCTTTAATGAAAAAGTCATGTATAAATATCGTCATTAGAGGAACAAAAAAGGAATCAAAGAAAGAATACACAATGTTAGAGGAAATTGCAGATAACAAGGTGTCCAAGGGGCCGATTCTACAATATGTTCCAACACATCCATTCTGAGGTACCTACTCATTAGGAATCCCAAACTCTTGAGGTGATAAGGTCTTATAGGGTAAGAAGGGAACCTAAATGATTTACTCCATCTTTGAATTATTTATTGCTCACTAAAAGTGGAGAGCAGTGCTTTGAGGAAGCGGTGGAGGTGGATGCCAGAAGAAGTGAGAGTAGGCATGGATGAAGAACATAAATATCTTAGGGAAAACCAGACTGGGATCACGGTGGAGCTACCCGAGGGAAAGAGAGCATTCACAGAACAAGTGGGTGTATAGAATAAAAGAGGAAGATGGAGGCATGAAAAGATACAAGGCCCGGCTGGTGGTCAAGGGATTTACAAGAAAGGTATAGACTTTGATGAATTTTTTTCTCCCCGTTGTTAAAATGACTTCTATTAGGACTGCTTCTTGGTTTAGTAGCAAAGTAGAAGCCCCGCACTTAGAGCAAGTGATGGCCATAACATATGAATAGTATATATAGGGGATTGTAGGTAGTAATTCATCATCATTGGAGCATTTGAGTATTATTGTATGGTTTGGAGGTTGCCCCCTCGAAGTGGCGAAGCTATTATAATTGCATATTGAGATCATTATTCTGGAATATTGTGTTATTTGGTGTTATATTTCTGCTCATGATCTGAATTATACAAGTAATTTCATTACAAGTGGTATCAGAGCTGCGATCTGGGCCAAAATTAGGGCAAAAAACCCTAATTTTTGTTTCCACCATATATTGCGAAAAAAAGTGAATTGGTGGGAGATATTTTTACCAGAGTTGTGAAACATTTCAAGTAAGGTTCCTGAAAATTTTAGACTTTTTGATTTATTTTGCAAAAAGTTATTACAAATTTAGGGTTTTTCATAAAATTGCTCCCTAGGGTGCAAATTGTGGAATTTTTCAAATTCGTTACATTTTCGGAAAGAAAAACAAAATTTATTTGGGGTTTGTTCTTTAAGTTTTTATATTTGGCGAATTCTTATCGAAATCCAAAACCCTAAAATTTGGTGTGATCCCTACATCCTACTATTTTGGGGCATCATGGTGGGGCCTTCCTGAGGAAAAAAGAATCCCATCACTCGGGTAAAACACCGAGAAAAGGATGAGATAGTAGTTGAGGAGTTGGAGATAGAAGATATAACTCTGATTCCTCGGGGTTAGGGTTTACTTGACAGAGACCATAAAGTAAGCCAACTTGAGTTTAACTTTGAGAGACCTCGAATCTAGGGGTGGTGAAAAAAGAAGATGTGGATAGGATTGGACAAAGATTGGAGGATTTCATGCAAAAATTTAGTACGCATATGATGGGTAATCATACTTATGTCAATCAAGGTGGATCCTCAGGTCAACATAATAGACACATGAGCGAGTGGATCTTTGAGTGTGCCTGATCAAATACGAGCACTCTGCTGGGCCCGTCTTATGTTTCCAAAAGTGGAGATGCATGCAAGTTTGATGGAAAGGATCCACTCAATTGGATCAACCAAATGGAGAATTTCTTTGAACTACATCAGATTCCATCAGGAAAAAAGGTGACCATGGCATCTTTGTATCTCGAACTTTGACCAATTCATCATATGGTATCGATGGTTATGTGCTCAAAGGAAGAAGAGTGGTCTTAATGTTACATGGACGAGTCTTCTTTGAAGAGTTTGCAATTTACACTATGAGTTCTAGTGTGTCGAGATAATTACTTGACAATTAGCAAAGTTGAGGCGAGACAGGATCATTAAGGATTACATTCATCACTTCCAAAACCTTTCTCTGTGGGTGGAAAATATTCTTGAAGAGAATCTGAATGACCTATTTCTTGGGGGTCTTAAGGATCACATTGAGCATGAGGTGCGTATGTTTAATCCTCATAAGGTTTGATTTGATGATTATGGCAAGAAGGGAGGAGGAAAATTTTTTTCAAGTAGGAGACAACATTTCACTTTTACTAGAGATCACAACACCTTGGCTGACACTCCCTCGGCCGAGTTAGATTGACACCTCAACAAATTGAAGAAAAAAAAGAAAAAGGGTTATGTTTTAATTGTGATGAGTAAATTTGGACCGGACATAAATGTCTTTGAAAAGAAGTTGTTCTACATTGATGGGCCTAGTGAAGATGAAGAGAATAATGAAGATCGAGAGTCGAGAGGTCTTGGTTGAGCGGAGGAGGAGTCGGGAGATCCTCGGCCCAGATGATCTCATGCCATGCAATTTCAGGTATTAGCACCCCCAAACCCTAAAGGTGGTTGGATTCCTAAAAAAAAATAGAGGGTCACGGTGTTGATTGATTCGGGGAAGTACTCTCTGACTTTATCAATCATAAGTTAGCGATGTGCCTAAAAGCTGTTTCATTTATCAGCTCACTGAATGTCAAGTAATGATTGTTGATGGAGAGTATTGTTACTTGTTTACGGAAAATGCCATAGCATTAAGCTTTCCATGGGAGATTACATACTAAATAGTCCCATGTATGCCATTTCTATGGGAGGAGCAGACATTGTGTTAGGGGTTGATGGCTTACCACTTTGGGAACCATTGAGATGAACTTCAAGACTTGTTCATGCGATTTCACTCTGAAGGAAGGACTTTTGAGCTAAGAGCTTAAGAGCAAAGTCTCCACAAATAGTAAGTTCTCATCGAGATGCACAAAATGCTAAAAAAAGGGTGCGAGAGGATTTGTGGCACAACTCTTTTCATTGGAGGCTCATCATTAAGGACATTATACCATCGAGATATCAAGCAGTGTTGGATGCACACTCTGTTGTATTTGAAAATATACCAAAGGGCTTACCTCGAAAAGAGAGATCATGATCATGCTTTATTGAGTTATTACAGGAAGTCAACACCTAACATCAGACCTTATAGGTACCCATATGTGCAAAAGAGTGAAATCGAGAAGATTGTACAAGAGATGTTGGAAGCAGGAATCATCCGCCATAGTCAGAGTGCTTATTCTTCTCCAGTAGTGATGGTACGGAAGAAAGATGACATGTGGCGCATGTGTCCTGATTATAGGGAACTTAATAAGTACACAATCAAAGATAAGTTTCCTATTCTGTTATTGATGATTTGCTTGATGAGTTGCATGGTGTTGTTTATTTTACAAAGCTTGATCTTCGTTCGGGATACCACCAAATCAGAATCAAGGATGAGGATGTTCATAAAACCACCTTTCGGACACATGAAGGCCATTATGAATTCTGGTAATGCCTTTTGGACTCACAAATGCACCTTCTACATTTCAAAGTTTGATGAATTCTATTTTTAAGTCATTCTGCGGAAGTTTGTCTTAGTGTTTTTGATGATATATTAATTTATAGCAAAACATGGGAGGAACATTTGCATCATGTAAATAAGGTTTTGGAAACCCTTGAGCAACATCAACTTTATGCAAAGCCCTCTAAGTGTTCTTTTGGACTCAAGGAGGTTGAATATTTGGGTCACATTGTCTCTCATGAAGGGGTTAAAGTGGATCCTAATAAGATCAAAGCCATGATGGAGTGGAAGGTTCCAAAAACCCTAAAGAATCTCTGAGGATTTTTGGGGCTTACAGGTTATTACCGAAGATTTGTAAGGCATTATGGAAGCATAGTTGCACCTCTCACAACTTTATTAAAGAAGGATTCCTTCCATTGGAGTGAGGATGCAACCAAAGCATTTGAGAAACTAAAGGAGGCCATGTGCACCACTCCAGTCTTGGCTACTCCAGATTTTTCCAAAACATTCATTGTTGAATGTGATGCATCAGGGGTGGGTATGGGGGTAGTTCTCATGCAAGAAGGCCATCCTATTGCCTTTTTGAGCCGTCAATTCAAAGGTAAGAATCTTTCCAAGCCTGACTTATGAGAAGGAAATGCTAGCCATACTTCATGCAGTAAAGCAATGGAGACCATATCTCATAGGAAGACACTTTAAAGTGAAGACAGATCATGATAGTCTAAAATACTTCTTGGAGCAGCGTTTATCATCTGAAGAACAACAAAAATGGGTCTCCAAGATGTTGGGATATGATTTTGAGATTATCTATAAGAAAGGGAAGGAGAATGTAGTTGTGGATGCTCTATCGTGGAAAGATGACTCAACTGCAGCCTTGTTATGTGCCATATCCATATTACAGGAAGATTGGATAGATGAGGCAAGGTCGAATGGAGAAATGACCCAACCACACAAAACCTCATTCATCATCTCCAGAATGATCCAAGCATGTCTGAAAAATTTGTATTGAAAGGGGATGCTTTATGGTATAAAGATAGATTATACCTATGTAAGAACTCCACTCTTAAAAATAGGATTCTATCTGAGCTTCACTCTTCTCAGTAGGGGGCACTCTGGATTCTTGAAGACTTATCATCGAGTCAAACAAGATTTCTTCTAGGAAGGGCTCAAAGGGGATGTCCAAAAATTTGTGGTAGAATGCATGGTTTGTCAGCAAAATAAGGGTGAAACAGTTCGATCCCAGGTCTTCTACAACCTCTATCTATTCTAGCCAGCGGTGGGAAGAGGTTTCCATGGACTTTATCACGGGATTGCCTAAATCGAAGGAAAAAATGTCATCATGGTTGTGGTGGATAGACTCACCAAATATGCTCATTTTTGTGCCTTGGCACACCCATTTTTTTCTGAAACATGGTAACAACCTTCATGGACACGAGTTGAAGCTTCGCTTGGGACAGAAGATTATAGTAAGTGATCGAGACCCTATATTTACTAGTAATTTTTGGACTGATTTATTCTCATGTTTGGGTACTCGGTTAGCTCGTAGCTCTTCTTATCATCCCGATCGATGGGAAAAAGAAGTTGTAAATAAGTGTTTGGAGGGATATCTTCGTTGCTTTACGTCGAGATAAACAAGCAAGATGGGTCGATGGTTGCCACTTGTAGAATGGTGGTATAACACTTCCTTCCATACTTCATCTAAAATGTCTCCTTTTTGGCACTCTATGGGTACCATCCATCCATCCATCATCATCATCATTGAGAGGAAAACCATGGGTTAGAGAGCGGTAGAAGAACACATTCGAGTATCAACAAGAGGTCCTCTCTAGTCTCGAGAGAACTTGGTCATGGCACAAAACCGCATGAAGCAACAAGTTGATCAACATCACGGAAAGGCATTTTGAAGTCGGTGATTGGGTTTTTGTGTGATTCTGACCATATAAGCAAATGTCTTTGAAAAACAAACAAAAAGGATAACAAACTTTCACAAGTATTATGGCCCCTATCAAGTATTGCGAGAAGATTGTCTTGTAGCATACAAATTAGAACTTCCACAATCACGAGAATACATCCAGTCTTTCATGTTTCTTTCTGAAGAAAGTAATTGGAGAAGAGTATCAGCCCAAATAGTGTTACAGAGCTCGATGAGGGAGGAGGGTCATCTTGGAAACTGAATGCATCCTTGAACACGCACTAAAAGATTGAGGACACGGGTTATTGCTGAGTACGATCAAGTGGAAGAATATGGACAATGAAGATGCTGACATGGGAAGATATGACATTCCTGTAGCACACCCAGAGCTTCTCAACATTGGGGACAATGTTTCTTTGAAGGGGAAGGGCATGCTACGCCCTTAACCTATTGCTTGTATTAGGATATGAGTAGCCGACTTGTGGCTTACCATATCATTTTATTATATCATTTATACTTTCTCATGCTTAGTAGGTCGGCCTTGGTGATGGCCATAACATATGAATAGTATATATAGGGGATTGTAGGTAGTAATTCATCATCATTGGAGCATTTGAGTATTATTGTATGGTTTGGAGGTTGCCCCCTCGAAGTGGCGAAGCTATTCTAATTGCATATTGAGATCATTATTCTGGAATATTGTGTTATTCCACATTAAATCTTGTCTTGTCTTATTTTGTGCATTATTTATTTATGCTATTATATTTTACGTGCATGTATACTTGCTATATAGTTTCATACTACTATGATTTGAGGAATTGTTTCCACATATTTGTTCTCTAATTCCTAACAATAAATTACACAACATTCCGGATACCCACCTATAATATAGCTTTCTCCAACATAAAACTCAAATTCTTTTCATTTTAAAACTATTTTAAAAGTATCATTTGAATTCGGAAACACCATCTCACCATTTGAAACAACTTCAAAATTGACAAGGGTGTGGTTCCTTCCATCCGTTTACCCATATAAACTAATGGTGCATCCGTATTTCTGTCATTTCTTTCATCGATCTCCTAGGATTGTCGTTACATCTGCAACTCCACCCTTGAGCAATTTCCCAATCAAGTCTTTTAGAGAGGGTGCTTTGTACCATTTCCCTACAACATGATGATATCACCAAGTACTCTTAGTATGATCTCTTTGCAACATTGAAGGGAAGGTTTTTGTGGTACCAAAAATTCACACATGCTTTATCTGCTTCCTTGTGCACATCCTTGTTCTAGTCTATACCTTGTAGTGTAGGTTGTGGCCCAGATATGTTCCTTAGTACAAAAAATCTATGTATCCCTTTTCTTGAACTCAATGAAGCAAATGTGACTTTTCTGGTTTTGTATGCAATGACCGCAAGCAAAGGCCACAATCATGCTACATCATCCTTTGAATCCTCGCCATTACAGTCTCAAAACAACTTTTTCCATGGCTGCATGCATCCTTTCCCTCTCTAGTTTCTTCTCCTCCAGCTCTGCTAGCTCTATCTTCATCTCTTGTTTTGCCTCTTTTGTAACATTGGGACATACCACAACGTCTCGACAAACAATACATGCAAGATGATACTTCAGGTGATTGATGCCTCTAGAAAATGTTTTGTCACAGAAATTGCAAACCACGGTTCCTGAATTGCTTCATATACACCATATTTCCAAGTAATGCTACGCACATTTACAAGAATGGTTCCTAAGTAGTGGCGCTGACCTTTTTTTTGAACCTAATGTTGAGCCTAATGTCATTGGTAAGCTCTCATCTACAACATAATCTACAATTTAAATATTAAAAAATGTAAACTTAATTAAAAAATTGGTTTTATGACCCTATTTAACCGTAATTTCAAATTTAAAATTGTAAATCCTACGAACAAGAATACATTCTAAAAAAAAATTAAAATAACATTTATAAAATCAAAATACATTCAAGCAATTTCATTCATTAACAATGATAACAAACATGAATAAATTAATAATTATTAAATTTAAAATCATTTGCAATTAAATTGAATGCATTTAAAATTACAAATGTCAAATCGTATTCGGATTCAATATGAGTATATAAAATTTAAATAATATAGAATGAATTTGCAAAAAGAATAAAAAAACTTACCTCCAAATGAAATTCTTCAAATTTGCTCTTCGAATTCGCTATAAAATCCCTTAACTCATGCAAATGATGCTCAATGGCTGAAATTTGAATGCATTTTAAATTGCAAATCATATTTGGATACAATATGAATTTATAAATACAATAGAACAAATTTGCAAAAAAAGAAAGAAGAAAAAAACTTACCTCCAAATGAAATCCTTCGAATTTGCTCTTTGAATTCGCTATAAAATCCCTTCAACTCATGCAATGCATGCTCAATGTAATGTCCCCAAATGGACATATTTTTCCCTAGATGGATTTTAGGCAAACCCCAACACCCAAATGCAAACTTCGTAGACAAAATACCAATAAAGTATTATGCAGATTTGAATTAAATAAGGAAATGGAGACTAGGGTTTATTGCAAATCCCTCACAAAACTACAATAAAATTAATATCTCTCCATTCTAGACCGATTATCTGATTTTTAACAGCCCATGCACAATTAAAAACTCAGATTTTTAAAGGAATAAAGTGTTGATATAACACTCAGAAATCTGCAGACTAATATGGCTGAAAATGACACTTCTAGTGCTTCAAAAATTCATAAATTTGTTTGCTTTAATACATAAAAATCAGATATAGAGAGAACAATGCAAAACAGATCTGAAACACCTTCCAACAACTACAAACAAACCTTCAAGTGGGTCACTCTAGCTGGGAATAAAAATTATAATATAAATGAAAAACTCCTTCGTACAACTGTTGGAAATGACTCTAAAATAATATAAATCTTTGCAAGCACCATAAAACCTCCTGAGTAGAGATCCCTCACATTCTCTAAGAGGGTTTTCATCCTCTAGAGCCAAATACTAAGGGTTTTTGTCCTTAGAATATTTTTGGTAAAAGCTTCAAGCTTCAACACAATTCAGAAAATATCAAATGGTCATAGGATGCCAAACCCAAGTCGACTTGTCCTTTTTAAAGGAAGAAGTGACCCATAGTGACCTTCTACACAACCAATCACTATTCTCCTTCATTAAATATTTTCTTTCCTCCATCTCTCTTCTCTAGACCAAGTCACATTTTTACATAGGGAGGACACAAAAATACAATGCTCTTTATCTTCTCTAAGTTCTTCTTTTCCTTTCAAGACAAGTCGCCATTTCTCCCTAGGGAGAATAAAAATATAATTGCACATTTTTCTGACTTAGTCTTGACATAATATTAAGTTACTTAAATTATTATAAGTGCTTTCATATTTTCCCTTTTCTACAGGCACTTTTCCTTTGCTACGGGAACTTTATAATAATTAAAAATAACTTAAGTCACCCTTATTTTCTTCCTTTGGCCATCGGGTAGACAAAATAGGCCAAAGGTCTTTGATTGGGAAGGGGATATTACACTCAATGGTTGTGTAATAAAAAATGAAGGGGTGTGTTGCCGTCAAAAGAGAAATTGAAGTGTATTTTCAGTATTTTTCCGACGGTTTTGGCGTGTTCAACATTTTTTCCACGTCTGGGGTGAGTAAAATACATGGACTCGTTGAGTATTCTAACTATGTTTCATATTCGTATATCCAGGCATTCCATAAAGCTTTAAGGCCTTATAACTTATGAAGTGTGGGTCTGTGAATAATACAACTAACATTAATAAAGCTTATAATAACTCAATGAGAATTTCCTCCCAAAAAAATTCCACGGTGAAAATCAATGACAACACAGTTCAACTCTTGCCCTTTGTTGTAATATTGGAAACAAACCATGGAACAAAAAACTTAAAAATGATTTTCCCTCTACTAAAAACTAATCAAGAATATGATGCCATCGCACTACAAACCCTTGAGTAAACAAGAAATTGAGTTTTCCAAAATAAGAATTTTTGGCTACATATCATATGATAAAACTAGACATTAAGTTCAAAAATAGAAATAGGTACATATTGTTTTAACTTGATATGTCAAATAAAAGAAGAAGAAAATAAAATAGATCATCATGCACAAAATGTTAGCCATCTTCCTTAATCGGGATCATTTTAGGGATAGAGTTTACCAAAATCTCCTAAACCATCACAATGCGGAAGATTGTTTAGAGAGCTTTCCATTTCCTACTTGTGTGTGTGAAATGGACTCAGTTGGAGTGAGATACTATTGGTGTAAGTTTAGATTGGAAATGGTTAACTGTGAGACAAACAGTGTAATGACATGTGGAAAAAAAAAGATGGATCAAAAATTTGAAGTTTGTTTCGAACGTGAGTCTTCGATGGTTAGATTAAAATGGTGTGCCCCGCTATTTTCTGGCAAGGGACCCTCAGCCATGATCGAAACTCTCTTTTGACAGAGGGGTGTTGTTTTTGCCAACACTTCATAGTTGTATTTTCACTTGGTGCATTTGTATCGGAAGCAATGTGGACTTTCATAAATGCAATATTTCTCATCGAGCCAACTCGGTTGATATCAAATCGGTAGAAAAAGCTCTTTAGTTAGCTCGGTACGATGAGCTAATTTGTACATTCAAGGCGAGTTTATATTACATTGGCTTCATCGACTCATGAAACTCACATTACCACCACCACATTTAACATGACATCTAAACTAATTTGGGAAGAACATTAATTAAGGTCGATAACCATTATAAATTGGTGCGGGAATTATATTCAACTCGCCACTGTCCCCAAACAACGCATCATTACTCGCCACATAGCCATTTCCATGGAAATTCAACATATGACCCTTTAATGTGGGAAGAAAAACAAAGTCTACGTGGCTCAAGCCATAGTTGAAGTAACTAGCGAAGCCTATTTAGAGGGTTTTCCACACAAATTCCCCATAAATGTGGGATTTTATTTCCATCATCTCAAACGTGGAGGGTGATGGTTGGGGTAGATCGAACCCCCAACCACCACGTCACAAAATATTGCTCGAACCACCATGCTATAGAAGTTCGGCGAGTTAGAATATGAACTCGCTTCTATATAGAGGCACTTCTGGCAGATGTGACAAGGGTAGTTTTAGACATTTAAATCAATTGTGACACATTATCATAAATCAGAAAAATGAAGTCTTGGAATGGTTTGAAGTGTTATCTAACATGGGTGTGAAACTCATTTTTAGAATCAGATTTTGAAAGCATTTTGAATCAAATTTCATTCCGATTTTGGTCATATAAGTAAACATTATTTTAGTGGAGCTAATTTTTGTTAAGTTTATGGATCATTCCTGAAATGTTGAAAGGTTGAAAATATGATCAGGTTCCAATTTCTTTATTTACAGCTAAAGAGACTCAGTTCTATTTGGCTTTGTAACACAACTACTCTCCATGAGCTCCTAACTTAGCTTCGAAGAATCAAAACAATTTGGGCATGCCTTCATTTCCACCATGTTCAAATATAGAAATTATATTACAAAGATTATCTAGTCTCACTCATATGTTTATGAGTGGCTACTGTATTATTTGAATTTCTCCCTTTCCTTTTTTCTTCCTAGATATTTCATACAGTCAAGAAGGGTTGGAAGATCAAGGATGGCACTTCATAAATGAGCATTGTTGAAGAATTAAAGGACATGAAAGATGAGAAGGAAGGCGATAATAAGAATGATGGCATCTTTAATGATATATTGCACACTGAATCAAAGACAACATAATTTATATATTTTATTGATACAGTTTGACATGTTTTACAGATCAATTTAGTGTTAAGGATGTAAAAACTCACCATAATAATGATCATCATTACTAAATTTCTTGGAAAGGGCTTTGTTTGTAAACTTTAAGCTATTATTGTTTAGTAATTTTGATTGCTTTGTTTCTTTACTCATGTTGGGTCTAGTTCAATTAGAGGGTTGTGAACTGAGAGTAATACATGTAAGACATTAATACAATTTATGAAGTACGGGTCTGTGAGTAGTACAACCAACTGGTTTGAGTCTGTGTTCCAATAGGTTGTGTCGTATCCATGGGTTTTCTATTTCTTGTCCCAAGTCCAACTCTTATTTTTTCTCTATTCCTTATATTCTGTTGTATCTTTTATTGCATTACTTTCGTGTGTTTTTCTTGGAAACCTTGCACACAAACCTTAGATCATGCCTCAATAAACAAGGATTCCTACTTTGCATGCATTAGTTTAAAGCAAACAAGAAAACTTAACAAATGTAATTAACCTCTATTCTTGAAAGCTTAATTAAATGAGCCTAATAAGGATCTAAGCAATCAATTAGTTTATGCTTTAAGAGAATGGGATCTCACCATTAATGGCTTCAAGGCCAATGGTTCTTCCCATTTACTCCATGTTGTGTGGTGAAATGCAAAAGATAAAGCAAAATAGCTCAATAAGATGAAATAAAACTCCTAATCCTAGCAATAATACTATAGTTTATGTTAGAGGGAAGAAGTGTTCTTGAAAATGAGAGGGGGTAGTGGGCTATTTATAGTTTTCCATTTGGGAAATGGAAGGCTTTTTTGGTGCATGTGGGACTAAAAGGGAGTCAACAAGTTAATTAGCAAGTCAAAGTAAGATTTGACTAAGTTTAGAAGAGGTTGATCATGATTTGGGGTAATTAACCTAGGTTAGACTAATTAATCTTGTTTAGAGAGAAATTAGGGTTTGGGAGGGTTCTGAAAGGCCTAATCAATCCAATGAAATGGATTGATAGTCAGGAAGCTAATAGAAGTGGTAAAGAAGAGGATTTTAGCCAAGAAGAGGCTATAATAGCCTATTTAATTGACTTATAAGAGGAATAAGACCAGAAGAGTGTCGTAAAAGGGGAGTTAGATAGATCTAACTGACGATGTGTCATCAATTTGTGAGGAAGAGAATAGTTAGTGCAATATTAGGAATAATAGTGCTTTGATCAAACTACAGGTGTCTACATTTTCCCCTCTTTGGGGTGACATAAGCTACGTCACTTCAAAGAAAGTAGACAAGTATAAATGAGTAGAATTTTTTTGAAGGGGTAGAAGAAAAATTAATAGGATGAAGGTAGGATGAAGGATGCCCCCTCGAGTGTCGATGGGGTGATAGAAGAACTCGATCGATGATCGAAAAGAGAACAAAAGGAAGAAAAAGTGTAAAGAGGAGATGAGAAAAACAACAAGAAAAGGGGATATTGAGCTATCCATAAACCAGTGCCAACAACTTTAAATCATCATTTTGCTTAGAATCCTCATCATCGGCCCTTATTAAAATGTAAGCATATGACGAAGCAGTGTAAAATGACATGAAAAATCCATGATACAAACAACTTTCCATTGCTAAAATAACAACTCCATGCAACATACAAACATGCAATGCAATACGAGAAGTAAACAAACTCTTTTAATAGGGAAATAAGTACAATCACACACACTCAAACCAACAACGTTCAAGATAGTTGCACAAATATTTTGTTATCGAGATGTAGTCCCAAATGTTTTGATAAATGAAAGGGTTAAAAATGATGCCCCAAGAAATCTGTATATGCAAGGGAAAAGATGGAGGACACTTGGGTCCAATGAAAAACAACGTGCATGATGAAAAAAAAAGTATATGAAAGCGATAGTGCCCAGAGTAGTATAGATGAAGTAAGCAACGTAGCTTTTGTAGATGATTGAAGATTTAGATGATCCATGAGTCATTGTTTAAAACATTTGAAAATGTTAGCAAGATATGAGATGAGTGCCATGAGAGACACAGATTTCAGCTGCAAATGAGCCTTTTACCAATTTTAGTTCATTTTTGAAGTTTTTGATGTTTTTGGCTTTTTGGATGATTTTACAATTTTTAAATTTTTGATCAGTCAGAAGAATTTGAGAGATAGAAAATCTCCTAAAAGTATGTGAAGGTGCAAAGGTGAATGCACATTCGTCGAGAGAGTCATAATATGTCCTGACGAGAAGAAATATGGGCCCGAAATAATTATAAAAAATAATCATTACGACGGGTAAAAGAGAGGAAAAATAGAAGAAAATGATAGGAAAAGGTGCCTGGAATATTTGTAAATTATTCCAGTGCAATGAAGAAGTGACCGCAGGGTGGCACTGAGTGCCCCAACATGTGAAAAGGAGTAAAAATAATTATTTTAATAGAAAAATAATCATCTCGGTGGGTAGAAGAAGGGCTAGAATGATCACGGTGGAGAAAACATGCCCTAGGGGCATCGTGGATAGCCTAATATACCCACTGAGGGGGTAAATCAATCACGACTAGTTCATTTGTACCAGAGCTCTTTGTAAATTTTTACCGCAAGTGAGAGCGATAGCCCAGAGTGAGATGGTGAGACTACTATCGAGCAGAGGAGATGAGCAGCAGATGCATCGAGAGTTCATGCGGACCCAGTGGATGGACCTTATGTGAGTGGTCTATCCTTCCTTGTGAATTATGCATTTAATGTCATTTTTAGGGCATTTTAGGCTAGATTAGGAATTTTGACATATGCATATGCATGCATGTGATTTGTCGTTTGATGTATATACATGTACGTGCATGTGTCAAATTTGTGGGTAATTATGGGTGCATACGTGTATCCATCAAAAATGGTACACACGTATACGCGTATCCATGAGAGGAAAAGACATACAACACACGTGTGCATGCGTGAAGAAGGGTGTGGGTGTCTAAGTAGGGGAAATCCTGGGGGGGAATGGGTGCACACATGTGCATAAGAAGTAGGCATGCGTAGGCATCACACAGGGCGCGTATGCGTCCCTGTAGACTAGGAAAAATGTAGAAAAATATAGGGGGGGTGTACGTGTGTTGAGATAGGCGTGCATACAGAAAGGGCATGCATCATCGGAAAGAGTGTGTATGCATTGGGGAGGTGTATGCATGGGGAAAAGGGGCAGAACACCCTTTCGGCCAAATGGCCAAGGAGAAAAGAAAGTAGACTAGAAGAAAGTGAAAATTTAGGAAATGAGATGGAAGAATGAAGGATTTTACCAGTAAATTAGATAGAAGTAGATAGAAATGTGCCTAATACATGTGTGTTTCTTTGTTTGCAGCGTATATTACCCATTCTACATACACGCGAGTGATATGGTGGCTAGTGGTGATAGAGGCACAATTTGATGAGGATGATAGGATGATATTGGATAGCCTCCTATACGTCACATGGGATTGGCCTATGTGGTTGATATGCCTTAGATCACATTGGATCACGCCTTATGACAGTTGTAGCTGAGAGATGGCACATGAGAGTCAGTGCTTTCAGCTTCTAACTAGGGAGATCATGATTACACTCGAGGATGTGTGGCACATTATGCGGGGTCGATTCAAGGTCAACTTATCAGTATACGAGTCAGTCAGCCTGATATTCAAAGCGATGTATCTCAGAGTTATTTGGTGTCGATGATACCACATCATGGGATGACTATTAAGTTATCATGGTGCATTGAGGATCCAGAGCTAGATTGTGGTGGTTTATATGATGGCCTTTGTTAGTGGAGTTCTACTCCCTTGACAAGACCGGTGCTTCATTTTCACTTGGCCTCCTTGGAGTGATACGTGGTTGATAGATGGAGAGACCTACTATTGGGGTTAGTGCATTCTAGCACACTTATATTGGGACCTACATTTGATTACCTACTACCATCAGAAGATGGTAGGACTAGCCAGATTACTTCAGATTTGGGCATGGGACCACATTGCTATTGGTCGCCCCTTAGGTGTTTTGAGAGTTTGGGCTCAGAGGAGCCTTCTTACTATGGGATGGGTCCCGATCGGGGATGATGTGCAGCCATACATGGGAGATGTGTATCATTACCGCCATGAGCTTGATGAGCTATAAATAGGCTGCCATAGTATGGAGGCCTTATAGACATTTCTAGTGGCTGAGGATGGTTTAGAGCTCAACACCGCCACAATTGAGCACTTCATGTTGGGCAGCCACAACTATATGTGGGAGATGTATAGAGTAGATCGGTGCCAGAGATAGTTTGGCATTACCAAGATGTTCTGGGCAGATATATGGTATGCTCGTAGGGCTTGAGAGTACATTGATATGGGTCCACAATTTCCTGGGATAGAGCACTAGCCAGCTTCCGATAGGTGGTACTTGTTATGTGGGTTCCATTGAGATAGATCAGAGATCCTGGTACCACACCTGAGTATGTGCCATGGTACCATGGTGTGCTTCCATGCCATTTGACTATTTCAAGGTGGCTTATAATGTTGGTGTGAGAGCTCCTCTAATGGGGCCTCCCAGTGGTGATGAGGTGGAGCCGATGGTGTGGATGATGATATGATGATGATGATGATGATGGTGGTGGTGGTCTGATGCACAACATTATGTTAGGGTAGGGGACAGGGTCCTCCATTACAGCAACCTCCTAAGACAGGGACCCAGCTTAGGAAGAGACAGGCACCCAGGGCACCAAGACATAGAGTTTCCTCCAGTAGGCATTCCAGTGGGGATATATGCCCCTCTTCAGTAGGTATTTCTAGAGTAGGGCCCGCCACCTCATGCTCTCAGGGGGTGGTGGTGATGGTGGGGTAGTTGGCTACTCTTTTAGTAATTATAGGTGGTGATTTCCATTCAGTTATAGGTGGATGGAGAGAGAGATGAGGCAGGGCAAATGTATAGGCCCTTATAGAGAGAGTAGGATCAAGCCAACACTGCAGGTACAAATTTTGATAGTTGAGAGGGATCAGGCTAGAGCATAGGCCACTCAGGGTGGGGATAGTGCCTCATGGTAGAGCCAGATTAGTGAGATGGCCACAAGGGGCTTAGATACTGAGCCTTTTACATCAGTCCCAGACTCAGGTGTAGATGGTTTTCACATAGAGGACCATGCCCGAGCACAATCACGAGGTTATATTATTTCAGAGGATCAGGCACGAGCCTAGGTGTAGACTATTACTATAGATAGAGACCGAGAGGCCACTGCTACTAGATAGGCCCATGCTGACAAGGGTAGATTGATAGGTGAGTGAGATGTGCCATTCAGGAAGCTACTACTTTTGGAGATTGATTTGATTCAGGATGCTATGAGGGCCAGAGGAGGCCTTATACTATAGGACCACCTATTTGAAGTAGTGTCAAGAGAGTATAGGTAGCAGTAGTAACACCTTTTGAGTAGTTAGGTATGAGTATGATAGTTCCTAGATCATGGCATGGTTAGGTGCTTTCAGTTAGATCATTCGAGACCTAGTTGTAGAGAAGGCGGTTGGACAACAACCTTTGGACAACAACCAAACTAGCTAGACAATAGGGTGATACCTCCGGTGTTGGTCCATCACAACCACCACTCTTCCATCCCAGGACATGGACCCGGGAGCCCCATAGTGAGGGTGCGAGCTATGGTTGAGTTCCTCATTTTTCCTTTTGTATAGATGTATTGTATACATGCCTCTTATGAAGGCTGATTTTGATGTATAGATTCATGTACCATTATTTTGATGACGCCTCTTGATGAAGGCTCAATTTTTTTGATGCATGCCCCTTTTAGATGGCATATTGTATCGATGATGTATACTTGAGTTTTGAGATGGACATTTATACATGTATCATATGGACATTTGATGATGATTTTGTCATGTTATACTGTGATTATGCCTTTTACGATTTGTGGTTATTGCTCTACAACTATTGTATCATGATGTATGATTTCCCTTTCCTCTATGTATGTGACATACCTTAGATTTAGAGATGTTTATGTTCCATGTTTTCATATTGATGATATATCTGTAGATAGTATCACATGCTTTGGATTTATGGAATGCTTTTGATTTCTTATTCTAGTACTTGGGATGATACTAGATGATATTGGTGTGGGGGGATATATTTGTGATTATGCGCAACCCCTCTTGCCCCCATTGATGATACGATATGTGATGATTAGCTTAGCATACATGCATGATGTAATACTTAGCATTTTTGTATATATGATGTAGTAGATGATGTTTATATGTGATGAATGGTAGGTGATAGATGTGATAACAAACAATTGTGCAAGAAAAAAACACACAAGAAAAAGTTAACAAAGCTAAACAACTATACCTATACAACACAACATAACTATGATGCAAAATACATGAATTTATTAAACATACCAACGAGATCAAATTGACATTCAATCTAAGTAAGTAAAATGAATCTTAATGGATGCATACAAGCTACAAATGAACCTAATGCCATATACAATTAAATCAAACAAGATCCAACCCATGATAAGCAAATGAATCACCACATCACATGAAAAAGTATTCTCAATCAAAACTATACAAACCAACAACTAAAAGCAATTAAATTATTACCTTGTTTTTGTGGGACAACATTGATATATTTTCTAATGTTTTTGGGTTTATCTAGAAAGATAAGTTTTCAAGGCTATTGTTCACATTGTTTTGAGGCTTCTCTAAGAAAACGTTATGTAGTTGGTGTAGCTTCATCCCTAGAAGGGATATTTTCTTGAATGTTTAGGTTTTTGTGTATCTTTTCCAAATGTTTTTGTATTTTCTAAGGTCATGTTTGAAAGAAATGTACAAGGACAAAGAAGTGTGGATGCCCCCAATGTGATGTGGGAATATACAAAAGGAAGAATGCCACACATGTATGTATGAGAAAGTGGAATGTGAAGGCATCCCAACATTAGATGGGAATATACAAAGGCAACATCCTTCACGTAGATATAAGAGCAAATAAGCCAGATCATGGTTCGACGAAGATGGATTTGGTAGGGTTCCTAGACCTAGCAAAGGAAGTTATATCTAGAAAGCAGTGAGGGTTACCCATCTTGCTGCAAGAGTGACTTGTGACCGGTGAATCTTCTTTGAGCTAAGGGTGAGACTAGTTTTCACTCAAAGACTTACCCACTATGCACCAATTACGTGGTTTTCACATGTGGACGACCTACTTTTTCTTTATTGTTTTCTCAATTTTCCATTTTTTTCTTGTTTTTTTTTTATTTTTTTCTACTTTTTAGTTCTTATCGATATTTCTCATGCTTAAAGTAGAACCACTTGAGGTACATGGTTTCATAGGTTTTGAGAAGCTCTTCACCATATGAGTATGCAAGTTTATAGGCTCTTGATCCATATTTAGCAACCACCACATAAAGGCCTAGCGATTAGCTTCAAACTTACCTTTCTTTTTTCTTTGATTTTTGATGATTTTCTTTTAGGATTCTATCACCTACATAAAATTCACGATGAATGATTCATTTGTTGTATCCCCTAGATATTCTATTCCAATAGAATTTGTGGTGATTGAGTGCTTTGATACGCTTTTTTCATCTAATAGTTCCAACTCGTCAATCGAGCAACTCTGTAGTCCTCGTTTTTATCTACCTGAGAGATATTCTCGGGAAGGAAACTCCACTTCCAGAGGTATGATGGCTTTGAGTGTCATAGATAAGTGAATATGGGTTTACACCGGTAGGAGTGTGGATGGAGGTTTGATAGGCCCAAAGGGTTAGACGTATTTGTAAATGCCAATTACGATTGTCTTTTGACCATTTTCTCTATTAGTGTAGGTTATTATTTATCCTTTTATTATTTATAAGATAATTAGTGTTTAATTGAGTTATCTCTACACTTGTTGGGATAGCCTTGCTTAGTTGTACTAATTGTGTGGAGTTATCTTACTAATGTTGAGTTAGCTTTGGTTATGGAAACAGCTTACTAGTCTTTTGGAGTTAACTTAACTACTAAAGATTGTTCATTATAGTGGGAGTTCTTCACCAAAGATTTAGGTAGTAATCAACTTTTCATCCTTCTATAACAAAATCTTTCTTATTGAATAATTCAAGTCATTTTATTGTAATGTATTGAGCATTATGGATTATGATGAATTTCCATATATGGTATTTTCACTCTTTCGATTTGCAAATCTAATGTGGTGTGCTATTATCATTTGAGATCATGGTTTGGAACAATATTCTTATCATTCCTTTCATGGTATCAGCGTGATAGATGATGTAGGCATCCATCGTAATTTTTATTTGCAAGCAAGGTTTATTATTTTCATGTATTTGGAATTTGTTAGCACTTTTCTACAACATGCATTTTAAGTAAAACAAAAAGTTGCCATTGGATTTGGAAGGTGCAAAACCATAGAATAGGATTGTCAAACTTGACCATGTCTTTGAGATAGTCAAATCTGGATAAATTGTACCACAGGTGCATTCTTTTATCCATTGGATATAAGCGTGTACCTTTGGATGCATTATTTAACCCTATGGATATTTTGGTTTTGGATGCAGTCTTTTATCCAACAAGGATATAGATCTATATGTACGGGTGCATTCTTGAGATCCATTGGATAAAAGCGTGTACCTTCCGATGATGCGATTTTATCCTTTGGATATTTTGGTTTTGGATGTAGTCTTTTATCCACTTTGGATGTAATCTGTACCCTCTAGGTGCATTATTTTATCCATTGGATAAAAGCATGTACCTTCCAAATTCAGTCTTTACCCTTTGGATATTTAGGTTTTGGATGTTCCATGTTTTTATCCATGGACGATATATCTGTACCCTCTGGGTGCATTCATTTTATGGACTAGATAAAAGCATGTACCTTCCGGATGCTATTTACCCTTGGGATATTTCGGATTTTGGGGGATAGCTTTTATCCTTTGGTCACAAGCTTGTATCATGTGGATGCACTCTGATTTACCCTTTGGACATTTGGGTAATCATCATGTACCTATTTGAAAAGAAGATCAACATTGAAATGGTATTATATTAATAGCAAAACCTTCTAGAGCTCATAACACTTTTGACAAAGCTCGGATTAAGGTGATCTTTTTTTGAAATTGTGTACTTTTTTCGAGATCTACGCATTGCTGAGATTTTTATACACATATTTCAAATATAAAATTTAATCTTACTCATTGTAATATTTGTATGCACTCAATTATAAAGTGTCAAATTGGGAGGGTAAATCAAACAAGATCACTTGTGGATGCATTTTCCTTGAAGCACCGACATCACCTAAAATTTTGGGTATTGCATTCTTGTATCTATGGGTGTATACATTTATATCTCTCTTGTTTGTTGAGATATTTTGGATCTATATTTTTGACACTTTTTTTGGCATGTTGACAAGTCTCTCTTGTGGGGAGCTATTCGGTGGAGCCCATTGTTGGGTTTATCTCGGTGTTCGAGTAAGTTGATTTTGACAACTCATACTGATTTGTGGTATTGAGTAGTATGGGAGGGTGTAAAAAAAATTATGCTTCTTTAGGTTTTGTGCCCTTGATTTTTTGAACCTTAAGTTTTTTTCTTGGAATGGCACTCCTATTTATTTGGATCTCGTGTCCTTGCCTTGTTGCCTTGGATTTTCTTGGTCGATGTGGGGCACAAAATTTTGTGATGTACAAGAAATCAAATTATGCCCAGTAGAAAGTGTTTGTTTTTCACTTTTCAACATCACTCCATTGAAAATAAGTCTCCTTACATGGAGCTATTACATAGTAGTGAAGATTATGAGTGTCGATTTTTTGAGTTATATGATAAGCACGTAGATTCGGACTATAGTGTGCACCACACTTCTTCAACATTGTACAAGTTTTGGAGTCGAGCTTCGAGGATATCTGCTTTATGAGTTTTTCTCTCTACTTTGTTATTCTTGGTTTTGGGTACCTTGCGGTGTCCATTTTCCCGAGTTATTGTAAGCGTGGGTACCTTCATCAAGCCTTGTTGCTGAGAACCCACCTTCTTTTCCACCCACCTAAGCTATGCTTACGGGAGGGTGTTAGTGACTCTCGATTATTATTTATCCTTTTATTTATTTATCGGGATAATTCTTACACTTGTGTTATCCTACACTTGTTGGGTTAGCTTGCTTAGGTGTACTAGTTGTGTGGAGTTATCTTACTAGTTTTGTTGAGTTAGCTTCTCGGTTATGAAGAAGCATTTTAGCTCTCCACTAGTCTTTTGGAGTTAACTACCAATATCGGTTAGTGGGAGTTCTTCACCACCTGATTTAGGTAGTAGTTGCACTTCCCTCCTCCTATATGTATATCTTTCTTATTGAATAATTCAAGTCATTCTATTGTAATTTATTGAGCATTATGGATTATGATGGATTTCCATATATGGTATTTTAGATCTTACCATATGTTACAAATCTAATGTGGTGTGCTATTATCATCCGAGATCACGGCTATCTAGAATAGTATTCTTATCCTTCCTTTCATTCTCCATGATATACAAGGGTTTTATTATTAGCCTTTCGATTTGTCCATTACCTTAGGGGTAATAGGGGTATACCTCTTGAGTTGAATATGGAAACGTTGACACAATGTCTTAACCATTTTATTTTGAAGGACTTACCATTATCGGTGACAATGGCGAAGGCGATACCATAATGACATATGAGATGGTTCATAATGAATTTAGAAATTTGTGCATTGGTGATGTAAGTAAGAGGCACAACCTCTACCCATTTGGTAAAATACTCGGTGGCGATGATAATGTGAGTGTGGCCATCGAAGAAGAAGGATGAGCTTCCTATGATATCTAGACCCCATTTAGAAAATGGCCAAGGTATTGTGATAGGCTACAAATCCTAGGATTTGCATATATTAAGTTTCCATACTTGGCATAGTTCCCATTTCTTTACGAAATTGCAATAGTTGATTCCATGGTAGGCCAATAATAGCCTACTCTTAATATTTTTAGCTAAGACCATGCCGCTAGTGTGCGCTCCACAAATACCACTATGTACTTCCTTAATAGCATGGATTGAGTCAGTAACATCCAAATAACAAAGTAGATTCCCATTGTAGCCATGACGATAAAGGGTGCCTCCTAGGAGGGTATAATAGGCTATACTGATGGATAAGGGATTTCTTTTCAGAATGGGTAATGTCTGGTGGAAAAGTTCCATCTTGTAGGTATCGAAAGATAGGGTCATACCAGGGGGATAATGGACCAACTTCAAATGCCAAACATGACTCGGCATATCATATGTGGGCACTTGTAAATGCTCTACAAAGAAAGGAATTTTACTTTCCTGAGGTGGAATGCGTAACAAAGACCCAATTATAGCCATAACATCGTGGATCTATTATGCGACCTTGGATTTTTCTCAAATATGATCTATGTAAAGTAATCCTTCAAGGTTTCAACCATTTTATTATATGGAATGAGTTTCTCATGTTTAACTTTATACTCATCATTAACTTGTTTAATGATAATTTGAGAGTCTCAATGACTCGTAGTTGTCTAATATTCCAAGTAATAGCTAGCTTGAGGCCAACGATGAGTGCCTCATACTCTGCAATGTTATTAGTGCATGGAAATCCCAACTGGAATGCTCTTGGTATGACCTCCCCTGTGGGAGTGATGAGCACCACTCTGCTCTAGATCCGTGGAAGGTGAAAGATCCATCAAAATGGACCTGTCATTCTATAGACTCTTTAATGTACATCATAGATGCTTCTGGAAGATCCAGAACAAAGATTCCATTCTTGGTAGAGGAGCTTCTACCAATTGATCACCAATACCTATCCTTTCAAGGATTTTGATTCATGAACTCAATATCAAATTCACTTAGGAGAATGATCCAATTAGCCATTTGGCTGTGATGGCGGGTTTGGATAAAAGGTACTTGAGAGGGTCAACTTTGGATATGAGTTTGGTTTTATTGTTTAGGAGATAATGACAAATATTTTGGAAGGTAAAGAAAAGCCAAATAGGCCTTTCAATCATGCGGGTAATTTAACTCGTAAGAAATCAAGGTGCGAATGAGATAGTAAATTTCCCTTTCTTTATGGTCTATATCATATTGGGCAAGTAGTGCACCAATAAAAAACTAGGTAGTGGAAATGTACAAGAGGAGAGGTTCACCTAGGGTAGGTGGCATGAGTACAGGTGGGTTGACCAAGTAATGTTTTACTAGTGCAAAGGGATTTTTGGCAATCTGGTCCCCAGTTGAATGAAACATCCTTCTTTAATAAATGGGTAAATGGGAGGCACTTATCCATAAGCTGTGAAATAAAATGACAGATGGATTTCTTGAATTTTCCCTTGTAGACTCCTAAGTTTCTTGAGAGTGGTAGGTGGTGGAATTTATGTGATAGTCGTAACCTTTGTAGGGTCCACTTCTATCCCTCTTTGTGAAACAATGAACCTAAGAGATTTCTTGATAAAACACCAAAGACACATTTCTTGGGGTTTAAGTGAACCTTATAATCCTAGAGACGCGTTAAAAATATTCTCGACACTTCAGGGTGCTCTTCTCTGCTCTTGGATTTAGCTAGGATGTCATCAACATAATCTTCCATGATGCCATTCATCATATCATGGAAGATAACATTCATGTCTCGTTGATAAGTGGCCCGACATTCTTGATTCGAAAGGTATGACCTTGTAGCAAAATTTTCCCATGGAGTGATGAAGGCTATTTTATGTTGATCTTCTTTTGCAATCCGTATTTGGTTATAACTTGAAAACCCATCCATTAAAGACAACATTTCATAACCAACAATGGAATCAACTATCATGTCAATGTTAGGCAAGGGGAAGTCATCCTTAGGGCATGATTTATTGATGTCATGGAAATCAGTGTAGATTCATATGCCGACAGGCTTCTTCTATACAAGGACTATGTTAGAGATCCACTCTGAATAGTCAATGGGTTTAATGAAATCAATAGCTAACAATTTTTCCAATTCTTCTTTGACAAGGAGTGCCACCTTAGGGTGCATCTTTCTCAACTTTTTCTTGATGGGTTTGGCATCTGGGTGCATAATAAGGTTGTGTAAAACTAACTCTGGGTCCAAACCAGACATATCTGTGTATGTCCATGCAAATATATCCGCGTATTCTCTTAAGAGCTCTACAAAGACCTTTTGTTCCTAAGCTGAGAGTGAAGCTCCCAACTTTTTCATTCTAGGTTGCTCTTCTGAGCCAATTTTGACATTAATTCTTTCCTCAAAAGCATCTTAGAAGGATCTTCCATCGTGTAGGATTAGGGAAGAGTAAGATCAACCTCTTGTGGTATCTCATCATCATCTTTAAATGGATAAACCATTTCATCCACATAATCTTCGTTCTATTTATCTAAAGTGTTTCAAAAAGAGTTTTCACTTTGTGAGACTTTCGTTTATATTTTCGGAAAGGATTTTCTCGAAATGTTTGTACTTTGGTTTACCACCTTCTTATTCAAATGTCCACACATCTCTGCCTCTTCTCCAAAGTATGCACATGTGTTTAGTTGAATTGCAAATCATTTCTTGTGAATCCCAACTAGAATAGAATCCCTAAGTCCCATGAACTCTGCAAATGCCTCATCATTTTCAAATAATTCTAGTGGCACGTGAAGTTGTTGATCCCAATATATAAGTTTAGGATACACAAGGGCTATTTGATAATTGGTTAGGGGGTTGGATTCATATAAGGTAAGGAAAACTAAATCTGGGAATAATTTAGTGGAAGTAAGATCCTCATGAGGATATACTTGGGAATCTCGTCGATATCAAAATGAGATGAAACGTCCTCAAATAAGAGGTGGCATCAATCTCAAAATGTAGAGAATTATGAGGCCTTATCCCCAGGCCATGCTTATCACACTTGAAATGGGGGATGTGAATAGGCTCTAGCCAGACTTGTGTTGATTCCACATCCAAACCCACTGTAACCCATGAAAACATCATGCGGTGACCTTTGATATAATGGGGTGCTTGATGGCATGAAGCCATGGTACCTTCTAACACTCTGCTAGTAGGATCTTCTACCATCTTCTCCTTAGATAGGAGACTACTATGGATAAACTTTTCCAATGGTTTAGGACACTGCTCTCAAGTACTCTTGAACTAAAAATAATGTTTACCCCATGTTTTGGGAGATACTGATAAATCTAATATTAACAAATATTGTTCAAGAGTGAATGGCTCACTTGGGCCATATTTTCACCGATGTTGCCTCCCATGAAGAGAACATGTTGACTAACGAAGGAAAATATTGATTATAAGGCGTGAGTGACTCTGAATCTACCCTTTTTTAATATCTTCCATTTGTAGGGGGATAACAACATCCACCGAAGGACATTCATAAGCCGCACGAGAAAAACTGTGCAATTCCCTACAATGTGTTTATGGTTCTGGGTCACCTAGAATGACAACCACTTGTCCTTCATGAAATAGCTTGATACACGATGGAAAATTGATGGAATGGCCTACATGGCATGGATTCATGGGCATCCCAAGGGCATGTTATATGGAAGGTCTAAGTCAAGGATATGAAATGTCGTGTCATGACAAGTTGGGCCTACTTCCATGGGAAGTACTATAGTACCTGTTGATTGTCATTATTCATTTTCGTAGGCTATGATCATAATAGTCTTGGCTCTAGATCTATTTACGAATGACCTAGCTGCTTAACCAGACTTCAAAGTGCAAATATTTAGACTAGATCCACCATCCATAAGTACCCTCTTGATTTTGCGATGGGTAACTACCACTTCTAAGTATAAGGGTAAGTTGTGTTCGGGGTTATTACATGGGATTGCAATGCGATCAAAAGTAATATGATCATTGAAGTCAAAGTGTGTAATCATGGCTTGGAGGCGCATGGGATCTACATCCATAGAAACTCCTGAATTTTGTAATGTTTTATACAATATGTTATTATGGGCAGTAGAGATTTTGAGGAGATTGAAAAGGGATATCCTAGTAGGTGTTTTCTCTAACTGGTATATCAAATTGTACTGACCTTCTTGAGGGATAGGCAGGGGATCTAGTATGATTAAACAAGCACGTCTCGTCCCTACTACGTAACTCTTTTCTAAGATCTAGATAGTGTTGACTTATTCATTAGATGAGAAAATACATCTTATGAGAGAATCAAAGGGACTGTCATTAGTGGGGTATATATAAGAAACAATCCTATAATCATTGGAGGTTTTTCCATGATCTGGCTTCCTTTTCTTTTTATCTGCATGATTAGGAAAAGGCTCTTTGTAGATACCCATTTTCTTGTTTGGACCTTGTCTTGAGTCAGGGGGAGAATCTACGGTGATCTTACCCTCTTCAATGAGGTCTTGTATGTAATGACGCAATCTTAAACACCTATCTATCTTGTGTCCTTTAACATGATGGAAGTCAAGTACTCATGGTATTTGAACCAACCAAGTTTTGGAGCATCTTCGGGTATGACAACATCACACGATTGGATATTCCACCATTTTTACATTATCTAATTGCTTTAGTATGGCAGATAGGGATTCCGTTAATGGCGTGAACATATGTTTAGTGGGTGCCTTGGGATGAGGTCCTTGTGAAAGCTTTAAAAGTGGGCCCATCTGCACAGCTTGGACTCTCTTGGAGTCCGTAATGCCATCACCAACAACATGTTTATTTTTATTGAAGAATTTCGGTTTGTCTACGGATTTGGCTTCATGTTTGTCTTTAATGACAAACTTAAGTGTCCCCTTTGTGATGAGGGATTTCTCGATTTGACCACCTTTCTCTATGACCTCTTTGAAGTTTGAGCCATAGTGCATTTGTAAATGGAAGGCTATTTCTGGGTTTAAGTTAGGAACAAATATGCTCACTAGCTATTTTTCGGAGTAAGGCACTGAGGAAATGACTTGCTAACTCTCTCCATCATTGTAAAAAGCCTGCAAAGGTCTCATTGGGTTTTTTCTTTGTATTGCATAGATCATTCATTGTGATATCATTTTCCATGTTATAGGAATAATGTCGTACAATTTTTTTTGCTAATGCGGGCCATGTTGTAATGGAGCCCTTGGGTATGCTATAGAACCATTCCAATCCCAATGCTCCTAGGCTACGAGGGAAAATTCGTATTAAGAATTTATCACTATATGCGACCTCTTAGCAAGCCATGTAAAGTATTTTATATGATCACGAGGATCACTCTTGCACTTATACTTATCAAACTTGGGAATGGTAAAGTGTTTTGGGAAGGGTTTCTATAACATGTCCTTATCGAAGGGGTAAGGGCATAGTTCTTCATACAAATATTTCCTATTATGGCCTACGTTTCCCTCCTGTAGTGTAGCAAGTGTATCTTTCATTGATTGTAATTCTTTCTAAATGAGTTGTTCTTTAGTAGGCAAAATTTGTCTTTGTGTTAGAGCCACCCTAAAGGTAGTGTTAGTGTATGGATCAAAGTGAAACTCGCTATATTTCATTTTGTCTTTGTCTTTGTATATGTTTCTTCTTGAAGAGCCTAGGTTTGCTAATTTTTGGCTCAATTTCAAGATCTATTTTTGAAGGATCTCCTCTTTAACTAGAGGGTCCTCTTCTTCATCGAATTTGGGAGGAGGTGAAGCCTTATGCTCAATCTTCACTTTACATGAAGCTTTGTAGTGAGGTCATTGTGATGGGTCTCCTTCGACAGTGGCATGATGTTGCCTAGAAGTAGAAGTGTACCCTGTCTCAAAGGGGTTATCTATGTCTAAGAGTGATACTCATTCTCCTATTTTGTGATTAATGACCTTGGTTTCTACTTCGCGTTCGATGCGGAATTTTAGCTCCTAATTCTAATACTCTTACGAGTACTTGATCTCTATTATAATATAAAATTTCATCAAATCTACCTAGGTCTAATCTCTGTTGCTCTCAAAAGAGTCTGAATCTTCTCCACTATGGTCAATTAATGGCTCTGCATCCTTGACTTGAGAAAAGATAGGCACTAAGTTTTTGCCGCTAAATGGGAAGGTTTCAAAAGGGTTTTCTCCTAAGTCATGCTCATTTGATTTGGTTTCCATTTTCACAATTTTAGGCATTACTATCTGACGTTTGTATGAAGCTAGTATGGAACCTAATTGTATGATTTTGCAAGTTGTTTGAGGTGATGTTTGAAATATGCCAAAGTATGTCCTAGATGTAATGTTATGCATTCATTTTTATCAAAGAACACTTTTATGCACACCTAAATGTAATGATCACTCAATTTTTCGTTACAAGCTTATACCCCTAAAGCGAATAGTGACAATATCATATCAATGCGTAGGTCAAGTTAGAATTCTAACAAGGCCTAAATATCAAAGTGGTATTGACACAATCTCTTGACAAGGTATACCAAAACTATCTTGAATGACGATGAAAGCTAAGTCTTCGAAAAATGGAAGTCGCGATTAGATATAGCGTAACAACGCTATCTTGATATATTAACCGAGCAAGCAAGGTGTTAGTATCAAGAAAACATTATTGCGATATATATAAGGCAATATCAATTTTTTAAAAGACTCGGATAGCGTCGAAAGCTGAAACCCGAGTAATAAGTATGACAAGAAGTTTTTAATTTATGCGAGCAACGTAACCGTGCAATAAAGGGACTTATATCACGTTGAAAAAAGAAAACATTATGTAAGTACCAAGATTGTGTGACTAGAATGTGAGCAAAACTAGGTTCAAGTCCCACCGGACGTGCCAAATGTGTTCAAAGAAAGGTTGCAAAAGCTATGGAATGGGGTAAGAACACTAAAAACCCCAAAGCTTTGTGCAAAACCAATCAATGGACCATCAATTAAGAAATAAACAAAGATTACTACTTTGCATGCATTAGTTTAAATCAAACAAGTAAACTTAACAAATGTAATTAACCTCTATTCTTGAAAGCTTAATTAAATGAGCCTAATAAGGATCTAAGCAATCATTTTATGCTTTGAGAGAATGGGATCTCACCATTAATGGCTTCAAGACCAATGGTTCTTCCCATTTACTCCAAGTTGTGTGGTGAAATACAAAGATAAAGCAAAATAGCTCAATAAGATGAAATAAAACTCCTAATCCTAGTAATAATACTATAGTTTATGTTAGAGGGAAGAAGTGTTCTTGAAAATGAGAGGAGGGGGGTAGTGGGCTATTTATAGTTTTCCATTTGGGAAATGGAAGGCCTTTTGGTGCATGTGGGACTAAAAGGAGTCAACAATCTAATTAGCAAGTCAAAGTAAGATTTGACTAAGTTTAGAAGAGGTTGATCACGATTTGGGGTAATTAACCTAGATTAGACTAATAATCTTGTTTAGAGAGAAATTAGGGTTTTCGGAGGGTTCGAAGGCCTAATCAATCCAATGTAATGGATTGATAGTCTAGGAAGCTAATAGAAGTGGTATAGAAGAGGATTTTAGCCAAGAAGAGGCTATACTAGCCTATTTAATTGACTTATAAGAGGAATAAGACCAGAAGAGTGTTGTAAAGGGGAGTTAGATAGATCTAAGCGAGGATGTGGCGTCGATTAGTGAGGAAGAGAATAGTTAGTGAAATATTAGGCATAATAGTGCTTTGATCAAACTACAGGTGTCTACGAGACTCAATAAAGCTTTATATCGATAATCTTTGCAAATTTAGATATTCTTGACAATATTAATGTTATAAGTTTTATATAATGCTTCATATTCTTATATTCAACCATTCCATAAATCTTTAAGGCATTATAGTTTATGAAGTGTGGGTCCATGAATAGTACAACTAACATCAATAAAGCTTATAATAACTCAATGAGAGTTCCCTCCCAAAGGAATTCCATGGTGAAAATCAGTGAAAAACACAATTCAACTCTTGCCCTTTGCTGAAATTTTGGAAACAAATCCCAAAACAGAAAAACCCAAAAGTGATCTTCCCACTACTGAAAACTGATCAAGAATATGATACCATTGCACTACACACCCTTGAGCTAGTAGAAATCCAGTTTTCCAAAATAAAAATTGTTGCCTACGTATCATATGATAGAATTGGACATTATGTTCAAAAATAGAAATAGGTATACATTGTTTTAACTTGATATGTCAAATAAAAGAAGAATAAAATAAAATAGATACCTTGGACAAAGCTATTAGCCATCTTCCTGAAATGTTGAAAGGCTGAAAATATGATCAGGATCTAACTTCTTTATTTATAGCTACGAGACTTAGTGCTATTTGTATTTATAACACAATTACTCTCCATGAGCTCCTAGATTCCAAGAATCAAAACAATTAGGGCATGCCTGCATTCCCACCATGTTTAAATATATAAATAGTCTCACTCATATGTTTATTGATATTTTACACACTGAATTAAAGATAAAACATAATTTATATTTTTGAATGATACACTTTGACAGGTCATACAGATCAATTTAGTGTTAAGGATGTAAAAATCATTGTGATCATCATCATCATTGTTAAATTTCTTGGAAATGGGATTTCTTTGTAAACTCTAAGCTATTATTGTTTAGTAATTATATGATTACTATATTGACATAAGTGCATAAGGTTGAATGGTGAAAGCCCACCCATTATAAATTGGAATTTCTTAACTTTTTCTTAGTTTTCCCAAATATACCTCACCATTGCATTCCCTTCAAAAATCTGAGCAAGATAAAAATAGGCAGCTGCCATTGTTAGTCAAAAATCCATTTCTTAGTATAAAATCCTTGTGTTTTCTGAATTGAATTTCTGAGAGAAAAAGATAGGAAAAAGAAAAGAAAAGAAGTGTACCTATCAGACAAATAGGTGATGGTGGATGCATATAATATATATATATATATATATACATATATTGTTTGACATTAGTTGATTCCACTTGGACTTTCTTCGTCTCAACTAGTCTTGGATGATCTAGCTCTTTGATCTATTTGGACTTGTTCAGTCGTGGACTCCATTTTTCATAACATGTGTACTTTGATAAGTCCTAGAGAAAGTCTGTATACTGTATAATATATATAAAAGTAATCATATATTGTATTTTCATGATCAAACCCTTATTTTTCTAGTTGTAAACCCTATGGGAGTGGATGTTCTGGATTTACCAGGTGTACTTTTCCATTTAAATTACACATGTTCCATGGAGTCTTGTAATGGGAGATGGGTCTCGAGATGTGGGGACCAAGGGCCTAGGTTTGGGGATAGTGGGGTGGTGGTGGTATCTATATATATATATAAATATATATATAGTACTTGAAAAATTAGTTATAAAAATGTATAAGGAACAACAAATTAAACTTTGAAATACTAAACACATTGCATTGAACAATGAAAATGTTGAATCTCAATATATTAATATTTATTTTCAAAATGATGATTACATTCAAAATTCAAATACAATTGGTCAGTGGCTCATTGCCTCTATTGAGTCTTATCATCCCCAAAGTTTTGCATGCCAAACTCCTCATCACTCAAAATCCTAGACTCCTCAAGGTCAAAATCCCAAACCAATTTCAACCAACATGTCTGTGCCACATCATCATTTATTTGAGATGAATCCATTGGATCTACATCCCATCGGGTTGTTAGAATCTCTTTGTGTGTAAGTGTGTTGTGGTCAATGAGGCTTAAAACATTATGTACATCTATAAGCTTCTTCATTATCCTAAAGGTAAGTGTGTTTGTCCTCATAGAGTGGATGATACCATAAATAGATGAGTTCCACTCCATATGAATAGTATTGACATTTGTAGAATTGTTCATTTTCTGAATATCCTTCATGAACCCTTCCTTTCAACTCAACATTTTGTATAAAGGTAACTTGCATATATAACCATGTGCAAGTAGGTGTTGAGATTCTCCCATCTTCGTTGAATGAGTGGTTGAATATGGTCATTGTAGAATTGTGATGTAGGGTCTTTCTCTTGTATAATGGCCTTCATTTTCCAACAATAATGTCAATGTAATGATGCACGTCTCAAAGGATATGTGCATTAGAGTCCCCATATCTAATGACTCTAAAAGTGGAGTAATAAAAAAGACAATGTGTTTTGCATCAACCCAAAATGTGTCACTCGTCACCACTCCTTCACCCTCTTCCTTACTTAGACTTAGAATTGGGCCACTAATTCCACTTTGTTGTCATGACCATTAGTTCTAATGCCTCTTATAACTCAAGCATCCTCTCCAAGGGAATGAAATACGATGCATATCTAGTCTTAACAGGTTTTAAAAACTTCTAAGAGAAGGTCCTAAAGAGCACATGTGAAGTGTGGTGGTTGCTAGATAAACATTTACAAATCTCTAGTATAATTAACAACCTCTTTGATCTAACCAATATTTACTATGTCCTTGAGTGCATTATTCATGGCATGCACACAACAAGGAGTCCACCAAATATGTTTGTAGGCTTTCTCAATCAATTCCTACATCTCTGCATACATGGGCCACATTTGGCACTACTTGCACCATTATTTGCACATTGATCCAACCAATATTTCACATGTCCTTGATTGCACTATTCATGGCATGCACACAACAAAGAGTCCACAAAATATGTTTGTAAGCTGCCTCAATCAAATTCCATGTAACTCTGCATACATGGGCAACATCTTCCATTACTTGCACCACATTATTTGGTACATCCTCCTCAATAAAATATCTAAGGATTGGAACTGAAAATTGGAATCCTTGTAGTGCCATGAATAATCAATATCCTTGAGGAAGTAAGTGTTCTCTATACATGTGACCATGATGTTGATGAATGGATGATACCTAATGTCCATCCACTCATTTATGATTATGCTGCATCTAATAGTGAGACAAATCATCTTCATTCTCTCCATTAGGATATTAATCTTGGAATAATTCTTATCCAAGATTGTTGTTCTCAATTTTTTCTCCCCTTGGTGGCACATATGATGGTCGTATTCTTATTATTTTTTCCATAACGTCCTTATAATAAGGAGAATGAATCATATGGAATGGAATCCCACAAACAAATAATATTTTCCCAATGGCATTGTTAGAATATGAAGATAGAAAAAGAATAAAGAAAGATTAGAATGTATAAAGCACAAATGAAGAGAAACTGGAATGCACACATTATTCATTGTGTGTATTTCCTTTTATTATGTGAAATCTGGTTACAAAGCAGTTGAAGAGGTTATAACCATTTATTAGTTAACTCTTACATAATATTAACATAATGGTAATAAATAAGCCTTATATTTTAATACCCCCTCTTAAGGATTTCTCTAGAAAACATACTAATAGACTATTAAAACAATAAAACAAAAAAAGACCACATATTATTCAAAATATTCCCTTTTGAAAACAATTCTTTGACCAGGTAGAGCTCCATCAAGTTGCCTCCCTGATCCTCGTAAAGGTGTAGTTCCCGAGTTCCTAGATTCCACCTCCCCGAACTCCCAAATTATAGAATCTCCCAAATTTTTGGACAACCATCCAAAATGATAAATCTACAAGCTCCATCAAGTTGTCTCATGACCCTCGTAAGGGAAAATTCTTGAGATTCATAGACTCCTAACTATCTGGACAACCATCCATACCTAGTTTACCTACACTGGATTCCTTCATGTCTTCAAAGTGTTGGGATTCTTTTAAAATACACATTCTCTATTAGTGAGTTCATCAATGTCAACATCTGGTGGATTTTCAACATTGGCTTCATTTGGTTTGACTTGGAATTTTCCCTTCATCTTTTTCTTTACGATATGACCCGTCTCTTTGAAAAATATTTCATTCAATAACTTGATAATATGAACTTTCTTCACAATTCTTTATCATTTTCTCCAAACATATTTGGCTTGTTACAAAATTCAATCCAAAATTCATTTTTTTGTGTTTTATGACCTAGAAATTGAAAGAATACAACTGAAAACATGTCCTAGTTTGTGATTTTTGAATTCTTATTCAAAAATATTATTTTTCTTTGATTTTGTATTCTCCTGAGTTTATGTCCTTGCACCATTGTATTTTATGTTGTTTTGCCCTTGATTTGAATGTATTTTTCCCTTTTCAAGCATTTGAATTATGGAATGAATGGTGGAAAATGAAGTCTTAAGAATTGTTTAAGAACTATGTTTCAAAAGCTGTGTTTGCCTTGAAATTCATGGACTATATTTTTTTTGTGACTATAACTATATAATGGACTATATTTTTCATCTATATAAAACAATTCAAAACCCTTTGAAATTATCTTGTAACTGTGGTATTTTCATTATGTACATTTTTGAAATGACATTGTACTGAGAGGGGGTGAATCAGTCCTACAAATCCTTCAATTCATTTACCATTAATTGAATCATATATTAACATCCATCTATTCACATACATTCAATCATAACTTATTAAGTGTGCATAATACATTCACATAAAATAATACATTGAAGAGAGCTCATAGATATAATATTTAAGTGGTAAACCCTCTTCACTTTCCATGTGGTATCAAACATCAACTCATCCATTTGATGCTTAAATCAACTCATTCTTTTAGCCTAAGCAAAACTGTCCTGAAATCCAACATACAAACTTCTTCACAAATTGACCTTAATGACCAACCAAAACACCTCATCATGAGAAAAAACTTATATCACTATAAATATCTCTAAATCCTCTTTCCATAACATATTATAACTCCTTCCAACTCCAAGTGGAAGGCCTTCAACCAAGTCAATCTCTATAAACTACTTTTTATGCCTTCTTGGACTCAAGAACTAACTATTAACCCAACATGCTCCATCACACCAAAACACACTTACACACTCAAAAAAATCATGGAACACACTTATACATTATTCCTAAGCACTCATTAATTTTTAAAATTAATGAAGAACTCAAAATCATCACTTTACCTTATCAAGTCACTTGGCACCCTGGTAGAACAAACATCCTTCAAACTTGACCCTTAAATAATAGCTCATAATTTTTTCATACCTTATCAAAACAAATATTTATATACCATATGAAATATATTTTAACCAAATTCATAATAAAACTTTAATGAAGTCTTAACTCCCAGATGTAGCTCCTATAATGTCAATTTTAGTGATAGATGCTCCAAACTACCCAAAAACTAGTCCTTATAAATAGGGCCCACTTTATACTTTTTCACCTCAACCATGACCTAAAACCTTCATGGACATAAATTAAAAATCCTTAAATTTCATAAATGGTACTTTATTATTTACCTCATTTGGAGAACTTTGCCGTAAACTGGAACTCTTTAAAACTTACATTTTCATGTGGGACCCACATATCACCACATGCTTTAATATAATGGAAATATGGGATAGTACTTTATAACATCCAATCATCAATTTTGTACTAGAAATCAAAACAAGCTCAGAATACTCACTTTCTCGCAAGTTGCTCCTTGTTAGGGTTTAGTTAGGGTTTCAAAGCACTTTAGCTTCTTAATGATCGTTAATAAAATGTGATGATCAAACCACCTAATTATTTTTGTGAAAGCTTAATAACTGACCTAATAATATATTCCAAATATATTAGGTCCCATGCAAATCATACAATTCACAATGAGCATCAGAAGGTTTATTTTTGCTATAAAAACACACCGTTACTTACCTAGTTTTGCCAAAACTTGCATATTTTCAAATTCTCATGTTAGAATGACCTGAAAATTGTCATGAAGCACCATGAAAACATCCTTTAACTTCTAAAACTCACCACATATATCATATATACATGAAAATCTCTAGCCACAATGACTTACCTATGCCAAAATGCCTATTTCTCACATTTTGCTTAAAGGACCCCAAATCACCACCAAACATTTGAATATTGACCTGAAACTCACCATATATGCCATGTATACCATTAACATGTTTCCACCATCCTTATAAAATACTGATTATGTCCAAATATCACATATCCATCTCATTCTTCTTGCTCTAGGGCTAGAAACAATCCTGGAATGCCACGACTCAACACCGACAAACATGTAAAGACCTTGTTGACCACATACGGACCCATGAACACTCATAAATATATTATATGGACCATTTATAAATTCATGAAAACCTTCAACCACCTTGGAAATACTCAAAACAAGACTCATCTCACTAGACCATGGACCAGGACACCATGAGACTTCACCAAACTTGACACAATCACTCAATATTCATACTTGACACTTGAATAACATCATATGGAGACTCACAAGACAACATGACACCCTTTTACATCAATGGAGTTGACATCAATGAAAACACTAACACATAATGACCAACATACCTTTCACGACTTCTTGAAATCACGATTTATGGTATGTATATCAATGTGATTGTATTATCTTCGATTTCATTGGTTTTTGTGCCCTACTGATTGGTAATTCATGTTTTTTCCCTTTGATTTTTGAAAATCCTCACAAAAATGTCTCAATTTATTCAAAATGCCCTAATTGGACTATTTCAAAAAAATTCTTCCCCTCTCTCTTTACTTTGCGCTCGATACCAATGTTAGAATATGCGGAGAGAGAAAGAATAAAAAATATTAGAATGTACAAATAATGAATGAAGAGAAGATGGATTACACACATTATTCATTGTGTGTCAATATTTTTATCATGTGAAAGATGGTTACAAAGTGGTTGAAGAGGTTACAAGCATTTTTAGTTAACACTTAACTAATACTAACATAACACTAATAGATAATCCTTATATTTTAATTGGCATCATCTACGTCATCCTTATTTTGGACATTGAATAAATATTCCATTATGTTTTAGCATCGTGAAAACCCATCATTCTACATTTCCCCTTAGGCTTTGTTGCCCTTTAAGTTGAACTAGATGGATAAGTAGGAAGTTGTGCATCTTGGAAAGTTCTAGCACCACTAGGGGGTAGACTTCTTATTGGAAAAGTTGTAGATATAGGTTTTCCTTCTTCATAACAACCCCACAATTTATTTATTTTAGTGCTTTTTGTTGGAAGAAAAATCACTAAGATGGGGGGTGAATCAGTGAGACATTAAAACTTTCATTCTCTTAAACATTCACATCCATCAACCATTTAAAGCATTCATCTACCATTCAACAACATATAGATTAAGCAATGATTAATCAAACACATAAGCATGCATCATGATATCAAAATAACACAAGTACACAAAATTTAAGTGGGAAACCTAAAGGGTAATAAAATCCATTGAAAAAAAACGTTATAAATCCATTGTTTTAAATTTAGTTGAGCACCAACTCAAAAAGGAGCACCAACCCCTAGATTTAGTGAGGCACCATCCCCTAGTTTAGTAGAGCACCAACCCTACAAGGAGGCTCCAACCCCTAAGATGATCAACACCAACAAAATCCATTTGAAATTATTTTCATTTCTGAAATGTTGTTATAATTGATGATGACTCAATGAATCTCACTCTCCTCTCTATCTTTCCTCAAAATACTCTCTAGTCTCCATGCTCAAGAAATTATTCCTTCAAGCTGATTTGATCATCTTCCTAGCTCATAAATATTATATCACACTCTATAACATCATCACATCCTTATTTCCCTCTCATCATGGCTCACAAATACCTATAACACCTTCAAAAATTTCCCTCTAGGTTGCACTTTTTCTCCTCTCTCTCTAACTAGCTCAAATGAGCTTTCTAATTTGCCTTTATACTTGTCTCATGCTCATAAATCATCTAGGTCAGACATCATAGAGTAAAATTACAAATATTAAATCAATGACAACTCCTACAACATAAAATAAACCCATAGGACCATATAGATCACCAACATCACCTAGACCCTTCTAGACCTCCATTAGGACTCAAGAAGCCCTAAAACACCAAAACAAGCAACTCGCCACAAAGGGAATGTTATAGAGAAAAACCAACTTCACAAAAACATGGAACACACTTAGACATGTTTTATAATCCTTTAAAAACATCCAAAAACCATGAAACACTCTACAAAAACTTCTCATGCCATGAAACCTACTTGAGACCATGCATAACAAAGCACCCTCAAAACTAGTCCTCAGAAAACAAGCCATAACTTCCTCAAATCTCATCAAAAACACAATTGTGATATACCAATGGAAAACTCATGACATCATGGTAATAATAACACTCAATTCATGCCACAAATTTTACTATAGCATCTCAAAACATCTATGCAATCAAAGATTGCCTCAAAGCGCCAAAATGCCCCAAAACTAGTCTTGCAAAATAGGGAACAACATACCTTTTAAGACCTCAACCATGATCTGAAACCATCATGTAAATGTATAAAAAATCTATACTTCCATAAATTCCAAATTATTCATCAGGTCCAATGGATAACTTCATCACAAACTAAACTTTTTTAAAAACCTACCTTTTTGAGTGGGGCCCACATATTATCACAACCTCTTAATACCACCTGAAGAAATATGGAGGAGTCCTCTATAACCTATAATAATTACATTTTCACAAGAAATAAATTTTGGGCCACTACAATCAAGATATCTCAAGTTGTTATACACCTAGGGTTTTAAGAGGGTTTAAAATCAATTTACCTTCTTAACGATTGTTCATAGAAACTTGATGATCAAATGACCTAATTCCACTTAGAAAATATTCATAATATACCTATTAAACTATCCCTAGGAGACTTGGGTCCCCATGAAAATACACACTCTCTAATGAGCATCATAAATTCAACTTTGAGCTCAAATTCTCACCTTTAGGAACTCAATTTTGGTAAAAATGACATAACTTGCAAAATATTCAACAAAAAGACCTGAAACTTGGACTACACCTTCATATAAACCTTCCACACAATCTCCAATGATCACCTTTTCCCAAATAAACTCATACATGCTAAATCCACCACTCCAAGACATGTTTTCTTAAGGGTTAGGTCTAGGAACAAACCTAAAACTTAGAACCCACTACCTAAGACACTTCAAATCATGTTGTCAATGTGCCATATCTTTGCACATTCATTTTATTTTTGAATAAACCCTTGGAAAAAATATTACAATAACTTTGAAGGGAAACTAAAGTGTAAATTTGCACTCTTAATAAAACTACTTGCCTCAAGCCCCCTCATATTTGCACTCAAAGTCTCATACTCAACCCCCATCGTATTTTTCTATGCTTTCTTTATCAATCATGTTCTGAGAAGTAGAACTCATGGCGACACTGCAAGGAATAAAATTTATTATTTAAAAATTAAATTTATTATTTTAATAATAACAATTTTGCAATGGCTCAAGAGGGATTTTCTTTGTTTTTCTTACTTTAGATCGCACGAAGCGCTGAAGCGGAGGATACACAAAATAGGAATCCTTGTTCTTCAACCTTTGTTAAACAAGGATTTCCCTTTTGTTTTTCTTACTTCAAGTCGCATGAAGCATAGAAGTAAAGGATGCACAAAAGACAAAATCCTAGTTTGACTAGTATTAAACTATTAATTGATAATCAACTATTGAAATTTTAATCCATATGTAAATTTGTAAATAAATATTTCAAAATAATTTCATAAATATATTTAAAAATAATAAAATAATGAATATAAAGTTTAAAATTTAAAACTTTATACTTATAGCTGCTTATAAATGCATTAAACAGAAAGTTAAAATACCTAAATGTTGTTTAAAAAATAGTAGTTCAATAACCCTAAAATAACATTTTAATTAACTTATTGAACAAATTATGAGTCTAAATTGAAATAAAAACTAAAACTAACTATGAAGGGCCATGGGTCATGGCTTATCTTGAATACTTGATGAACTTGTTGAAAACTTGAAATTTGAACAATGGCCGAGAAATGAAGATTTGACACTTGCTCTAAGTTGTTACTTGTTGTTAATGCTCTCCCTCTTGCTTGCTAAGGATTTCACTCTTGCTTTGAATTTTTGGTAGTGATTTGAAATGAGGGTGTAAGGCTTATTTATAGTTTTTCGGAGTGCTTAGGGGGTGAGTTGGTGATCCGTAAAACAGTCAATGTTTTTCTCAACCAATGGATCCTTATAGGAAAATTATTTTTAATGTCATTTTTAACCCCAAAAATAAATCAAATTTAAGAAAATGCAATGTAAGAGAAATAACCAACACCTGCACAAGAGTTGATAATGGAGTTCGAAATGCCTATGTCTTAGGTTTTTAAAGCGTTGAATTGATTCATTATAAAGTTTTGATCATAAGTACAAAGAAACTTACAATACTATAATGAATGTTCTGGCTCACCCCAAAATCTAGTGCTAATCGATCTTGACGTAACCCAATGGTCTTGGAAAGTTGCTCAATGTTCCAGCATTTCTTTCTAGCTTCCCTCCTGTAGAGACTTCCCCTCTGCTGGAGGGCCTCCATCCTCTTCACAGAGCTAAGTCAGATCTGGTGTCATCAACAAACTCAGCAATAAGATTCTCCTATGTAGCCTCCAAGAAATATAAACTTGGCTATTTAATGCCCAATGTCAGGAATAAGAGCTCCAATATATGCTTCTCTAGTGCTTGATTAACATTTTCGGCTTCACGATCAAACTCCAAGCTCCACACGAGAAGACTAAGGCGTACATAGTCTTTACAATAATGTTGAGATTATAAAAATAATTATCTCAAAAATACAATGCATATAAAAATAGGTCTTATTTTCTTCAAATATGCCTTAATATTTTAATACTCTTCTCCAAAATCCTCCTATTCCTCACTCCTTCACACTTGTTTATTGAGGAGTGCTTGTTCAAATGAGAGGGGGGGTTATATACTTGCCCCTGCTCCAAGTTTCTTGTTTATAGGCCTTATCGGCCAAGTTGTTAACAACTAACTTAGTTGGCCGAGTTGGTTAAGTTTACCAAGTTGTGAGTGATAAGTTTTCGGTGAATGTCACCCCCATCTCTCTGTCGTTGTTTTTTGCCATCTCACCGAGTTGTTTTACCATGTCACATGCTTGACCAGTTGTCACATCACCAATGCTCTGTGTGGCTCATGTGCTTCACTTGTTGTCATTGTCATGTTGCCTTGATTAGAGTTATCCCACCATGTTCACTCGAGCCATCGAGTTATTGGGATAAGTTTGATGGGTGGGATTAATCCCACATTGGTTGGGCGAGGATTTGAATGTGCCTTTTTAATGATTTATCTGTCCCTTTAGACTCGGTCTTGGATCACTTGCTTGGTTTTTGCCCATCGCTTGGTTTGATTGGTGGTTATGTGGCATGTTTATGGATCATCACATGGAGCTTATATAGCTTGGTTCAAACTCACCCTTAGCTCTCCTCGAGCTCGATGCCAACTCGATCTTTAATCACCCATGTAGCTTGATAAACTCAATCATTATCTCAGTTCTAGCTTACCGAACAACTCGGTTACCAACTAGACCTTAAATTAGTCTTATCTTGATGAGATACTTGGAATTCTATGGTGACCAAGTCCCCCTCTGAAACAAGAGTGGACCCCATCGTTACAAACCCTTTTACTATTTTTCAAAGACTAAAGGTTTGCAAACTTCCTTTTTTCTTCGAGTCACTTCTGAGGTCATGATGATGCGTCAATTTTCTATAATGTGTCGAATATTTGCGTCCCTGTGGCTTGCTTTATCTATGAAAACCTTGTACTTGCATGGATTGCATATAGAGCATACGATATCCATTTTTTGCATTCAAATAGGTGACAAAAAGCTCTTGACCTACTCTTCTGTAAGGAACATGTTTAGAGAGACATTGGGAATTCTAAATCCCAATATTGACCTATGGATCAGTTCCGCCCATTAAGTATTAGGGTTAAGGTTGGGGGCAAAATTATAATACAAACTAATTAAAAAAACATTTTTTGACAAGGTTTATGCCTTGAGGATGTTCGGGAGTCTTCGGGACAAGTTGAGAGACTTTTTGAAGTCTCCTGGACATCCCCAAGTCCCTAAACTAGGGGGACATCCCCTCCTGCTGATGGTGGTGAGGGGACGGTGACGGGCCATTTCCCAGTCATCCCCATGTCTTGGGGATGTCCCCCAGAGACATCACTTTTTTGGTGGGGACACATTCCCGTGGAATTACACATAATAGAAATTGACAAAATCACGTGTAAAAGTGAGAAGAAACCTCCATGTAATCTCATTCACATTATTTTTCACTTAAAAATAAAAGGAAATATAAAACTTTGACAAATTTATAAACTTTTATTCCTAAAATATCAAAGAAACCCCTTCTTGAATCTTTAGAAAGCTTTTAGTTCTATTAAAATCTTTGTAACAACTTGAACATTTATATGACCCCAAGCTTTGACTAAAACAAGTGAGTTTCAACATTTGTAAAATTTGATTTGATTTTTATATAAGAACTTTAGAACTTTATAGACCATCTTGATTCAACTTTTGATGTTGATATAATCATCAGTGTACTCACCATAGTTACAAACTTAGCTATTACTTGCCAAAACCCTGCCTAAACGAATATTCACCATGAAAACTCGTAGGGGAATATTTTCCAAATATTGGAAAATATTTACCAAGAATATTCAGTGAATATTCCAATGTGAGTTTTCATGGAGAATATTCTTACAAGGAGATCATTATCTTTGAGTTTAAGGTTATTTATTTTAGTGACAAAATCACAACAAATCTTTTGAGGCATGATGGAGGATGACTAGTTTGGGAGTCGCAGTTGCTTAGTTAAGAATTTGGCAAGGCCAAAGGTTGGGTATTCAATTGTACTCAAATGGGACAAAGGAATAATATCTTTATGAATTTTAGTTTAGCCATAAATTTTGGGAATAAAGGGGCTTTAGGTATTTATTAATTTGTGCTTAATGGAAGGGTCAAGAGATGAAGCTTTGATGATATGTTTATTTCTGTTAGTAAGTTTTCTATGGGTATGGAATTGATTCTTTTGCTTGATGTTGTAAGGTGGTCAGACATTTTATTTTCATACTCCTTTTTATTCATAATGACAGTGGCATTATTCTAAAACTACGTAGCTTCTCGCTGGGTGGCCCTTCCAAACATAGTGCAATCATAAAAAAATTGAAGATGAGAAAGTGGATGGTTATTTTTGGCTAGCTAAATACCGTGGATTTTATCCCTTCGTATTTATAATTATGTTTAAGTGTTTGGAGTTGTGATATCATATTTTGTTAATGGGAAAACTAGACAGATTTATGACATCATTTGTTTATTATCTTTCTTATTTATTTCATCAGTCAAAATATAAAGTGGGTTTTACTTCTTTGATGACTTGTGCTTTGATGTAGCCTAGAATTTCTTGTGAATAACCGGCACATGGCACATCACTCATATCCTGGAGGAGGATCCATCCAATGACCCTTGGGATGAGTGCTCACCCAAAGCACGCAAAGGGATCAGGCCCCTCCTTAGAGTTGTTTGTACATAATGTTAGCATGATGGAGTATATAGATATCCAGATTCATTATCAATTGTAAACAACAAACAATGCACAAACCAAATCTAGTTCTTAGAATAGATATATAATGAAGGATCTCTAGTTAAGAATCTTTTTATGGATGAGAAGCGAAAGAAAAAAATTGACTTTAGGCCACACACACAGTGCCAAATGTTCTTGAAGAGAAATTGAAGGGGATGAGGATTTTGGTAACCAAATAATGACTATAACAAGATTTACCATACAAGAACCAATTTAGCCACACACGGGTGGCATGTTTAACACCATTATCCAACCAATATGAACCATTGTACTAAGTATTGTAAAACACAAAAGCTTCTTACATTACATAAGTATCTCCTTGAGTCATGCATGTGACAAAATCAACAATATAACTCTACCATAGTTTTTTCATATCCTAACCCGTGAAAATACACACACACACACACACACACACACACACACACATAGGGGTGGGGACTTTCCCTTCACCACCCATGCTAATAATAATTAAATTATAAGCTTCTTTATAATAAGATGCACAACATGTAAGTGCTCTAACAATAGACTTCCTATAGTTAATTTCCGAGTAGAAATCCTATTATTAGCCTACACTATGCATGGCACTCAAGCCTATCACTTGTTCCCAAAAATACTATTGCATGGACCACAATTCTTCATGTCTTTTTGTGTGCTCAAAGACGCTAACTCCAAAAATATCCCTTATCCAAAAATGACTAAGTCCCAGATTCAAAGTTTTACGGTGTGTGCTCATTTTGTTATTCTTCTACACCCTCAAATGTGCCTTGCTCTAGTGCACACATCCCTTATGTGCCTTCACCTTAGAGCAATATGCTTTATGCTCAACATGCTTTAAGGGTATATGTACTAAGCTCTGTCCTAAGCTCACATTGTTATGTATATCCCTTGCTGTTTTCTGTAAGCCATTGTTGCTTGTCAAGCTCAGTAATAATTATATGTGATTCCTGGGATCATGTATCATTTCCTTGCTCTTAGCTGTTGAACGACTGTTATTATTGTATAAATAATGCTTTTGGGTCTAGAGTACGCTTCCAATTCTTTTGCATGTCCTTTTGGTACTCTTTAAGAAGCATGAGTCCCATAGTTATGCTATTTCTTCCAAGCTGCAAGAAATAATGTAAGGGATCCTTGTAATCACCTATCATTTCCTGATTGCTAGCTGCCTTGCACTTGTTTCAGTTTTGACAATTTATTCCTTACTATTTATAGCATCCAATTCATAGCACTTATCAGCCGGCTGTTGTATTCACATGATGATGTAATTTTGTATTGTATTTGCATTCAAATCTAATAGAAAACACTTCTCCAACATTTTATAGACTCATTTGATACATTTTGTAGTTATATTTTGCATAAAATTTATGTTTTTAAAAGAAATTTGCATATTTTTAAGTTGTTGAATATTTGTCGAGTCAATTTTTTTGGGTTTTCCAAATATTTTCCAAATATGAGTATGAGAACTATGGTACTTACAACAACACATGAAGGGAAAAGAGAAAAATTGTGAGGCATCAATTGTGAGCTCAAATGGTTGTTGCTAGTTGGGGACAACAAGCTCTTGAGTAGAGAAAGAATCTTCAACAAGAGATTTGATTGCTTGGAGTGGGTTCCTTTCAGCATTATCTACCTTAGGCTTTCTGAATGATACCAAGAGTCAATTTTTTGTTGCAATTTTTTAGTTAATTGTTTCCATACCATAAATTAATGAACAGATGGAAGAAATTAAGTTATACACTTAATCGTCCTTGTGTTGTTAATAGGCCTTGTGGAAGCCATCAAAGATAGCCTTATGATCATACTAATAAAGGCTCCAAGTATCAAACTACAACAATCAAGTGGATTGACATCAATGGGACAAATGTTATTGCTAAAGGGAGTTGCTCTTTTGGGAGAATCCTAAGTTCAAATCCTGTGACGTATGTAAAAGAGGTTATGCCTTAAATCATGCTCATGAGCTTTCCAACCATCTTATGTAAAAAAGGGGACAGAGGCTTGTGTCAGGTATGCCTCTTGCCCCTTGTATTAGAAAAAAACACTAGAGCGGATCGCCATTACAATCAATAGTGTGTTGGAATGGCTCAATGGAAAATGACAGAGAACTTGTGAAATACAAGGGTGGAATGTAATTTCCTTGACACATCCCAAATGATAGTGTGTTGATGCATTATTGTTGGCAACTAACGATTATCTATTGACTTTTATGAAATAAGATTCTTCTCGCTTCTATTTTCAATGATAAGCTCAACAATTTTGTCTTTAGATGCATTTATGATTGGATAACGTTTCCATATTTTTGGTCAAATAAATAGACCATGGGGAAAATTTAAGGAATATAAAAGTGGGTATGGATTTAGGGGTCTTTAGGCTATGACTTCTACCTCGCTAGAAGGGCCTTTGCTTTATTTGATTGCAAGACATGGCATTATTCTATGGAATGTCATGCATTTGTGATAAGCGAAAAACTTCATTTTCCCATTGCAAGATGAAGGAACCATACCCTTAGTTGAGCCACTCTTGAAAGGCTTCCCAATTTTGAAGGATGAGCTTGTAATGTTAAAGGAGATAGAAAGGGTAGAAGATGAGCAAGATTGGTTGGACTTTGGAGGTCCCTTCTATTACTTGAATTCCATCATTAAAACAAGTTGGAAAGCATGCTCCAATGAAGTGATAATGAAAAATGCATAACAATGTGAAGATATAATTTGATGGAAAGGTGTTTGAATGGGTCAATGTACTATTCGAATGAGTTTCCAAATGCCTCGACAATGATGAAACAACATGATAATAACTTCTCTTTATGTCCAAGGTGGGGAATGTTCTTCTTAATAGTCTCTTTGAATATCGTTCAACTATCGGTGGTGTATTGCTTTTTTCTGCTTTGAATTTGTACATGAGATTTCCACCATCGAGGGCCTAATCTTTCACTTGTCAATTTTGAAGGATGAGCTTACAATGTTAAAGGAGATAGAAAGGGTAGAAGATGAGTAATATTGGTTGGAATTTGGAGGTACCTTCTATTACTTGACTTCCATCATTAAAAAAGTTGGAAAGCATGCTCCAATGAAGTGATAATGAAAATGCATAACAATGTGAAGATATAATTTGATGGAGAGGTGTCTCAATGGGTCAATTTACTATTTGACCGAGTTTCCAAATGCCTGAAAATGATGACCCAACATGCTAATAACTCCTCTTTATGTCAATGGGGAATGTGCTTCATAATAGTCTCTTTTAATATCGTTCAATTGTTAGTGGTGTATTACTTTTTTCTACCTAAATTTATACATGAGATTTCCACCATCGAGGGCCTAATCTTTCACTTGTCAATTGCATGATGCTTTATTTATGCCCCAGAATAGCATAAGTGTGCCCACAAACCAACTAATATTTATTTTCTAGGACTTAATCCACGAGTTAAGGTTTTGAAGGATTGAGAAGAGTATTCAAATACCCTTGTAATGTGATTTTAGACACCCATTTGGTAATTCATGTCTTGTAATAACACAAATTGTACAACATACATTCACTAAACCACATGCTCATTTTGGCCAATTATGTTATCCCTAACTATATCTCACTCATTCTTGCTTATAAAATAACCTATTTATTCACATAATGGTCATCTAAATTGATCAAATCATGCTATACCCTCACATAGTATAGTCCCCATTTTAAAATCATTCACACATGCATCTAGGACCATATTGACCAAAAAGGTCCATAACTCATATACATTATGGCCAACCTGGATGCTTTTTCCCTTTCCCCCAACAATAATTTTATTAATTTGAACTTATTTGGTATACTTCTAGTCAGATTTATCCAAGTTTTCTAGATCCAAAAACATATGTAAGCGGGTTATTCATATCTCATTAAAATAAGGGTAATTAATTATACTTGACACCTCACATTCTAATGAGAAAATACTAAGATCCATAACTGTTGGAATCAAAAGGGACTGAGAGGGGGTGAATTAATCCTAAAATTATTTTTATTTCACTTAACAAACCATACATTCATCCATTAGATTGTTTATACAACATCCATAATCATGTGTGCTTATTAAGATATGCAATATCAACCACAAGAACAAGAAAGTAAAGTACTCAACACAATAACACCATATGTAAGTGGGAAACCCTCGTGGGGAAGAAAACCCACTGAAAACCTTCTTATATTACACAAAGCAAAGTGATTTAGTGAAGCATCAACTTCACAAGGAGCACTTTGGACCCTAGTTTAGTAGAACCCTATAAGGAGCACCAACCCATAATTTAGTGAAGCAACCACTCCATAAGGGGGATACGACCCCCTAATATGACCAAGAACCAACTTATCCACCTGTAGATATCTAATATCTAATTTTTCTTCTTCCACACAGATGGAGATCACAATTTCAGCTCACAAATCCTAGCTCCCATAATATGTCTTCAATCTCTAACGATCTTTCTCTTTCCTCACTTGTAAAAGCTCTAACCACATGCACACATGTTATGCAATATTCCACAACATTTAATTCTCTTATTTATCCTTTAAATCATGTTCTCATACCTGCTAAACAATCTCCTCTAGGTCATACTTCTTCCCTCAAGAGCACTATTTGAAAAATGAACCAAACAAACACTTAAATATGTTTTTCTTTCCTCCATCCCAAAGGAGGTCAGTCCCTCATGATAATTTCAACCCATAAATCTCTATAAAATTCATGTAAATTCATTACAATAGTCAAAAGTGATCCAAATTGGTCGGCCTAACTAAAACCCTCATTATATGTACCAAAAATGGCTCAAAACCCCATGGGCACAAAGATAAAAATGCCCTTACATCAAATAAATACATAGTCATGACCCAAAACCCCTTACATATGATTAAAATATAATTTTAAATTCATACATGGTCATACATTTTATCAACCAATCAAATTATTTCATTTATTGGGCCCAGTTCACTTTGCAATTCTCAAAACAATTATTTCATACACCCTCGGCTCCTCAAAACTTCATAAGGCCACCAAATCACTTCAACAAGAGAAAACCATTCCATGTAACCACTTTATGGAAATGGAAGAACCTGTAGAACACTTATAATAAATTTATAAGCCTTGAATCAACCTCATGCTCAAACCACAACTACTTTTGTCTTCATTAGATCAACCTACCAAAAACGCAAATTTCTAAAGGTTAGCTTATAAAAACATTTCTACATAAATAAAAGACCTAAAATATATTTATTGGATGTAAAATTCATCCCTATTTACATTACAGGTAATATCAAGCATCAACCAATCCATCTCATGCTTCAAACAACTTCAAACTTGCACTAGAACATATCATGTGTTACACTACCAAAAATATTCTTGTCCAAAGAAAGATGTGGAAACCATGACAAATGACCACATCATGATGCAAACCTCATATCAATAAAAATATTTCTGAATCTTCTTTCTAAAATAACTTTAATCATCTTTGAAGTCCACATGTAGCTCAAGATATGTCCATTTTACCGAACCCTGCTCTTTGAGACCCCAACACAGCCCTTTGACTAGTCAACATGAATGAACCTCAAAATACAATGTAGTTGCATGAAAATGTCCTAAAAAATTCATGGAAATCAAAATAAATGTCCATATATCATGCACCATTAATTTATCATGCTATATCTTGTTGATGTGAAATCACAACACCCTCCAAATTTCCCATGAGTGAGTGGGGCATTCGGTGTATTTGCACAACATGGGTATCACCATGTAAGTTGTATGACTTGCGGCTTGAGGTGGACCTCTCTGGAGATAGATGGCTTATCCTTCCTAAATACTAATAGTACACTACTCCTACTACAGGTAAATAAACTAGCTAATACTAATCTACTACTTATAAGGGGACGTGGTAAGAAAGATGACATGAAATTAAATAGATCCTACACTAAGAGTGGTGATACACCAGAAGAAGGGGTGTCAATCATTCTCCCCCGCCTACAAAACAGATAAAGGGTAATTTTTGGGAGGTTGGACAAGATCCAACACATACCAAAATTACACCAATCTACTAAGGGGAGGATAGAAAACTGTATCACAGACCCAAAATGTAAACATTCACCATTTTATGATAAACATAACCACCAAACATGCAATGAACAAAGGAACATACAAAAATCCTACAAGCACAATGAGAGGTAAGGAGAAAAAATAAAACCATGAAGGCTAGGAAATTTAACACAAGCATGATTTTATTGCTCCATGAGATTTACATAGTATATTGTTATAGCAAGAGAGGCATGAATCCATTTACAAGGATTTGGGGAAGGCTTGAAGCCTTAGAAGAATGGGGGCATGGGAAGAGAAGAATGATCAACCTTTTGCATGTGCAGCCCCTTACAATACTTATATAATGAATTAAGAAAGAAGGAGAGGAAATTTAGATTTCAAGGAGTATGTAACCCTATCCCTACTTGCATCAGGTTGTATGATCTTTGTTGAGGTTACACATGTGTTATACTTGGCTCCCATGTTGAAAGAATGGAAACCAATGTCCTCATTAATGTCATGTTCACCTACCAAGCCACTATTTATTATTCCTAAATTTTGGAATTCCAAATCCCCTAAAATTTTGAATTTGATGTTTCCATGTATTATATCATCTCTGATCTTTCCAATGATAGTGAATTTTGTGCAAAGCAGAGATCCGATGCTCAAGCTATGCCCATTTTTGCATTCGAGAGGTTTATAGGGGTCTCTACAAATTTCAGATTTTCCAAACTCCGAAAATCCCATTTTTAATGTCTCTAGATTGTTGGGGTCCTTCTTAGATTTCCATTGACTATATTCTTGTGAGGATCGAATACCGGATGCTCTAGATATGGCACTGGATGATGAGGAGGTTTGGTGTTTTAAGGCCTATGTTATGGTTTTGCATTGGCAAGGTAGCTTATCGAGCTACTCGATGAGCTAAGGGGTGAGTTGTTCCTTTTGTATTTGTTATGTAACTTTGGGGCCCCACTACCACTTCACCCCTTCAATCTTCCTTATGGGCTTCATGAGACTTGAGCAAGCTTCCATTGCTCTCAGGATTCCCCTGAACTCCTTGTTTACTTTGTCGGTAACTCTAGAGACTTACCTTGTCACCTCCTATTCACTTGTATGTCATGCTTCGATCCTCCCTTTGGTGTGATTCCCCATTACAATGTTTTCGACCATCCACGAAACCTCTTGAACTCCCATTGGCATCGAACACTCCTGCTATCATTTGGGTGTTCCATGCTGCATGGCAGTGCTTACCATCTCAAAGCCCCCACTTTTACCTTAGCGTCAATACATTGGACATATTTGCACTTAAAACCTTGAAAACGAGACCTGAATCAAATGGATCGGTCCCTCTGCTCGGGCCACAAACCTTCCACACATCACCCAATGATAAACCTTGGCATTCCCACCAATGGAGTTGACCTAGTCAAGTTGGACCACCTAACATCGAGAAAATTAGAATTTTCAATTCGGAGAAAAACATTGTTCACCATCGCACTTGCCAAAGAAAAACTCCAAAGTGTTATTTTCCTAAATTCTGAAATTTCTCATCTTGTTGGCCCCAAAACCATGTTGATTTGGCAAGTTTCAAACTTTTGGATCAGATATTTCTTTGGACTTTTCATTCACTGTTCGCTCATCAGGGGCCTCATATTTTCCAAATTCCTATTTTTCCTAAGTTTGATTTTTCAGACTTTAAATTCTACGAAATGGCTCACCATCAACCTTGTTTTGATGTCACCCTCCATCAATGATTTGTTCCAAGATTGAAGATATCATTTCCTCATTCCCATATGCGGGTAGGTCTATCTCTTTATGCCTCACTGTTGTGGAGATTTCTCTATCGAGCAACTCCGCTACTACCCTCTGGATTTAATGATCTTATCTTGGCTTGAGCTTCTCAAAGATTGTCAACTTGACCTCTAAGCCTTAATTCCATATGATAGTTTTTGATTTGTCCCTTTAACGAGTTCCCATCCTCCTCCGATTCCCACTACAAGTTACCATGTTTCTGCGCCATGCTTATTCACCACATAGCTTAAGCTCACAGAGCTCTCTTTTCCACTTTTCAAAGGCCTCGAGCACGTCATTTTCATTTTATGGCCAGTTCATTTTGATCTCTCCCGCATCCACTTATGAGCTTGTTATCTCCCCTCTCGATTTCAAGCCACCTCCCATGACTAAATTGCACCGTTGAATCCCGAGCTCCTCATACAATGGAGGCCAATGCATGTAACGCCATCTCCACTCGTTGGTTTGTGCTTTGATTGTGTGTGAGGTAAATCCCCATGAATGCTCACTTTGTACACTTGTCTCACCATTGTTTGTCTTAACCTCGATCAATATTTGAGCTCAAAGTTTGGGTTCTCCATGCCACATTGCCTCGTGATGTATCCATTGGCCGAGCTCAAGGTGCTCGACCCCGCATGACTCTTGATGAGTTTGATTGAGCTCTTTGAGTTTTGTGAATGCTCCAACTTCACCCTATGATACTACGCTGATAAGCTACCCTCCGGCTTGGCTAATCAAGTCAAGATTTCCATTACATTGTTTCATGAGTTTATCGAGCTCTTCAAGAGCTTTCCACCTCTTACATTGTACACAACTCGCCAAACCGCTCGATGATAAACTTTTATCTTGGTGGTCAACATTAGACCTCCTTCACTATTTTCCACCCCAAGACTCTGGATCTTACAACTTTCGAATTTTTGAACCTGGATGACTTATGACAACCGAGTGAGGTGCATTCTAGGGTTATTCTCATAATTTATCCATTTTTTCGTGTCTTGGTTAGTGTGGGCCCATGGGGTCCACTTTCATCTTCTTAAGACCAAAGTGAGTTTTAACAAGACCAAGAAGAGGAAAAATTTCCTCAATGACCTCCAACACCAAAAATTCTTCCCAATACTCCTTAGATGTGGAATTTGACATGTAATCCCCTGGTTCAATTGCGGGGCCTTGTTTGGTGTCTAGGTTCAACTGTCTTTGTTGTCCATTTTTCTATGGGGGAAAAAATGTATAACAATTTTGGAAACTCACAGGGGGCATCTTCCTACTAAATACTCAAGACTAGTTTCCTAAAGCCTCCATTGGGAATGGAGTCATTAGATAACCGTGATTGATTAACCTTCCGAATATGCCCCTTTAAACTACGAACATTGGTGATCTGGACTGCCTGATACCATTAAGCTTGAGCTAGATTGTGAATTTCAAATTTTCAAAATTAATTTTATGACATTGGAAAATTGTGCCAAATATGGATTTTCACCTTCTCTCTACAATCTAACTTGTTGGAGCCACATGACATGTAAGCGAAAACCTATACCTACCCTAAATGTCTAATTTTCCTCCAATGCATGAAGTAAAAAAGCCCGATGATCTGACGGATGTTGGATATTATAGAGATTATGAAGTACCTATTATCCTTGGGAAGCAAATTGAGGCTGTTGTTAAACTTGAATTTTCCTTCCTTAGGCTACCCGAGACATTACTAGATGGAGCCACCAAAGCTGAGGACTACTTTGTTGTTATGAACCTGTCACTTGCTATGCAACCACCATCCTTGGGAAGATTATTCGATTCTGTGAGGGATATCAGAAACTCAAACTTTAATCTAGAGGAACAAGAGAATGAAAAATCTAAAACATGCCCCTTATTAAGTTTAGTTTCTCTGTATTTGGATTGACTTGAAAATCAGTAACTATTAGTGTAACTACAATTTACTTCCTACACCATTCGCATGCGGGAGGCCCTCATCAAACATAGTGTATTGTGTTAGGGAAAACACAACACAAAATATGCACAAAAATTTCAAATCATACATGTCCAAGTAGATATGTAGAGTGTGCGTAAAACATTTTATACTGAAAGCAAACATACACCTACCATACTCTAACAAGAGATAGAGAATACTTAAAATAAAACATGTAACTAGTAATGTAAAGCGGTTCCCTTTCGTTACAACTCGCAACCATGTGGATGATTTGACAATAGACATGGCTATGTATATGAGTGAAAAACTGATATTGTAGTAATTTTCCACCCATGCCATCGAGGTATCAATGGAAACAAAATAAATGCCTCATCGAAATGATATTCATGGGACTCCCGGAGATGTTGTAACTAATGCAATCGATCCTCGCATTTTATAAGGCTCATCTTCATATTCGAAGCGAACATTACTAGTAGTGATATATAGTCTCTAACTTCACCTAATCCCCTTTCTAAACCCAAGCACGCCGGTACATAACCCAGCTTTGGGTGCTCACCGAGGTGCGTGAATTCTACGAGCTCCTCCTTTATGTGATTCTTGTAAGAATGTTCACAATTAATGGAGGAATGTTGTAGAACTAGAAATACATCCATTATCACAACACAAAAGTAAATAAACTAGATCCAAGCACCGATGCATTATGAAAATCATATGAACATTATAAGAAAGGAGTCATATTTGAACCATGAAAACTATGAAGAGCATAAGGGTTTGAACCCATAAACAGAGATATTCGTGAACAACCCGTCATATATTGTCTCCTTTTTACTTGTCACCTTTTCCCTCTCCACCATTTTCATTGCTCGGAATCTTTGTTCCATTGTAACATATTCCCCATAGTAAAAAAAATAATTGCCCATAGTCAAAAGAAATTAATTTCTGGAATCTTTGTTGCATTGTAACATATTCCCCATAGTCAAAAAGAAAAGAAAACAATTGTAAAATAAAAATTTTGTAAAAGAAAAAGAAAAGAAAAGATTTTTTTTTTTGTATTTTTATATGAAAATTTTTTATTCATTTATTGATTCACAAATGTTTACTGAGAATCGTGGTACATCCAAAGGGTCATAGCAGATCGATTACATCAAAAACTAGCATTCTAACCCTAAAAGGACTCTACCCCAAGATTTCTAGCTATGCATGTCCATATTCGCATGGACAACAATCTTTCATCAACACAATCCTCTCTCTCTCACACACGGATCCCCACTTTCTAGATCCAAATGTATCTTTATATAGAGTGGGATCTCTCTTTCACCGCCTCAACCCCACTCATGGGCATGTTGCATGCCAAAGGGAATCATGCTCCTCCATACTTGATTGTCTATGCCGGCTCATCAAAACCCTGATTAGCCTCTACTAATCATAATGATTGCACCCTAGAATATTCTTCCCTTGGGTGTAAGACTCCATGCCCCAACCTTATCCACTTATCACGCCCACTTGGATCTCCACGTGTTTTCCATGTAATACCTTTTCCCCAAAATTGGCTAAGTGTCAAACCTTCTTACGCATTCATGCCCAAACCTCCATGCTCTCTATGTCTAACTCAATCCCTTCGTTTGTGTGCAACCTTTTCATCTTACATGTGCTTCCTCGTTTTCTCCTTTTACTATCTTCCGCACGTGCTAATCCTCCGATCATGGACTTAGTCAATTTTCTGGTCTCAACATCACCCCACATTAAACGTGTTGTCCATCCTCGAAAATAATATGATTCTAAACAAAGAATAAATAATAGGAGAATAAAAGAATCTTCCTCCGACTTATGCCTCCTACTTTGTTATACAAGGATTGGGAAATCTTTACTCAAGGATGCTTCAATCTTATTCCATACATCCAGCTCACTTTTTCTTGTTGAAATAAATCCCCTATCGGTCAAAGTTGACCTCCTTAAATGTCAACTCTTTACCCTTAGCTTTCAAGGAATTAACAATATTATCTATTTGCTTGCTAAGGTCCTTCAGCGCATCCATCTTATGTGTAACCTAGGGATATACTTCCTTTATCTTATTCTTCATAGAGGCCCTTAAAAATCTATTTCCTCATATTTCATCTCAACCTCTCGCTAGGATCTTCTCATGTTCTACCCTATTAACTTTATTCTTAGGATATAACTATTTTAAATCCACCTCATGCATATCAACCAATACACTTGCCACTTTGTTCCTGTCTTCATAGTCATCATAGACAACTTCAGCCATGTGCGCCATAGTCTTTACTTAAGCAAGAAGCTCAGAGTGTACCGAGTTATGGTCTCCTCAAATTTTGATTTTCCTCCCCTTTCATTACGTCATAAGTTCTTCCACTGATTCCGGTGCAGTGGTGGTGGCCTCTCCATTGTGATTATGCACGTCGGGTCATCTAGGTAGTGGAAGGCTGATTCATACTTCTTCTCAAAGGGGGCAAAATCCGGGCGTGCCATAAAAATAATGGAGTCTAAGATAACCTCTACTTTCTTGTAAGCTTCGTGCACTTTCCCCTTCTCTTCTCTCAACTCAATCCTCAACGGTGCAATTATTTCCTCCTTCTCCTTGATCTCCTTGTCTCTTTCTATGATATCCTTATTCTTCTCCTTCATCTCTTTCTATGATCTCCTTATTCTTCTCCTTCATCTCTTCCTCTAATGCCCTAATTCTCGTTATTCCTCCCGAATAACCTTTCTTTGATCTCCACCGACACTTTGTTAAGTGCGTTACACAAATGTTCATCATTAGTTGTTGTGAATCCACAATGGGATTTATCTAGTCCGGGTTCGGTGTGACTTGGAATGCACCCGCATCGACCTTGAACTCCACTCATCAACGTGGGACTAAAATGTTCATGACAATATCTTTCGTGTGCATGGGTACGAACCGTCTTTATTGAATGACGACCAAAAATAGAGTTGGTCCGGAGGAACTATGCTCTTGAAATGCACATGTAGGACCTTGTTTGGGTCATTATCATAAGTCATCCCGAGCCTTCTTGAAGCCACCGTGCCTTTACCACCTCTCATGTTGGGAAGCCGGTTGTTAGACTTATCTCTCGACCATGCTTCCACCATTTTCTATCTCTATTTCTTCCATGTTGTGCTCCACCTTGCGCTCTACCAAATTTTTGATGATACCCATCACCTTGTTTTGCACCGTGTCCTCTAATTTTTCACTTTGGATAGGTGCGAGGCTCACATACATTTGTTTCCACCTCTTCACTTCCTCCTTTCTCATGAGCATCCCCAAAGATTCATCCTGATCTTCATCACATTCACAAATATTGAAAACAGGGGGTCATATTTCTTTCGCTCCTCACCCTCTTCTTTGGCCTCATCACCTTCTTCACACTTCATTCTTTTAGAATCTAAACTCTGCATTACTCTGCTACTTTTTCTTCTTTGGAGACTACTTCCTTATGGGGGACTTAACCTTCATCGGGGAACTCTTTCTTCGAGCATAGGTGCTTGTGCCCATGCCCAACTCTTATGTAGTTGTGGTTTAAACTGTACATGAGCTCACCACCCTACTTGATGGAGTCTCTTCCCTCTCCCTTTTCTTTGGCACTACCTTCTTTCTTCTGGTAGGGTTGTCCAAGATGGAGACATCATCCTCAACATATGTGTCATTCTATAACTTAGGCCTTAGGCGCATGTACAACCTTACTATCATCAAGCTTATAAGTGGTAATTTCACAAGCTTAAGAATATATATGTCATGAGAGACATACCTTTCCACATATGCACAATTATTAGGATACACCAACATATTGCGTAGCATGCGGTGCTCTAATATTATTCACTTAGATCAAATCTTAGCTTTTTGGCCTCCTTGAATCTATTAACCATGCTCTGGAAATAATACGCTATAAATTCAAAGGCAACCGACACCATAGGCTCATGGTGTCATCGGTCAATATTAACCTATTAATGCAAAAGTGTTAGTACACTATGAATTTAGCCTCATTACCCACCAAGGTTGGTAATTGTTCTAGGATCCTCCACTCGCCCCGAATGCATCGTGCATTTACTTGCACCACTTATCCAAGCATGCTTTGTATGTAGATGTCACTATATCACAAGTGTAAGCTTCAAATTTCTTGGTGGGAGGGGTCCTAATCAAGGTATTCCCAAATATTGTTATTAGGCCCATCGGGCACTCTAATTTTCAAAAACACAATGGTAAGAAGAATATTACTAAACATAATCTTATCTCCATATTTCTCGACATCAATGATATCTTCTACAATGAAGGCTGAGATGTTGTAGATGGTCCCTTCTTAAACCTTCCTATAAATGTTCAACCAACTCTTGTTCACTTTTTCCATCATTCTTTCCCATTCAAATTGCTAAATAGGCACACGACCATCTTCATCAATGGGTTGATGATCTTTGCAATATCGAAATAGAACCTGCCTTTCTTGTATTTGAATGCTTGATCGTTTCTTTGAAAACCTCTTTGTCACCTAAGTCATCATCTAGTGAATATCCTGCATGAGATAAGTCCAATGTACTTGGTGATCAACTATGGCATTATGCACATCCTTCTCCCTATGAAGTAGAAGTAATCTTCATGCACATGCAACATAAGTCATTAATACTGAGTCTCTCGGTTTTCCAAAAATGGAAACTCAAAGAGTTACAAAAGTCTAGCCTTCTCCAATGTTGTCTTCATCGAGTCATCATATACAAAGTTGGCCATCTTTGTTCTCTCTCTTGTATGGCACACAAGCTCCAATGCCATATCCTTTTAGTTGTACTTGTCCTATGGTTATTGTCACTTATAACCATCTTGCACACATGAGATACCTAGTCCATCCCTAATAATACCCCATATGGGTATTGCATATCCGCATACCATTATTCATTGAATTTTTTTGTCACAAGTTGGATCTCCCTTTCCCTTGCCCTTCTTCTTAGGTGAAACATTCACTCCTTTCCTTGGTGTCATCCTCCTTATTTGGTCCTTGCTAATTTTTCCTGTATCTTTCATTGTTTTTCTACTCAATCCCTTGGCTTCAATCCTTCGTGAAAACGTTTTAAACCCGTTCTCTAATTTCTCAAACACTAACCGAAAACCCATCCTTCCACAAGACAACATCAAACTCACAAAAGTACCTCTAACAACCACTTATGTCCATGCTCATGTACTCTATTCCAATTTGGTTTTGAATTCTCCACTTCTCACGTGATTTTCGTAATTTTCACACAAGGATGTCCTAGCTCGCAAGATCTCTTCTTCAATCAAACACAAGGTGAAAAATCACTTACCCCGACTCCTATTTATAGTTTTCACATTTTACCACATTAACTCACATGCCACCTACCACCATAAAAGCTGTATTAATTTTGGATTTATCAACGCGTTCCTCTGTGCATTCTATCTCAGCACTTTTTTTTCCATGCGCACACCCGTGTGTAAGCTCCTCAACCTTCTGACGCGTGACACTTTATCGACCATAGAATTTTTTTGCATGCTTTCGGTGTTAAAGTTCATTTACCTATATGTCTTATACTATTTTTTTCCATAGCCTTCATCGTGATGTTTCACTTTTTCTTCCTCACTATACATGGATTTTATGAAACTTTCCTTGACACCTTTTTATCTACGATAACCGAGTTTCACCTCCGCTACATGTGTGTTCCTTTGATACCTCACACATTTTTATAGTTTTCTCTCCTGGGCCTCCAACATCAATGCACCAACCTTTGATACTCTTCTTGCACACTCAAACTTCACCTCACACAAAAAACATGTCTTTGTCCTATGGGAATAAAACCCCTTAGATAGTAACTCGCTACTTTCTGCAAATGCACTTATTACAAAACACACCAAACAGAAAGAATAGCAATGATAAAAGGAGACACATATAAAGGAAAATGCATTAAAGGAGCCTAAACTACTTGGAAACACTACCTTATTACCAACACAAAGAAGACTTATTTATATTAGGGCTTCAACATACTTCCATTGAAATAACCAGTAACCATGTTCCATCCAATGATTGTAACTAGAAGCTCTCGAATCAAGTATATGGGATATAATATACGGTCCCAACCAATTTACTTGGAGTTTTCTAGGGTGGTGCGAAGCTTGGAGTCATATAGTAAAACCATCTATCCAACCTCAAAATTTTTGTTCTTATTATGACGATCATGCCATGCCTTCTTTCACGCTTTTTCGTCTTTTAACTCCATCTAGGAATGGATTACCTTTCATATAACATCATAATTTTATCAATGTTCTCTTCTAATACTTGTTTGTCAACCAATCCTCCTACGCACACAATAATTAGAGAAGGTATTATGAATTCCATAGGTAGAACAACCTTTGCGCTAAACACTAATTGAAAAGGTGTATCCTTGTTCAATAGTTTATAAGTCATTCGATATTCCCATAATACAATAGAGACTTTATCATCCCAGTCCCTTCTTCTGACATCACAAATCTTTGTTAACATGTGGCTTAATATCTTGTTAAAATCCTTAGTAGTCTCATTATCCCAGGTTTATAGGACATAGTTTTATGATGTGCCACCATAAACTTTGCCAATAAGATCATAACCATCTCATTTAGAAAATGAGTACCCCTATCACTTGTTAAACTCAACGGGCATCCATATATGTTGATTATATTCTCCCATAGAAACCTAGCATTTTTGCTATTGTACAATCCTTCACGGGCATTGGTTACGACCACCTTGTAAGATAGTCTATATAGGTGATAGTATAATGCCAACCTATCATGTGCATGGTTGGGGAAATAGGGCCCATGAAGTCAATAGTCCATTTTTCAAATGGTTCGCACTAGCAATAGGTATTAATGGCATCTTGTCTCTTTGCCCTGGTTTCCTAAGGCATTGGAAATGGTCACATGCCTTGCAATAAGCTATATAATATTTATAAATTGTCTCCCACCAAATTCCTGCCAATAGAATTTTTACGCGGTAGCATTCCCCGCATAGTGTCCACCAACAATCCCTCCATGAGATTCCTCCATAATACCCATGTGCTCATGTTCGAGTACACACTGGCACAAAATTTCGTTCCGACCAAGTTTATACTGAGTCTCTACTAATTAGCATATAGGGCGTAATGCATATGGCCAACTTATTTTTCTCTAAAGCCTTCATTTCGTTAGGTGCAACACTCATTCGTAAAAAGAAAACAATATCTTCCAAATCATAGGGCACGTTTGTAACCTAAATAACTATGCATCCAACATTATGTCTTGATTCTGCGCATCCTCACCCGAATCAATTGCAGTGGGATGGTTGGGTCTTGAATTTATTTTCCACCGGTCTTACTACGACCAAAAAGTTAAACTTCGGAACAACAGGATCCTTTGGCATATGCACCCCACAGAACATAGTTTTGTTTACCAAATACTTTAGCGCCATATGATCCATATAAAAGGTAAATAGAGTAGCCAACAAATACTACTTGAATTTATGTAGTGCGTAAATCATTGACAAAGCCTCATGCTCTGTGGTTCTCGTAATTTTGTTCGGTTGGAGTTAACTTCCTACTTGTAAAGCACAAAGAGTGATCAACAATCCCTTCTCCAGGGATGTGCTAGAACTACTCCAATTTTTATTCCTAAGGAATATACATGTACATGGAAGGGCTTGTCCCAAGAGGGAAAGAAAAAAATGGGCACGGTAGTAAGCCTCTCCTTCAATGTGTCGAAATCCATTTGTTGTGCTTCGCCCCAATGAAATCTTCCCTTATGCCTCAATAATTCTTCTAAGGGTGCGAAAATCCTGTCATATTCCTTGATGAATTTTTACGTAATAACTTATATGACTTAAGATCCATGCATTTTTCTTTGATTGGAGGGCTCCTCCAACCCTTAATAATAACTATCTTGGTAGGGTCTACCAATAAACCTTCCTTGCAGATAACATGCCCTACCAATGTGCCAAAAGGGGTAGAAAAAAATCTTAGTATTGAGAGAGATACTCAACCGCCTACATTTCTCAAACATTAAGTGTAGGTTATCACATTGATCCCTTTCTAATCCATAAACCATACAATCATCTAGGTAAACTTGTAGGAACTTGTGAATAAAGTCCTAGAATGCCGCACTAGGATGTGTGAAAATACAATAGGTGCATTCTTAAGCCCAAAGGGCATGACCGTGTAAGTGAAGCTTCCCTTTCGGTGGTGAAAGTATTCTTCTCTTGGTCTTCCCTCAAAATCCTTACCTAGTGACAACTGAGAATCCATCTATCAAAGAATAGATCTCTCATCCTACTACACCTTCCCAACATTCTTCAAGGGGGTTGGAAAAGGATCTATAACACATGCAACATTCAATTCTATGTTGTCTACACACATATCCTTATCCTACCATAATTTTTATACTAATTAGCATAGGGCTCGCCCATTAAAATTCTTGAATTGGCCCTACAATCCTAGACTCTAGCATCTTTTCAATCTCCTCTTTCAATTTCACTCCTAAATTAGGATTCATTCGACAGGGCTTTTTTCTTATCACGCGTGCCCCTTACTTGATTTTAATGTGCATTTATCCTAAGGAGTGATGAACTCATTTTAATTTATGGTACTGTGTGGAAATAAATCCTTGAATTTGTGCAACAACTTTATTATCTTTGGGACTTCTTGTTTCATCCAAGTAATCTCCAATGACGACTTCCTTCGGTTATGAATTTAAACCAATGTTAAAATTCTTTGTTTTTAAAGCCTTGTGATAGCGCGCACTTTCTCATTTGTTTTATATAAGACTTCGCTCGTACCTTTGGTATGGTTAATATCCAAGTTCTCTACCTCCCCATCATCTATCGGGTAGACAAACTTTCCTTTTTCCTTTTCCAAGAAAGTGCACTCTAACTCCACTTCCTATGTCTCTTCTTCTTGAAGTACACCTCTAAATCATGTTCTGTAGAAATTCTAGGAATTTATCCTCGCCATGGTGCTATATCCCATAGTAAGGTTCTTTACTACCTACAACACCTCATTCACCAATGGATTTGAACTTAAATATTCAAAAGTCTGGATAACATCTTCTGTTAACTTTTTCCAATTTCCTATTTGACAATGTAACTCTGAGTGGATATACCATGCATGTGCATAACCTTACAAGGTGGAATAGAACTTATGAACCCACAGTGAGGGGGTAAAGCACGGTCCTTTTTTCCAAGCTCTCTCACATTCATGAACATGGAATGAGGTGGATTCCTTCCCATCATAGTTGCGTATTATAGAAGATTTATTACTCTAGAGAAAGCTAACAAATAACATGATTCTCACTTTGTGTCACTCTAGAAGGTTGTCTTGATGTTTCTCCCACCAATGTGTTGTTGTCTGTGTAAGGTATAAGTAAGCGAGATACTTCCTCTCTACTTGACATGTCCACTAGACTTCCATATCGCATAGAAAGGCATCAAGGTCACCTTATCCTACGTAATTTGGTAATTTTCATCATCCTAGGTGCCTAACCAAGAACGCTCTAGCAACTTGAGTCATAGTTCCTTCAACTCGTTTACCAACCAACTCATAAGCCTCATGCTGATACTAGTCATGTCACTCATGGAAAGAGCATCATCCCACTAAATTACTCTTTATGATGGTTTGACAACCTTTGGGTCTCTAATGGTACCACATAGATTTTATTTATGTCCTCTTCACCCAATGGCTCCACATAAGGCATAGGTCTCCCCATCTCATCAAGGAATAACCATGCACTCCACTTTATTTTCAAATCTTATGTATCCCTTATTAAAGTGCAAATAAACATTGTTCACGTAACACCAAGGTTATCTAAGCAAGGCAGAAATTTATCCACCTTAGTAAGTGCTAAGACTTCAAAGTCTCAATAAACTTGGCACCTTGAATGGTTATGGAAGAATTCTTGAGAACTACGATGGGCATAACCTTTGTCCTATTTTCCATATATAGTACATTTAAATATGGTTGTAATGGAGGTCTCCCCATCTGATTCCATGCATCCAAAGTAAGAACATTGACCTTTACATCGGTCTCAATCAGTATGTTTCTCGGGATCCACCCATCAACAACCGCATTTAACATGATTTCATTATCATAATCAAGGTTATTAGGGGGCAGTTAGTATTTAAGACTTGTCTTTCACACTCACCTCCAATGTGTGGTACCTTTTCTCTCAACCACTCTCCTAGGAGGGGAATGATATTCTCTAGTGCAACATCCTACACACCTCATTGAGCTCATCCATATATTTTAATGGGGTCTCAACGCTCTTCACCTATTCTAACTTCCATGATTTCTCCTTCAAACATTGAATATCCCCTTGCAGGTTCCTAATCACGTCCATAGTTTCCTGGTAGTCATCCTTCTAATGGATTGGATCGGGGTATTTCCCTGGCATGAGAAGCCTCGGCTCACGTAGTTACTGGGAACAAGTTCTAATTTAGGGTTAAGCATTACTCTTGGTATCCATAGTGGATCAGTCCACTTCACACTTACCATCTCGTGCCCTTGTCCTTCCCTCCGGTTCTAGCTCATGTGAATATACAACTCTGGGCACTCCTCATATTTATGTTTCTTCCCACACAATAGGCAGCGTAACAAATCCAGACACTCGCGCTTGTAGTGTTCGGTAGATCCACAATTGTAACAAGTTCCACAAGGGAAATTGCCTCTTCCTCCCCGACTACTATGGCCTCTCGAATCCCTCTGTGAGAACCTCTTCCTCATCTACCGCCATCCACATGCCCCTCATATTGACAACCCTCATTTTGAAAATTATTTCCAATGCTTATCCGGCATACACCAAAAAGATCATGTCGTGTGTCGTGAATTTGGTCTATCAATCAAATCCTTTGTATTATGAGTAGAGAATGTACAAATTTTATAATAAGAGGGAACATTCTTATGGAGCAACATTGAAACAACAAGAATCTACTTGGATCATGATCCCTATGAAATATTTAAAATCTAATAGCATTTCACACACGATCTCAAGGAAACTTCCTTTGTATTTTCTTCTACTTCACAAGTCCGTGCACCAAATCCACTATGAGTCTTGTGAGTGAGTTAGCGAGATAATTTTCTGGTTGATTTGTCATGATAGAAATTTGTTCTTCTAAGACTGGGCTTATCCCTGTCAATGCTTATGATGTCCTCGGTCATGCAAAGCATCCTCCAATGCCTCACATGGGTCCATAAATGATATTATGGGAAAGTGTTCATATGAAGGGTGTTATTAATCCTCCAAAACCACCTGAGCATACTATGATGGATGGATAATAAATTTGATAAGAGAGTTTTGAAGTGCGCATCATACTCCCACACACTCTCCTCCATCCCTTGTTCAATCTCTTTGAGCGCGATGATGCTTTTTTTTTTCTCAAACTCGGGAATGTGGAACTCTGCTAAGAAGGCACCACGTAGTGTGGTGTTATCCACCACCGTTTGATGTGGTTCATATTTCTAGTACTAGCGATGCACGTGCCCCTACAACGTGGTTGAAAACCCGACTTGTCTTTCGCTCTAAGGAAGTGATACCCTTAGTACGCCATAGTAATTCCCATTTGTGTACATGCTCGTAACATCTTCAACATTGTTGTAATCAAGTAAACGTAGAGACATCTCATAAAACACTTGCTAAGGTGGTTGAGGTTCTCGTCCACAGTCTAGAACCTTGGTTCCCTCTAGTGTTTCCTCCACCACTAGATCCACTAGATCCTCCTCTTGTAGCAGAGGACAAGGCCTAAATTAGCTACACTTTTCATCCCCACCATCAAGCTAAACCGAGTGCTAGATAGTGCCGCTGACGTAGAACCACTTTGCGTCGTGATACCAACATTTTGTGAGCCAAAACCTTGTCCAAATGATGTGCACGACAAAATACCACCAAACACATGAAACACCTTCATTTCCATAGATAAGTTTAAAGATAAATGATATCTACAGATGTGTCTTGACTACCCAATACCAATACCAACCAGATTAGAAATATTTGTATCAAAAAGCTGGGAAACTCGACACAAGGGTTAGGTCACCAGGTGGGTTTAAATGTGTGCCTATGGTCCATATTATTTCTTCATATGAAGAGCTCTCATTAGAAGATGAGGGGGTTTCCTTCCACAATTTCCAAGATGAGGTAGCACAAACCGCTCAAGTTCCACATCCTCCACGTGAACCTCAAATCCTTCCAAAGAACATCTACCTCCATACATCTCGCACTCTCACACCGTCTTGCCAACTCCATTTCTCAAACTTCAATATACTTAAGCTGCCTCTCTCTCTCTCTGCTTCCACAATAGGAATCACCATCTCTCACCACACTAGGTTCCATGCCCCGCACCTAGTGGTATTTTAGCTAGCCATAGGAAATGATTCCAAACTTAGAGTGATGATCAGGATCTTAATGGCTAATGGTAAAGCGTGAAAGAAATATTCTCTTGGCTCTCGCAAGAGCTCAAACTCGTTGAATTTTAGGAAATAATATGTAAAAATTACATACTCCAACGTATAGTGATTCAACACACCACTCCACCACGCATCATGACAACACGAGTCTAGATCAATTCAGCATCATGAAGCCACCGATATTATTCTTGGGTCCAAACACAAAGTCTATAGTACCGGTTCTTCTTTGACACATATTCTCGATAACCATTCATACAGTTCTATCGAAAGTAGAAAAATAATGTTTCATAGAGCTCATGGTACAAATGCTACTCAACCCATTTACATGCATCAATATCATATCCACTAATGAATCTCTATGTAAACTTATCCTCCATGTTCTTAAGACAAGTCTCAACATTGTCCAAGGTCAAGCATTCTTCCATCACACACCATTCTTACAACATCTTCAAAATAGGTCCCTGAAATGGAACCAAAATGTGGTCTCTAACTTCACCTAACCCCCTTTCTAACCCCAAGCGCACTGGCACATCACCCGGCCTAGGAACTCACTCAAGGCATAAGAAGGTGTCAAGATCCTCCTTTATGTGAGCCTTATAAGAATGTTCACCATTAATGGAGGAATGTCACGAAATAAAATACATCCATTATCACAACATAGAAGTAAATAAACTAGATCCAAGCACGGATGCATTATGAAAATCATATGAACATTTTAAGAAAGGAGTTAGATTTGAACCATGAACAATATGAAGAGCACAAGGGTTTGAACCCATAAACAAAGATATTCAGAACAACCCATCATATATTGATTCACAAATGTTTACTGTAATCATGGTACATCCAAAGGGTCATAGAAAACCGATTACATCAAGAAACTAGCATTCTAACCCTAAAAGGACTCTACCCAAGAGTTTTAGCTTATGCATGTCCATATTTGCAAGGAAAAAATATTGCATCAACACAATCTCTCACACACACAGAGCCCCCTTTCTAGATCTAAATGCATATTTATATAGAGTTGGATCTATCCTTCACTTGCCTCAACCCCACTCATGGGTAGGTTGCATGCTAAAGGGAATCATTCTCCTCCATACTCGAAAGTGCCTATTCTAGCTCACCAAAAACCTGATTAGCCTCCACTAATCATAATGATTTCACCCTAGAATATTCCTTATGATTATATTCTGTAATATTCTTCCCTACCTTTGACCGCAAGAATCCATTCCACAACCTTATCCACTTATCATGCCCACTTGGATCTCCACATGTTTTCCATGTAATACCTTTTCCTAAAATTGGTTAAGTGCCGAACCTTCTTCTCTTTTCCCAAACCTCCACGATCCCTAAGTCCAAATCAATAACTTCGTTCATGTAGAGCTTTGTCATCTTAAGCGTGCTTTCTCCTTTTACTATCTTCCACGCGTGCTAATCCTCTTCTCCCTGGACTTAGTCATTTTTCCGGGATCAATATGGCAACTTTTTCCAACTCTAATGAAGATAGATACTTAATGGGGCATGGTATGAACCACTTTGAATGTGCCTGCTTTCTCTTAGCTCCAATCTCAATAAGAAAGTCTTGATGTAGAATTTCCTTGAAAAGGTGACTATCTGTAATTAAATTCTTTTCTCTTTTCACATCTACAGATAACTGATGTCCCCTTTGAGTGGATGGTATGGGAGAGATGACATCCTTGTGCTCTTTTCACTCCTTGGAAATGTGGAACTCCTCCTTATCATGTAGTTCCTCAAATTTTGTTAAAGACTCCAATGAAATTATTGATGGCTTAATAAAAGAGGTTGTGATTTTCTACTCACATGGGAGCTTATCCTCCTTATCCGAATGCTCATTGGAAGATTTAATTCCTCCAATCCTAAGACAAGAGGATTCTTATGAGAAACATGTTGCTCTTCATCATTCTTCCCGAGAATATAATCTTGTGTTTGGATGATAGATGATGGAGGATTAAATGTGGTGATTTCTAAGGGTTCTTCGCCATGAAGCAATCCTCCAAGTCTAACAGATCATATGTCTCTTCATTATCCGGTGTTCCGACTCAACCTTCTCCATAGTGCTCTATGGATCATCAACTTTTTCACCATGGTTCCCCTCATCTTTGAACATAAAGTTGGAGAGCTTGAACTTCTCTTCATCATCCGAACACAGGGGAAATGAAGTGGGAAGAAGACTTCAAGATTCTTTTGTGGCTTGCTCTATTCTTGAGTTCTCTAAATTTTTATGATCTTCCTCACGGAATGAAGTTCCTCTTCTTTTGGATTTAGAACAGCTAATGGTTGACCCATAATTTTTACAAATAGAGTGATATCATGGAAACTACACTTTGAACACTGATTTTTATCCTCCTCCAATTGCTCTTTTTCCTTCCTCCGCTAATGTAATTTCATCTTTTGCCACTCGTGATTGGACCTCAACTTGCTCTGTAGGCTTAACCATCAAGGAGATTTAATTAATCCTAAATTTTAGAGCCGAGAGCTTACGAATCTTCTCATCATTTTATCTTTTCTTGACTCTTCTTTTGTTGAAACATAATGATTAAGTGGTCCAATAACCCTTTATGTATATGGGTCCATCACTAATAAACGAGTTAATATTTAATAATATGAAATATTTATATTTCTATTATTAAATATGCTAACCTAGTATATACTTTAGGCTAAATATTTAATATCATTAAATGATTATATTTCTAATATTAAATATTATGAACCTAGGTGTATTGTCAACCATTTTAGGTTGAAAATGTGGGTCGGGAGACATACCCGATCACCTTATATAAAAAGGACTTTAGGTCTTCATTTGATATATTCAAACAAATATATCAAAGGTGTGAAAATCAAGTGATGTGGTTTTACCCTTGGTAAATAGGGTTTTAAAGGAGGAGGTGCTCTTACTACATGTAAAATAAGTTCTTTGAAGTAAAAGGTTATTTTCAAAGTGGTTTTTACCCTATTGGGGTTTTCCACTATAAATAATGTGTCACATGTGTTATTTATTTCAGCTTGTTTCTTTATTTACTTATGTTATGGTGTAATCTTTATTTAAAAAGTTATTGTAACATTATGTAATATGTAAGTTGATAAAATCCATATTTATTAGAATCCTCAAATTCTAACATCTTCTTATTGCTCCTCTTAACTAGTTTTTGAATTTCTTTCCGACATGGATTCTGGGGCTATGAGAGGAGCAATGGAATTTAGTGAGTAGCTAAACTGATTGACTCCTTGATCATAGGAATATGCATATTGATTCTCATCATAGAACATTTTTAGAGGTGGTTGATAGAAACCTAGGAATGAATTTTTAACTCTGGAGGAGGGTTGAATTGGTATGGTTGTGGCCTCGGATGTGAATCCCATTATGAAAATGAAGCCATGATTGCACGACTTCATAGAAGAAATGGAATGTAAAAGATGGAAAATAATGTAAGAAAAATGGATGGAAATAAATGGTGAAGAAGTGGAAAAGTGTGTAACTTAGAGAGTGGGATTCATAACCAAATGGAGTCTCCAATTGTGCTTTGAATATGTCTCTAAAGACGTGGTTCCACCAAGTACACAACCAACTTGATGAAATGGAGTGAATTCTTGAAAGCACACCTAAAAATATCTAAAAATGGTTACGAGGTTGAATTAGATTGCTACAAATGATCTCCAAAATCCTAAAATTCAAATTTGAAACTGTTGGAAAAATCGAAATTGAGAAACTTCAAAATCCAAAATCCAAGTGACCTTTGAATCTGAAGTTTGAAAACACCACAACTCCCAAAGTCCGAAATTCTAAAATTTCAAAAATAAAAAATTCATAAATTTGAAATCTGAAATTTGGAAAAGTTTAAAATTCCAATATCTAAATTTCCGAAAAGTCCAAAATTCTAAAGTTTGAAATCTGAAATGCAAAAATTCCAAAATTTGGAAAATGAGATTTAAGGTTGGTTTTGCATACCCATTTCCCGATCTATCTATTGGTGAAGTTTGGGCTTGTTTTACACATGAAAAACCTTCGAGAAATGATTTAATTTGACCCTACTTTATAAATCTCTAAAGTCATAAATTTACAAATTTCAAACACCAAAATGTAAGGAAAACTATGAAATTACCTTTCTTTTAACTTGATCTTCAATGCAACAAGATCTTTAATGATGGAACACCTTTAAAAATGTGATGTTGGACCTCGTTGATGTCCCATTTGGCGTGCCAAAATTGTTGATGTGAAATCACGGTACCCCCAAATTTACTGAAGTAGGAGTGGGGCATTCGGTATGATGCATAACATGGGTACCTCCATGTAAGTTGTGGTACTTGCGATTTGAGGTGAACCTCCAAAGAGAGCTGACTTCTCCTTCCTAACACTTAATGCTACACTACTCCTACTCTAGGTGAAGAAACTACCTAAGAGTAATATAATTCTTCCAAGGGGTTGGGTAAGAAATATGACATGAAATGAAATAGATCCTACACTAAGAGTGGTGATGCATTATAAGAAGGGGTGTTAATCACTCTCCCCTTCTTGTAATACGAAGAAAGGGTGAATTTTGGGAGATTAGACAAGATGTAACATAGACTAAAATTACACAATTGCAAAGTAAAGGGAGGATAGACATCTCGTATCACATACCCAAAATGAAAACATTCACCATTCCATGATAAACACAACCACCAAACCTTGCAATGAAAAAGGAATATACACAGATCTTGCAAGAATAATGAGAGGTAAGGAGAAACAAAAAAACCATGAAGGCTAGGAAATTTAACACAAGCATGATTTTATTACTCCATGAGATTTACATAGTACATTGTTATAGCAAGAGAGGCATGAAGCCATTACAAGGATTTGGGGAAGGCTTGAAGCCCTAGAAGAATAGGGGTGCATGGGAGGAGAATAACGATAAACCTTTTACATGTGCAACCCCTTACAATAATTATAGAAGGAATTGAGCAAGAAGGAGAGGAAATTTGGATTTCAAGGAGTATGTAACCCCATCCCTACTTGCATCATTATTATGGTCTTCCTTGAGGTTTTTCATGCTCTATACTTGGCTCGCATGTTGAAAGAATGGAAACCCATGTCCTCATTAATGCCCTACTCACCTACCAAGCCATGTTTACTATTCCTAAATTTTGGAATTCCAAAACTACCAAAATTTTGAATATGATGTTTCCATGTAGTAGATCATCTCTCGAGATTTCCAATGACTAGTTTTTTATGTGAAATGAAGATTCGGTGCTCAAGTTATGCCCATTTTTGCATTCAAGGGTTTATAGGGGTATATGCAAATTTTGGATTTCCCAAACCCTAAAAATCCCATTTTTTATATTTTCATATTGTTGGGCTCCTTCTCAAATTTACATTGATTATATTCTTGTGAGGATCATATGCTTGATGCTTGAGATATGGCACCTAGATTGTGAGAATGTTTAGTGTTTTCAAGCCTATGTTATGGTTTTGCATTGATTGTGAGATAGCTCGAGGGGTAAGTTGTTCCCTTTACATTTTTATGGCACTTCGCCCCCACTACCACTTCACCCCTTTAATATTCTTTTTGGCTTCATGATCCCGAGTGAGCTGTCATTGCTCTCATGCTTCCCGAACTCCTTGTTTCCTTTTCGGTGGCTATCAAGACTTACCTTGTTACCTTCTATTTCTTGCATGTCGAGATTTGGTCCTCCCTTTAGTGTGAGTCCCCATTGCAATGTTTCTAGCCATCCTAAAGCCTCTTAAAGTCCCATTGGCACCAAACACTCCCGATGTCATTTGGGTGTTCCATACGCATGGTGGGCTTACTATCTCAAACCTCCCATGTTTACCTTGGGCGCCACTACATTGGATGAATCCCTACTTGAAACCTTAACAAAGTGAGCCTTGACTCAAATGGCTTGGTCCCTACTAGCTTAGGCCATGAGCCTTCCACACATCACCCAATGATCCACCTTGGCATTCCCACCAACCAAGTTGACCTAGTCAACTCAAACCACCTAGCATTGTAAAATAAGAATTTTCTAATTTCTGAGAAAAAACATTGTTCACTATCGCAATTGCTTGAAAAATCTGAAGTGTTGTTTCCTGAAATTCTAAGAATTCTCACCTTGTTGACCCCAAAACCTATGTTGGTTGGTGAGTTTCAAATTTTGGATCAAATATTTCTTTGGATTTTTCATTCACTGTTCGCTCACCAAGGCCTCATATTTTTATGAATTCTCGCTTTTCCAAAGTCGATTTTTCGAGACATCGATTCTCAAAATGGCTCAACCTTGGCCTTGTTTTTACATCACCCTCCATCAAGGAGTTATATTGAGCTCAAATATCTTGTTTCTTCATTCCCCTATGCATTTGGGTCTATCTCTTCATGCCTCAATCCGCTTATGGTGATTTCTCTGTCAAGCAACTCGATTGTTTCCCTTTGTGTTTAATGATCAAATATCGGCTCGAGATTCTTAGTATTGGCTTGACCTCCAAGCCTTCATTCCATTTTCCAGGTTTGTTGAGTCAGCCCTTTGCTGATTTATTATCCTCATCTAATTTCTACTATGGGTTCTCATGTTTTCTAGTCCATGCTTATTCACCACGTAGCTCGAGCTCACCGAGCTCTCTTTCCACTGTTCACACCCTTGGGCCTACCATTTTCATTTTATAGTCAGGTCATTTTGATCTCTCCCACATCCACTTATGAGCTTGTTATCTCCCCTTCGATTTTGAGCCACCCCATGACTCACCTGCATAGTTTAAATCCAAGATCCTCATACATCGGCAACCAATTCATGTATTGTCATCTCCACTCGTTGGTTCATGCTTTGTATTGTGTGTGAGGTCAATCTAAAAAAGGCTCACTTTGTTCTTGAGCTCACCATTGTTTGTATTGGCTCATCAATATTTGAGCTTGATGTTTGGTCTCTCCACATTGCATCACCTCATGATACATCCAATTGGTGAGCTCAAGGAGCTTGACCCTCACACGACCCCGACGATCTCGATTGAGTGGTTGAGTTTTGTAAACGTTCCGGCTCCTCCATATGCTACTCTGTCGATGAGATACCCTCTTAGCTCGGATTAGCTTGCTGAGCTAAGCCCACCATTATACTATTTTGTGAGCTTTCCAAAATCTTGAAGAGCTTACTACCTCTTGCATTGTCCACGACTCACCGAGGTGCTCGGCGAGCTACTTTTAGCTCATTGGTCAACATTAGCCCTCCTTTGTTATTTTCCACCCCGAGACTTCGGATCTTACACCTTTTAATTTTTTTAACCCAAGGGCTTATGAAAACCAAGTGAGGTTCATTTTGGGGTTGTTCACACAATTTATCCATTTTTTCATGTCTTGATCGGTTGTGGGCCTACATGGCCCGCTTTCATCTTCTTAAGGTCAAACTAAGTTTTAACAAGACCAAGAAGAGGAAAAAAATCCTCAATGACCTCCAATGCCCGAAATTCTTCCCAATGCTTCTTAGATATGGAATTTGACTCGTAATCCCAAATTACATTTGTAGGGTATTTTTCTAGTGTCTATGTCCAACATGTCCCTATTTTCCATTTTTCTGGGGCAAAATGGATAACACATATTTGGGCCACCTTTTCCCAAAACCTTCTTCTTCATAAAATGACCTGTTTGAGTGGGGCCCACTCATCACCATGACCTCAACCATACATTTTTGAAAGATAAGATATTCCTATAAAACATCTAATCATCACTTTTTTGAATCAATCAAAACTAGGTCACTATACCTCTCTTTCTACAAACTACTCCTAGCTAGGGTTTAACTAGGGTTTTAGACCACTTTATCTTCTTAACATTCATTCATAAAATCATGAAAATAAACTAACCTGATTATTTTTTGAAACCTTATAAACTCACCATAGAAGCATCCTAAAAGCCATAAGGTCCCATGAAAATCACACTATTCACAACGAGCATTAGAAGTTCAACTTCGAGCTGGAATTTCACTTATTTTTTACCATGTCTCACAAAATATGACATATATTACAAAATTCACATCATAGAAACCTTAAATTTTTCTCAAATAACTATGAAACATTCCTATAACATCTCCAATCATCATAATGTCAAATCCATACCTCAATCTCTCCATTCATTAAGACTTACCTATCTAAGATGCCCTTTCCTCATCAGAAAAGCTAGGGTCAACTAAAAGAATGCAATAATTGAAAAAAGCTCGAACATGACCCAAGCATACTTGATATTCCATGATACACTTGAATTCATTCTTCCATGATCTCATATAGCTCCAAACCACAATGTCACATCTCCATGCTATTATGTTTTCTCCCAATGAGCACCTGTAACATAGTGAACCACCCGTACCTGTACCATGCCACTATTGTGAGTACCCAAAAACCTCAAATAATTCTATCCATCATGTCAACATGCTTCCCAAGCATCTAAGAAGCTCCTTTTGTCATGCCACATCACCTACACACCTAAATAGGTTTTCAAGAGCAAGTATAACTCATGAATCCCATTCAGAACAACAAAAAACATCTAAAACAATATTTCAACATCATACAAATCACCATATGACCTTATCGAAAATTCACTTTTTGATTAATGTGGTTTTTCATCAATGAAAACACCTATTAGGACCACATGCCAACAATTGCAAGAAAAGATATCTTGAGTCCCCATAGATTCATACACTTGCATACTCATTATAGGGTAGTTATTCACTCATATATACAATCATAAAATCCACATGATCAAATTCAAGTAAAGTTAGGGAATAATTTTAAGTACAATTACATTGTTGTAAGGTCATCATTATTAATTTGGTTGTATACATTATAAATATCTCATGTTAGATGAGAATGACGTGTGATTTTATACCTCTTCGGAATAGTGGCAATGTTGGCTAGGTATAGGTGCACAAAAACCAACTAATGTTAGTTTTAAAGGATTCATTCACCTTCTAGGGTCTTAAGAATCAAGTAGCTACACAATGAGCACCGTACAATGTCGAAAGTCCAAATCACACATAGGAGCGGGCTTTGGGCTATGCCATACACTTTGTTCCTAGAATATTTTTCGTAAATAATTTCAGAGATGAATCATTGTTAGACCATTTCCATCCCTTTCAAGTCATTAGGTCAGCCTAGATTAATGAATAATCTAGAATATCAACTAATTCTTGTTCTCCTTCTCATTGCCAGTTCTTTGTTTCATTTACCTATCCTTACTTTTCTTTGTTCAATTATTATTTCTTATATTTATGCAATTAGATTTGGAAACTAATTGATTAGGGTAATCTACCATCGACTATGTTGGTGAAATAATTTGTCGCAAGGGGAAAAGTAGTGATTTTTCACCAACGCTTTGGGACTAAGTCCCTTCTCTTGGTAATGAGGAGGCTCCCATTTATTAAATTCATACAAGTAAATAAATGGGTAGCCATGAAGTAGTGGATCACATAATAATACTCCATTAAACTTATGGTAAATTACTTGTACTTAGTACAAGTATAGAATTACTTGGGGAAGAAGGTAGATGAGAGTAAAGAATATAGTGAAGGGAAGTTAATTTTTTGAATAGGGACTTGTAGATTTCACAACATTAACTAGAGTAGATCCACACTCAATTAGAAGAATTTAACCATGCAAACAACAATGAGACTAACAAACCAAAGACACAAAGTTCTATTGATTCATTCATCAAAGGTACAAATCCCTTTCTTGGTTGTTCAAGATCACCATGCTTACAAATTTGAGTATGCAGAAGTAGAGGAAACATAGACAAGAGAGAATAGAATAAAGTAATATTTTGCTTGTATTTAGTAGAGAAAAATCTATCCACTAACAACTCACAATTGACAACCCCTTAGAATGGAGAATCCATTCCAATTTATAGATTTACAATATGACTTTTCATCTCCCCCCACATGACCTTTCACATTCTTATCACTTATGACCTTTCATATTCCTAGGGAATGAAAGTGAGCCCTACCCTCTATAGCATAGAAATAGATGATAAAATCCTTGCTAAAATCAGGACATGCTAAGATGGGATTTTTAGCAATGGATTTCTTGATACCTTCAAATGCTTCCTTACCCTCGGAAGTCCAACCAAAGTTTTTCTTTCCTTTCATCATGTGAGCAATGCTCATAGTCAGTTCTACAAAATTAGGAATGAATCTCCTCAGGAATTTTATCTTACCAAAGAAAGAGTGAACCCCCTTTTGCTTGTGGGAAGAGGAATCTATTGGATTTCTTGAACTCTTTCTGTATCTATCTTGATTCCCTCTTTGGAGAAAATATGCCCCAACAACTTTCCTTCAGTGACACAAAAGATAGAATTCTTTGGATTGAGAGAAACTCCATGTTCTCTGCATTTCTAGAGGACTATTTCAAGATGTTGAAAGTGATCTGCCCTTGTTTTGGAGAAAATAGTCAAATCATCAAGGTACACAACCACACACTTTCCCTTCAAACTACCAAAATCCAAGTCCATTTCCCTCTTAAAGGTGGCACCAACATTGATAAGACCAAAAGGCATTCTCTTGTAAGAAAAGGTGCCCCAAGGAGTAGTGAAAGTAGTTTTGTGTTGATCTAGGGTAATCACTTCCACTTGATTGTATCCAGAGAATCCATCAAGCATAAACAACATCTCAGAGCCTATGACAGCTTGAAAAATTGATCCATCATGGGAAGAGGATAGTTGTCCTTCAAAGAGGCCTAATTCAAATTCCTGAAATCCACATAGATGTGAATCTCACCATTCTTCTTCCTGATAGGCACAATGTTGGAAATCCATGTTGAATGATGTATAGGGAAGATGATCCTTGCCTTTAGTAACTTTTGGATCTCCTGAAAAATAGTGCCAACAACCTTGGGATTGTATTGCCTTTGTTTCTACTTGAATGGTTTGATCCCAGGTTTCAAAGGGATAAAGTGTTGCATCTCCTTTGGCTGGAAATCCTTGAGATCATCATACGAATAGGCAAGAACATCAACATACCTTTTTAGTAGATTTACTACCTTTTTCTTCTCCTCTTGAGTACAAAATTTTCCAATGTTCACCATCTTAGGTTCATCAAGACTCCCAATATTAATCTTTTCACATTCAGTAGACTACCAAGCTCCTTGGGAAGCTTTAGACTTAATGTACCTATCATGCTTATCAAACAGATCCTCCAAACTCACCAGTCCTTTAGGGATCTTGTTACCTTTCAATTTGATGCAGCCATCTTGATCCATCTCTTCCTGATATCTCCTCATTAGAGGAAAAGTCTCACTTCTTTCAAAATACAATGGTCAAAATTATCCTTAAGCTCCAAGAATGAGAGCAAGTGTCGACCATCATTGAAAACCTACCATTTATTTGTGTTATCAGGTACACTTGGCCTATGAGTCATTTTAATAGTAAATTTATCTTGAGAGAAATTTGGGTGAGGAATAAGCAAAGACCCTGAGACAGCTAGAGAATCATCTCTAGTGTTCCTTTCTCTTGGCACATCTTCAATGGAGAAAGCATCAAGAAACTCAATGGAATCCCAGACAAGATTTCTATAATGTTTCAATCTCCTATTCTTGACTGGAAAATATCCTTGACTTGTTTCACAATCAGCTCTACATCACCACGAGCACAAATATTCTTCACTCCCATTTCTTTTGCCATGTTCAATCCAAGTATGAGTGCCTCATATTCAAGTTGTATTGTTTGTATTTTAAAATAGATCTTGAAAGAAAAAGGATGAATGTTCCCTTCTGGAGAGGTCAACACCACTCCAGCTCCAGAACCAGTTGAAGAGCAGCTTCCATCAAACTCTAGAGTCCAAAGGCCATTGGGGTCATGAATCACTCCCTTAGGAAGTTCTACCTCATCTTGTGACATGATCATGTAATTAGCATGTCGTGCATCTTCTTAGAGTATCTCGTGCTTTTTATCATGGGCCTTTGCACAATGTATTCGGTTTGTCTCTCGAGTAACAACTTCTTAATTTTCCCATTGGCGAGATCAAAGCATGTGACCAGTCCATTTGAATTTCACCTCCTACCTCCTTATAGAAATTTCTACTCAGCAACATCCCATATGAGGGAGGAATATCAGCTACCAAAATGGTGGCTAAGACCCTTTTCTCGAAAAGCCAAAAGCTACTTGTGCATCCTTAATTATCCCAACCAAAGGCACTTTTTTACTCTCCATGGAATAATAGGAACCAAAGGCACATGTTAGAGTCAGGCCCAAAGCATGAGCTACTTTTACAGGCATTACATTATACGATGCTCTAGATTCTATAACACATTCATCGAGTTTATGGCCGTTATGTGAAGAGTCACATAGAATGGTTTTATTTTCTCATTAGGGGAAGTGACTGCAGCCACAAGGCTTGATTGAGGTGAGGAAGAGGGAGTAGGCAAAATACCTTTAGAAGTACTGGATGAGGCTTTGGATTTGGAATTGACAAAGTTTACCATTTTAGCAAAAGATTTTGGATGTGTTTGGTAAAACTCTACCTCTGAAATTTGAATTTTGGTCTTTTTGAGGTGATCAATAATATCAAAAGATCCAGAGGTAGATGGGGCATCATTGCTAGGAATTTGAGAGACTTTTGATTTATCAGTTTTAGGATTTGAAGGACAAGGAGCTTTGGGAACAGAAGCAACAGAAGGGGAATTAGCATTACTCACCTTTTGTGTGGAGGTAGTGGGAATAGGAGCTCCTCTTCTTGCAATCACTGGAATAGTTGTAGGAAACTCTGTTTCACACGGAATGGTTTCACTTCTGCGAGAATAGACTTGCTTCTATCCTATCATTCCTTTGAGAAACAGAGATAAGGGTTAGGGCTAGAAGGAATACTGTTAAATGTTGAGATGGTGTGCGCGTACCATAGAGAAAGATCAGATCGTTGTGAAGAACTCCTTTTGTCTTGGAAGGACTACTGCGCAGGTAAGAATACAAGACCACAGATTTTAATCGAGACAATAATCGAGGGATCTCGCCTTAGGCTCTGGAAATATAAAACTTCCTTTCAAAGGTGGTCAGTTCCCTTTTTAATATGATTTAACACAAATGATAACAAAGAAAGCTATTGCAAAATCACGATTTAGGTATCTCGCTACAAAGCAATAGAAACTAAATTATCAATAATAAAGCGTCACGTTGTTTGTTCGGTTACTGGTCGTTGGTACGTTCAGGTTGAGTTATAGGGATAAACCAGACTGGATCTGAGGTTGTTAGGTGGCAAATAGGCGAGAAAAGGGTTTTGGGGTATAAGTCACAGTGACCGATGCCGGTCCATCGGGTAACCGATGTGATTAGAGAACCATTTGCGCACGGTAGGGGATAAATGATATCTGGGTAGGGTCAGCAATCTAAGTGCTTCTGGATAGAGGTGGGTTAAGGTGATTGTGGGGTTATTAAGATTGGGGGATGGCTTAGGGGAATGACGAGAGGATAGGGAAGACTCAGAGTGTGGTAAAATGGCCTTCTGGGCAATATCAGGATGTATGGGTGAAGGTTAAGTGCAGTATGTTGCTGGTAGTAGATCTAGGAATAAACTTATGATTACTATTAATCAACAGTTCAAGAAAATGGTGCTTAGAAACATATATAAAACACTACTCACTAGTCCCTGATGCAGATGCAGGTTTCAGGACTGTGATGATGAAGACAGGACCCAAGTTGGATGATCTGACAATCCAAGATGAGTTATCTCCTCTTCTGATGCTCGGATGAGTGTTACTGGGCTCTGGTTATTCAGTTGTAGTCTTGGGCTTGATGTCCTTCTCTGCAAACTCTTCCTATTTCTTCACTTGTCTCTACTCGGCCAAGAAAATCCGGATCCTTTCGATGATTTCTCTTTCTTCTCGATCAAATGAAAAATCCATCTTTGTTTTTGGTTGGAAGTGGTCATTTACGGGGAACCGATGGCGGTTACGCAACCGACGGCGGTCGAGTAGGAACCGGTATCGGTCAGGTCAAAGCGGGCTATTTTTGGTAAAATAGCTAGCTTTCCCTCCTTTTCTTAGGGATTGGTAGCGGGCTTGGTCAAGTCATTATGAAGTTGGTTTTAGGTGCGGATGAGGAGTAATTAGTCATAGGTGTGGAATTGGACCAAGTTATAGGTCTTAATTAGGTTAGTTTAGGGTTAAGACTAGGTCATGATGAGGTGGCGACATGAGGTGGCAGGTATGGTGATGTGGATTTATTAATTATAAGGTAATTAATAAATAATTGTGTAAGGTTTAGGTGATGAGGTTAGGTTGCGAAATGAGATGCGGGGCACAGGGGGTCGTAAGACACAAATTTGGTGTCTACATTAGCCCCTTATTGTCGTGTAGTTTGTTTTGTAAAGCTGCACGAACAATAATAAGAAGTGGTTACCCCTGTTAAGGGTATAGGTAATCCCCTCAAATCTATCACAGTTGAGGTAGCATGTAAAGCGTGAGGGATAGGGTTGATAAAAGGTAAATGGTGTTGAGATAAGGGTAAGAGGGTGGGGTAGGTCCAAGGAAGCGACGCACGTTGAAATGCGATAGTGCAACCAGGTTATATGATTTGAAGAGCAAACAAGCAATTCATAGGCAAAGGTCGATAGTTTATCCAAACAAGGGTGATATAATCCTGGTATCCAAGGCATAGGAAGTAGCTCCAGGGGATATAACGGGTAAGGTACAGGAACGTTTAGGCATGTTCGGCAGTACCAAATGGTTGGTTTGGTTGAGATAAACGTCACGGTCTAAGTCTAGGCAAAGTTGGTCGACAGATCAAGTCAAGGACCCTAATCATGCTAAAACACGAACAGGTGAGCTCGATTGAACAAAAAGGTACATGATGGATGGATAAAATAAAACGTTGATGGTGGGTATGGTATTTAATTGGTGCGGCCTTAGGTCGGGCCAAATGGTTAGGTGCGGCCTTGGGTCGGGCCAAATGGGTTGGTTGCGGCCGTGGGTCGGGCCAAATGGTAGGTTACGGCCGTGGGTCGGGCCAAAGAGGTTGGTTGCGGCCGTGGGTCGGGCCAAATGGTAGGTTACAGCCTTGGGTCGGGCCAAATAGGTTGGTTGCGGCCGTGGGTCGGGCCAAATAGGTTGGTTGCGGCCGTGGGTCGGGCCGAATAGGTTGGTTGCGGCCTTGGGTCGGGCCGAATAGGTTGGTTGCGGCCTTGGGTCGGGCCAAATAGGTTGGTTGCGGCCTTGGGTCGGGCCAAATAGGTTGGTTGCGGCCTTGGGTCGGGCCAAATGGTAGGTGACGGCCGTGGGTCGGGCCGAATAGGTTAACAAAGGGTTGTCAACGAAGGTGGATATAGGCGATGTTGGTAAAAGGGCTATTAGTAAATAAGGGGTGAAATTGGGGTAGAAGTTGGAATAAAACCGATGTCGATTATCTATGACCGATATCGGTTAGTGGACCGATACCGGTTCCTTAGGGCATAATAAAACCGATATCGGTTATAGGTCAAAAACCTATAAAAAGAAAAATACGGCCTGTCATTGTCACATTTGCAATTTGAAAACCGATTTGGGTTGTCTGAGGTGGATTATTGAGATTGGAGCATTTGTTGGGTGAGGTGGCGCTATTTGAGTGGACGAGTGAGTGATTAGTGGGCCCGAGTGAGTAGGAGGCAGCAGTTGATTGGTGGAGGACCCAGCAGAGGAGAGGTGGAGCTATGGCACAGCCAGGAGGAGCAGGAGGGGCTGGACCAGCTGGACCACCACCACCCATCCCACCACGACGACGTGTCGTCGTACCGGTAGGTTCGAAACCCCTCATTGTGTGGATTTGAGTATATTAAGCTATTTTTGGGGGTTTGGGTAGGAATCCATGTTTTGGTAAAATAATGAATAAATTGACGTTATTTGAAAAATGAAGAGGATAGATGGGTAAAATAGGGCAAGGCGGCAGGGTGGGTAGATTTTTAGGGTGTTTGGGTGGGTAAATAGGGATAAATAGGGAAAAATGAATTTGGGGGGGGGCGCGCCGGATTCGGCCCGGTAATTTTTCAGTGACCGATGCCGGTCACTAAGCGACCGGCATCGGTCAGGAAGTTTCGGGGCAGGGTGGGGTTGTGGTTGACCGGTGTCGGTCGTATAGCGACCGGCGCCGGTGAAGAGAGGACCGGTGTCGGTCATAAGTGACCGGTACCGGTCCTTAGGTATTTTTATTTTTGTTGGGTTGGGTTTAGGTTGTGGTGGGGGTATTTGGGTATTGTTGGAGTGTTTTGGTTTGTTTAGGTGTTTTGGTTTGTTGGGTGTGTTGATTTGTTTAGGTGGTTTGGTATTGTTTGGGTATGTTGATATGGTTTGGGTTGTGGTGGAGGTGTTTTGGTATTGTTTGAGTGTTTTGGTATGGTTTAGGTCGTTGTTTGGGTGTGAAGAGGGAGGGGGATATCGTAGAGGTTGTTAGGGTAAGATAGGTGGGTGTAGAGGGTATAAGTAGATGTTGTGATAAAGAGTAGGGCTAATGTAGTGAGTTGGTTTTGCAGGCACGTCAGCAGCTGACGATGCGGGACAGGATGCCCCCACTGTTGAGACGGATGCGGCCACACGTGTCCGCAGCGCAGTGGGGTATCATGCGCGAGGTGGGACTCAGCGGAGTCCAGCGATATAGAGCGATTGACAGGGATCATAGTTTGATGGTCGCCCTCATCGAGAGATGGGATCCGGTGACCAATGTGTTCCATCTCCCGACTGGAGAGATGACCATCACATTGGAGGATGTGTATCGCATCCTTCGATTACCGATTGATGGAGAGGCAATCTTTCGAGAGTTGACGCTAAGACATGCCATGGGACATCCTACACGTATTCGGGGATGCGATGTAATTGCAAGCTATCGACATATCACAGTGCGAGTATCGCGTATGGGGATATGTACCGAGCCCACCGCCATGAGACACTGACTTGTCATGCTGATGATGATCGGGATCACCTGCTTCGCCCTCCCAGACTCAGAGGGAGGCCGCTTTCCACGGGCGCTTATGGGGGTGCTACATGAGATGGTGGAGGAGCACACATGTTATGCTTGGGCACCAGTATACCTGGTGTAGTTATACCGAGAGCTGTGGGGCTATCGCCGGATGAGGCGATTCGGGATTTGCTCGACGTTTTTACTACACTGTTGGGCATATGAGCATATCATATGCATTAGACCAGTAGGGCTGCCCCAGCAGCCAGGGCCACAGGTCATCTATAGATACGGCTTTCAGAGGTGGTTGGGGGTTGTGGGCCAGCCACGAGCAGTGCTTGCAGGGCGGGACGTCACTTATTATAGACATATGTTAGAGGGCTTGACAGTGTTAGATATTATATGGAGCGTTATAGAGGTCATCACCCGCACGAAGGAGCCCAAGCACGGTTGTAGTGGATCCAAAGTATACATTACGGATAGTGGGACGGAGGCCGGGAGAGAGTATGAGAGGATACCCCTTGAGAGGGCACGCGCAGGCGAGATGGGGCCACGGACAGGATGAGCCACCGCGCTTCCCTCAGGATCGGAGGGATGATGTAGAGGCTCCACTACCCGCACTACTGACACTGTAGACCTAGATTGGAGTTCTTTGAGAGGCCGGCAGATGATACCATAGATGATGCCGGCTGCACAGAGCATTTTTGGTTTGGTGGGCCGGAGAGAGAGCTGCGAGGATAGCACAGCCCGCACAGCCAGACTTAGCGGCTGTTAGAGCAGAGAGGGACCAGCTCAGAGGGTAGGTATAGTTATTACAGGGGCAGCTTGCTGCCGCACAGGCACAGATAGGTGTCTTACAGGGGCAGCTAGCCGAGCTCGAGTGCAGTGCAGTGCAGCACCAAGCAGGACCACCAGCAGTGGCCGGCACAGAAGAGTAGGTACAGGTACCACCACAGCCACAGGCACCACCAGCGGCACCAGCACAGGCACAGGGGGCACTGGTAGTAGGAGTCAGGGGACCAGCCCCAGCACCTACGGTGGCTCGTGATCGTTATATGGAGGCTAGAGCGGAGGCCCGTACTATCAGGATATTCTTGATGGTACCGGGGCTGATTATCAGCCATATGCGGCACATAGAGCAGAGACCTCTCGGAGCCAGAGATCTCAGGGAGGTGCAGCCACGGCCCGGTGGGTCAGCGTGCGGTAGGATGCGAGAGGTAGCACAGGACCAGCGAAAGCGAGACGGGGAAGAGGGCGGTGGAGAGAGCTGAGGGGTCCCTGCATAGTTTTGGATTGGTTCATTGGATATGGGCACCTGGTCTGTGAACCGGCTATGTTTATAGAGGCCTGCGTGCCTAGATATTATGTATTCATTTATTCATTCATTCATTTATTGTATATACCGGCCTGCGAGCCGAGTATGGGTTGTGCGGTGAATCTTTTGGACTACGAGCGAGTATGTTTTTGATATGAGAGACCGGCTGCGAGCCGATTTGAGATTATTGTGATTATTACGGCTTACGTGCCAGCTTTGTTGTATTATGAGATCACAGAGGCCCCGATGCAGGGCACATTGTATATTTGAAACTTTGTATATATATAGATATGATGATTTGACCCACATGTTGTGTGTAAAAATGTGTTTAAGTGTTTTGAAAATGGTTTGTGATATTTAATGTATGATGAGTTTGATTTACATGGTGTTATATATTAATGATGTTGCCCTTTCGTATTTCCCCTTTTTCCCTCTTTCCTTGGCCTCTTGACCTTGAAGGATGAAACCGCCATGATGATATAGGTCTCCTCGCGAGGTGTTCAAGATCTGGAAAATCCTGGTATGCGTTAACATCCCGCATGCCCCCTTAGCCCCTGCGCCCTTTGTTTTCTCCTTTTTCCCTCTTTCCTTGGCCTCTTAACCGATGGAAACCGCCACCACGAATAGGGCGGCGGTCCAGTAATCGCGCCCGTCAGCGTCGGTCCTATGCGCGTTTTCCAAGATTGCTCTTTTGGCGGACTCGCGTGAAATATCACGTTTCACCAGCTTTTCTTTGCCGACTTGAGCATGCATTAATGTTTTTGGTCCCCTGGAACAGTGTTTTTCCTTTGTTTATTGTTTAGGAGTTCAATTTGGTTTTGGTTTTTGAGAGTTGGAATTCCTATAAATGCATGGTTTGTGTACATGCAAATGGTGTAGAAGAATTTGGTGAAGAATTTGGTGAAGAATTTGAGCTGGAGCTTTTGGTCACCATTTTTCCTTGTTAGAGTCTTCTGATTTTTAGTGTTTTGGTTAGCTTGCTTAGGATTGATAGCATAGTTTATTTCATACTTGGTTAGTATTGCTCAGCTGTTGGTAAGCCACAGACCCATCTTGTGCAGGCAGTGTTGTTGTTCCATCCAATCCAGTTAGAAGCTTGCCTCTGATTCCTCTTTGCTGTAGATTTATCTTCATCGTGTCTTAGAGTTCTTAGTTCAATTCATTATATACCTGGTTAGCTTTATTCAGCTGTTGGTAAGCCACATATCCAACTTGTGCAAGCAGTGTCTTTATTTTGAAATAGAATAGCTTGGGAAGCCATTAAAGTTGCAGGTTTTGCTCTTCGTATAGGATAGTTGCAGGTTCTGGTCGCTTCATGTTGCATGACTCGCAGTAAAATCCCGCTAGGAATCGCATAAGCCAAGCTCTGTACTCTTGCGCTATCCCTCTCCTACTCGCATTCTCGGTCTGTATTCTGAGCTGTCCTTGTCCCAAAATCTACTCCTATCGGTGCTAGCATTACACGCTTTTCTGGATCCAAGTGAACACGAAAGAACGAGAAGATCATACTGAGGGGACGAGATCATACACACACCATCGGATTCGCCACTGTTCTGCGGAATCCAGGTTTTAAATTTCAAAGTTCTAGTCAGACTCATATCAAATAGAGTAGTTAATCGCTTTATTTCATTTCATTCTATTCTCGATATTGCCAGGGAAGCTGTGGGGATTGATAGTTTCTGAGAAACTATGATTCACTCCTCACTTCTGAGGTAGGATCGAGAATCTTGCAGGTAGATTAGACAGGTTATTTTATTCATTTAGAATAATTCTACAAATCACACAGGCAAATAACCACACTCGGTTATCTTGTCTATTTTTAATTATTGTTTAGTTATTATTTCTAGATATGCTTAAAATAGTTTGCTTTCCTTAAAATTGTTAAATATTTCAGAGAAGAATAAAAGTTATATGCAGTTAGATTTATTTCACGTAATTAGAATTTGCTTCATTACAGTTAGTTTTTCCTTTTATGACAATTACGGGACCTCAAGAGCCCAGGGAATATATATTTGAGCCAATCGTGCCTCAACCAAACCTCGTCACAGTGATAGTTGACATAGACCAAAATCTCAGGATACAAGTATTCCGAACAACCACAGATTTACAACTGATCAGTTCTCAGTTAAGAGGATTAAACATAGAAGACGACCAAGCACATGCGTTTTGGTCAAGTCAGCCAAACTACAGATTACTCTAGAAAACATCCACATGACTGTAGAAGGGCTCGAAAGAGAACAAACATTCGGGTGCGATCCTCTAGTTCCACAGCCAGACGCTGGAGACACCCTCGTAGATATAGATACCAGCTTAAGAATCCAGGTTGCGAGAACGTCTGTAAGGTATTCTGAGAAGATCGCACAACTATTGGTTCTAAACATAGAAGCTGAGAAAGCATACGATTACTGGATACTAGGGATTAGAACTTGATCTCGCGTATGACCATAACAGGACCGCAACAACCAAGAGTCTACGGTTGTGACCCACAGATCCCACAGCCCAACGAATCCACAAGTCAGTTAGATATAAACACTGGCCTACGCACACTAGTATTTCAGTCCACTCCACTTCCACCTATCATCATCGAACAACTGTCCTTACTAGATATAGCGGCTAACGAAGCTAGGGAATTCTGGACTAGGCCAGAAAATCATCCGTAGAGTCAATTATATTCATCATCCACTATATGACCTTATCAGGAGATATACACGAAACAATCCCAGGTCATTTTCCACGTATTCCGCAACCCATAGATCGAATCACGCCAGAGCTCGATATTGATTGGAGCCTTCGAGCAGTCATCCTCGCTGATCGATCTATCACACCAGTCCAAGTTAGAAGGGCCTTCTTTGCCTTAGATTCACAAATTCCACTAGTGCGTGTCGAAGACATTAGACTGCCTAACTAGTTTGTCTGCATATTCCATCCCCACCGGCTGTCTCGGCACGACCTCGGGAGGTCGGGTACGCGGAAGAGTTACTTGTTGATTCTCACGCTCGCCTGTCACTTTTCCGACGTACAAAATTGGTGAACCCGACGTGAAACAAACAATTGTTTCACCTTCTCTTTGAGAAGTTTTCAAATCTTCTCTCATCCACCTTCGCTCCTTCCCATTATTCTGCGGGTATTCATATACCCCCCGAATATGTCGGGATTCGATGCATATGGCAGACCCCTCTTGGGTCTTGAGGCATACTACGCCCAACAGAATAGGGAATCATCACCCTCGCTCTCAGTATGGGGTGACAACTATTCAACTAATCAGTTGTCAACACAAACCCCAAGAATCAGATATAGTTCATCTTTTCAAACTGAAGAGTTAGATCAACCCCTTCGAACCCAACAAACAGAGCCTTCAGGTTCAAACAATATGACGTTTACGGAGAATCTGGTTCATCTCCTCAAATGTTACTCAGACCACAAATTAGTAGGCAATCAGATCCATACCTGGTCTTAGATGATGGACAATCAACACGTTATCCTAGGAGTGAACAACGCTCCCGGGGAATGTACCCATCTATAGGAGGTTTACAAATACAACCCGAAATCTCTTTTCAAGAAAATACCTCTATGCCACTGCATACAGGAAATATTCTGGGAGAAACTTGGCAAGATAGCGATCAGTTTATGACAGGATATCACGTACCTTTACAACACCAAGGTATACAACAAACGCCGCTCAGGCAAAGTACCGTGACTTCACCAAATGAAGTCATTTCAACGTTAGTAGAAAGAGTGAGAGGGTTAGAACTGGCTCAAGCAAGTCAAAATTCTCCGTTCATACAAACAGGAAGTTCCAATCCTCCATACCACTCTGGTCAGGTAGATCTCCTTACGGGAGTAGGCACGTTAGGCATGCCTCCTCAATATCCACAACAAACGCCAACAAGGCCTATCATCTCTAACACTATTCCTCCCGGTCTAGTGTCGAACAGTCCGTTCCTCGACAATGCCCCATCATACTTAAACATATACTCTAAATCACCACAAGGAGATATGTTCTCCTCTCCCGGCATGTTTTGCTCAAACGCAGGGACCTCCCTATGCCCCTGCCAACGCGTACGCTGCACCGTATCAACAACCTATCCCACCACCACTCCCTCAGCAAACACCATCAATGGTCGAAAGCTATGCGATAGGGACTTATTCAGAATACCTAAAGGAACCCTTAGATTTCACCATACGAAGCGTCATGCTTCCAAGACCTCTCCCTGATTTGCCTAAGTTCAAGGGTGAGGGAGATCCAAACGCACATATCAAAGCTTACGCTACAGCCATACGAGAATTACTCCCTTGGGATGGGGTTGTTGCTAAAATATTCCCCAAAACACTGGAGGGCATTGCTCTCGATTGGTATTATAGAATACCTGAGGCTTCCATACATTCATTTAAACAACTCGTGTCAGAGTTCATCAAAGCCTTCGACATGAACAAACTGCTAAGAACAGGAATCAGGGAATTCTTGCACATCAAACAAGAACACAATGAATCTGTCGCCCATTTCATCCAGAGGTGGCGTACAGTTCTTTACTCTTCAGCAAGTGCTCCAAACATGGATCAGATGGAACTATGTGATTTATTCCTTCATTCTCTCAGCAGAGAAGTGAAAGAAGAAGTCCAGAAGTTCCCACTAAGGACTTATGATGAAGTACTTGAGAGCGCTCTGCGAATAGATCAAGCAGCGATAGATAGTGGTCGTAAGACATACGGAGCAAATGGGAGGTTAATCACCTCCACTCAAAATACTACAACTACCACAAATGTCAATCAAGGACCCAAAATCCTTAACAAAAATCGTGGGGTAACAACGGATGGGGTAACCGACCAGCCCAAGAGGGTAAATGTCGTTAATACTCCGTCACAAACAAACAACCAGTGAAACAACAACTTTACCCCAACGGTCAATACAGTGGATTTTAACCATCCACAACAACAACAACAACAACGGTGAAATCCCATACAAGGGCCAAGCCAAAACTCATTTGGTTACCAAAACCAAAGTCAAAACCAAAAACAACAATTCCAAAACTTTGGTCCTAATAGGCAACAGTTTGATCGGAATTTTAGGCCACAATACACACCAAACCAACAAAACGGGAATTATAATCCCAATTCTTATTGTGGTTTCCATAAAATTCATGGTCACGACACTAGAACGTGCCGTGACTACAATAAATTTATGCAACGTTTGCCAGAAGAACAAAGACAGTTCTTCACAGACCTGTTCTTGGCAGATCCCGTCTCATCATCACCAAATACTCTCGCAGGGGCAGTTTCTCCTCAGAATGCTCCCCTCAAGATCTTTAATGATCCGCTCCCAAATCATGACAGCAATAGGCTGAATCCAACCGGAACAAACAAAGGTGCAGTGACGGGAAACAATGACCATGAAGCCTCGACTTCATTAAATCCGTCAGTCGCGCCACAGTTGGGAGCTCAACCGAGACCTAAGATAGTCAGTTTGGTAGAATTAGACGCTGAACTACCTATCGAAGCTATAACGAGAACACGAGAGTATTTCTCTCAACCAAGCCCAAGTCATCTGCCAGAGACAGATAAGAGTCAGCAAATAGTTGAAAAACCCATCGGTGCCTATGATTTAATTAGTGACCTAACAAAGACCTTTTCACACATTTCATTTTTGGACTTACTAAAGAACTCTCCCCCTCACAGAGCTGCTCTTTTAGAAGCATTAGGTCTAGGCCATCTAATTAACATCACTCCACCTCCCGAAACACAAGTAAATCACGTAGATTTTGATATCCACCCTCCGGGGCAGCCGGACAAGGATGTCGAATTCATCTTGAAATAAGTAAAATGCCCACAGATGCTGAGATCGCACGCCGAGGTGACCCAGCCTTACACTTGCAAGTGTGGGTTTATAATAACTATGTAAAACGGGCAATGGTTGATGATGGGGCTGCAGTTAACATAGTCCCTTTCTCTTTCCTCCAAAAACTTGGATATGGAGAAACAAACTGTTCCACTACACGAAATACCTTGAGAGGCTATGATAGCCTTAAAGCCACTTCGATAGGAACTATAATACTGCCGGTCACCTTAGGGCCCAAAACCATCTTGACTGAGTTTTATATTATAGATCGGGAAACTAACTATAATATGATCCTCGGCCGACCTTGGATACATCGAATGAAGGCAATCCCTTCCACGCTATTTCAAGAAGTAAGATTCTTGCATCTGGGAAAGGTATTTGTAGCCAAAGGCGATCCAAAACCTTTCGATTTGCACCTAGCTGATTTAAAGAAAAGACCAGGGGTGCACTCAGAATTTGAGCTGCCAACAAACCAACTTAATAAACCCTCTGACCCAAAGCCAGAGGAAAAGTTGATACCTACAACGGATCTTGAAACTACCAGCATAGCCAAAACAATTCCAACCCCTAAAGGTAAAACTAAAGAAACAGTATCATTAGGGACTACTGCGAAAATCGTTGAGTTGATAGAACAAGATTCACCAATGTTCTTACCATTCGATTCAGTAGGCATAGGATTTTCCCTAGGTGTTGGTTCCTTACCAGCAGAGGATCTCTGTATGGTAGAAGTAGAGTGTGCAAACGCAGCAGATGCCCCAACATCTACACTCCCGGCTAAGTATTGGACTCTCCATTTCGATGGAGCTAAATGTCGTTATGGAGCGGGGGCAGGTATAATTCTTACTTCACCCGAGGAGAAGGTCCTCCCATTCTCTTTTAAGTTAAACTTTGAATGCACAAACAATGGCGCTGAGTACGAAGCCCTCCTCCTTGGCCTCACCTTAGCCAGAAGAATTGGTATTAATAACATCAGAGTCTTGGGAGACTCGCAATTAGTAACAAACCAAGTTTCTGAAGTATATGAAACTAAAGCCGAACATTTACAACTCTACAAAAACGTTGTATTAGATTTAAGCAAGGCGTTTAACTTCATATCCATTGAAGCGATCCCGCGAGAGAAAAATCTTCTCGCCGATTCAATAGCAACCTCAGCATCACGTTTTACTCCAAGCAATGAGCTAGAAGATACTCACTTCACAGTATCCATTCGTGACGAACCATTAATAAAAACAATGACAAATCCTCTTTTAAGCGGAAGTGAATCTACCATCCTAGACCATGTTGGAAATGATGCGGCTACTTTGGATTATTTAAATGCCTATGCAGCATTACATCTCTCCTATCACATGCTAGATTTATCCCTGATCCCACATTCGTCCTCCTACTTCGGAAATCCCGTAACGGATCTTCCGTCACAAAGGGAACCTAACATATACGCAATAGAAAATGGGGATGATTTAGATTTACCTCCAGCACCACCTGAGTTCGAAGAGGGTAACGCCTCTTTAATCGAAGAAACAATCGATGTCAACATTGGGACAGAAGATGAACCAAGAATATTGAAACTAGGTTCTTCGTTGACACCAGAAGAAGTGGAAATACATACTCAGGTTCTCAAAGAACATCAGAAGGCGTTTGCATTTAATTACAAGGAGATGACGGGAGTCGCACCCCACATTGCGGTACACAACCTCGTCACTAGATCGGATGCAAAGCCAATTAAACAAAAATCAAGACCCATGAAACCCAAAGTAGCTCTCATGGTAAAAGAGGAAGTAATAAAACTCCTTCAGGTAGGATTCATCAAGCCAGTTGACTACTCCCAATGGGTATCTAATATCGTTCCCGTTCTCAAGAAGAACGGAAAGATACGCATTTGCATAGATTTCCGAGACATCAACAAAGCGTGTCCTAAAGACGATTTCCCATTACCATCCATAGACGTTATTGTTGATGCAACAGCTGGTTTTGAACTCTTGTCTCTCATGGATGGATTCTCGGGATACAACCAAATCAGAATATCCGAGCAAGATCAAGCTAAAACCACGTTCATAACTCCTTGGGGAACCTATTGCTATGTTGTCATGCCTTTCGGTCTCAAAAACGCTGGTGCTACATACCAGCGGGCTATGACTTATATATTTCACGATTTAATTCATAAAATCATGGAATCCTACGTAGATGACTTGTTGGCTAAGGCCAAGAAGCGTTGTGACCATCCCGAAGTACTCCGCGTCATTCTTTCACGTTTAATAGAATACGGAGTCACACTAAACCCAGAGAAATGTGTCTTTGGTGTAACAGGAGGAAAGCTCCTAGGTTACATCATATCATCACGAGGGATTGATGTTGATCCAACCAAAATTCGGGCTGTACTCGAAATGGTCCCACCTTCGAGTGAATCTGGAATCAGTCATTTCTCGGAAAGCTAGGTGCAATCCGAAGATTCATCCCGGACTTAAGCTTCGCTATTCATCCAATCAACAATTTACTCAAGAAAGACTATAGCATTGATTGGACCGAAGACTGCAATGAAGCTTTCAACGCAGTTAAACGTTTCTTGCTGTCACCACCTACGCTAATGCCACCTAAGCTGGATCACCCGTTAATCCTATATTCGCGAGCTACCAATGTCTCGCTGGCCTGTATGTTGGCCCAAGAAGACGATGACAAGAGAGAACGTGTGATTTATTTCATTAGCCGAACACTGCTCGACTATGAAACACGCTATACACAAGCAGAGCGAGAATGTCTTGCCATAGTCTTTGCTACTAAACGTCTAAGACATTACATGTTGAATCAAGAAACAAAGGTCATGGTAAAGACGGACCATTTACGGACTTTTCTCACACAAGGTTCCTTATCCAAAAAGGCTGGACGTTTTATAACCTTAATGGGAGAGTTCGAATTAACATTTGTAAATCAGAAGTCAGTTAAAGGACAAATCATCGCGGATTGGTTAGCTGACAACCCATTAGATGGAGGCGATCTAGTAGATTTGGATTTTCCAGATGAATGCGTATACTACATCGAAACTCGACCTGCTATCTCTGAGTGCCCTTGGTACACTGATATCATTAATTATATCATGGACCATACGTACCCGGATGCAGTTACACCGCAACAAAGAAGGTGATTACGCATAATCGTAGCCAAATATGTCATTATAGAGCAGGTGCTCTATCGAAAAGCATTCGATGGAATGCTCTTAAGGTGTGTCGACACAGAAGAGTCCAAGAGGATTCTCCATGAATCCCACAGTGGTATATGTGGAGGCCACTTCGGTGGCCATGCCACCGCTCGAAAAATACATCGAATGGGCTATTTCTGGCCCACTCTAGAACATGACGCGATAGAGTTTGCACGCAGGTGTCATAAGTGCCAAGAATTCTCCCACGAGATCCACATGCCAGCACAAGCTCTACAACCAATCGCAACTCCATGGCCCTTTTCTACATGGGGCCTGGACTTGATAGGGAAGTTCTCTCCCTCATCCACAGACGGCCATAATTTTATAATCACGGCCACTGAATATTTTACCAAATGGGTGGAGGCCATGCCTCTTACTACTGTACCTGGTTCTGTAATCGCTAAGTTCATTTTAAATCAAATCATTTACAGGTACAGTATCCCGCAAATCATTATCTCAGATAATGGAACTTCTTTCAAGAATGAGGAAGTTCGTGAACTATGCAACAAATTTAAAATAAGCCATCATACGGCTTCCTTGTATTATCCCCAAGCCAATGGGCAGGCTGAAGCAACAAACAAAACGCTGAAAGCCATTCTCCTTAAAACGGTGAAAGAAAACAAGCGAGATTGGCATTTGAAGTTATATCCGGCCTTGTGGGCCCACCGAACCTCAATAAGAACACCAACGGGAGCAACTCCTTTCTCGCTAGTATTTGGGGCAGAAGCAGTTCTCCCGCTTGAGGTCGAAATACCCAGTCTCCGCATTTCACTACAAGGGATTCTGGATGAAGACGCTTACAGAGAAGCACGTCTTTCCCAACTAGAAAGCCTAGATGAAACTAGGTTAGATGCTGAACAGCGGCATAGAGCTTATGCTGACCGAATGTGCCGGCAATATAACAAGAAGGTTTATGAACGCGATATATACGAAGGTGATCTAGTTCTAAGACTAGACAGTCGGATCGACAAGAAGACCGGCGAAGGAAGGAAATTCCGGCCCAAATGGTTGGGCCCATACCGAGTCATGAAGGACTATGGAAATGGTGCATACCTCTTATGCACGCTAGAAGGTGAGGAATTTGGCGAAACAGTCAATTCCCTGCACCTCAAGCGTTTCTACGCATAAGCAGCTAGCACTACCTATATAACTATCTACATTGCATCTTCATATAGATTTAGATCATTTTGTCCACTTGTTCTTACACAAATTGTGATCAAGGAATCTATTCTCAAAGTAATTCATTACAAACTCATGATGTTGTTGGCACAAAACTTTCTAATCATATCTCTCCATTTTCACGATATCATCAATCACTTCAGAATCTTTTATCAAATAAAATCAAACATGACGAAGTCTTAACGGTAACCATACCAAGATCTGCAAGTTTGTTCTCGCTTTGATTTCTTCTTAGGATTGGTGTCTTGCCTATGGTCTATTCTAGAAGCTTCATGGTGTCACATCTATCCCATATACACATCTCTTTGGAAACAAGCATATACTGACATTTTACTCAAAAAGACAAGTCAAAAAGTGATTAAACAGAAAATTTTATTTTTACACATTTCCTTGCCCTACCAACCTTCGGTGATGAGCTTGCGTCTCTTACTAGTGACGTAGGGTTGGGAAAGGATGGAAATGCCCTTACTCGCCTATGCCTTGCCCACGGTGATAAACCCATGCTTCTTACAGGTAGCATGGGGCAAGTGTAGGGGGTCCTCTAGACAATGCAAACGTTAAAAGGTCATAAACAAACTATTCAAACTTTGAGTCAAAAACGAATGAATCAGATGTTCAAAATTCCAAGAGAGTTAAAAATCCTAAAAACCAGATTTTGTCTACTATGTGGCCATCTACGGGTCTAAGTCTGGATAAACCGCAAAGCAAGTCGCACCCAAAACTATGAAGTCATTCAGGTAGAGTAAGCTTGTAGTTCTCAACTTGGTTCCACCAAAGCTTCGTCTATCTTTCATCACTATCATTTCACCATATTTCATAACTTGCGCCCTTCTTAGCTCTTGGTGATGAGCCCTCGCAGCTTACTAGTTGCGTGGAGTTAGGAGTGGGGCAAGTTAATCTGTTCATCATACTGGTTATTTTCATCACTTTGCCAAAACAAACATGAGGTATCCAAATTGCTCACAGAAGCTAAGATTTAAGATCACAATATATCTACAATATCATGTATCAGCATCATGAAACACAAAAAGAAAGCAAGCATTTGCATCATCTGTTCTCCATTGCATACATTCTAGAAAGCATATAAAACATACATCGTAGTATACACGAGGAAGCTGGAAACAGAAAGGGAAAACACGAGTGACAAAGTTTTGATCCAAAAACGAATGCATATATATAAATAATCAATGTTTATATACAATGCCATCATGCTCTAGGCATGGTCAAAACGCTCAAAGAGCCCGTGATGTACAAAAGAATCTATAGTACAAAGCATACAGGGCCAAGTCACCTCTCAACCCCTACGCGACCCCTCCGAGGGTGCGCGCCCTCGCCTAGGACTCCGGCTACGCCGGCGCTCTGAATGCACGGAGGGCTCAGGGTCTCGAGGAGCAGCCGCGGTCTCACCACGAGAATGACTCCTCATAAGACGCTCGGCTGTCCTATAGCCTGCCAACTCTGTACGGAGAGTCGACACCATCCTGGCCACATGCCAAATGGGAGCGAAGACGTCAGTATGCCTACCGGCTGCTGAAGGCTCCCGACATCTACAGATAGCTCCGCACGGGTCTTATCCATAGGGATCATCAGAGAATCAGTGCATACCCTACGGATTAGATCCCGCCACTCATCAACAGTCTCTGCAAAACAAAGAAGAAAAACGAATTAGAAGCTAGGCAAGAGACTAAAAGATACAATATCAAAACATAAGGAGAGATAGCAATTAAAAATCCTAAATTAAACAAACATTGAAAAGATGAGAGGATAACTTACTCGGATCACCGGGCCTCCAAGATGGGTCGCTGGGGCCAGCACCCGCCGCAGATGCCGCTGCCGACTGAGGGGCTGCTCCTGTAGTAGGAGCAACATGACGCCCCGCAACTGACTCATCCTCTCCACCATGGCCCTGGGAGAGTGGCTCCTCTGAAGCTAGAGTCTCTCTCTCTGCACTCTGCTCGGCCCTCTCTGCCTGCAAAATATCCTGAGTGTCATGCCACTCAGGATCGCTATCATCCGTCTGCTCCTCTGACCCTCCCTCTGTAAACTCCTCAGAATCGGAGTCAATATCTATGGGGTCATCGCTGCTGTGAGCAGGACCCGCAGCAATCTGAAGCAAAGGTGCCCGGGGCGCACCGGCTCTCCCTCTAGCCCGAACTACCCTCCTGGCTGCAATGGGAGTGCCAGGAGTGATCACTGTCCAACCACGGCCTCTAGGCCCCCCTCTAGCCTCGCGGACTGATCTATAAACTGGTGCCGCTGGGGGAAGCATGCCCGCATATGGAAGGCCGAACTGCTGAGGAACTCTGCCAAAAGGGTGTACCTCCACCCGTCCCACGCGGTCGATAAGCTGCCCTGTGGTGGAACAGGAGATCAATGTAAGGGTCTCCTCGCCCCATATGCCGGCCATAAGCCGGTATGGCGTCGCCTCCATATCTGCTGTGGTAAGGGAGGCAACTCGTTGGTGAGGTGCTCTAAGCACCGACATATCTGACCATCTAGCTGCCCTCACAGCCCCTGGGTCTGCCACCTCTACCCCTCTGCCATAAGGAATAAAATGCTCGTACACCCAACTCATGACTAGAGTCGGGTGGCTCAATGACTGTCCCTGCAAACGGACCACCCTGTATAAGTCATGGTAGGTGGTCCCCAGAATATCTGCGCCCTGCATATATCCGGCCATGCCCCTCTATCTGTGCAATGATGGGGGCCCAGCAGTATAGTAAAGTATCTCCTCCCTTGTCCCCGATCAGCCTCGAGGCAAGGATCCCCATGATAGCCTGTCGAAATACGGGGATGGGCAAAGAAGGAATCGATCGAACTCTCACTCCCTTCTTCGACCCCGTAGAGATGGCTGCATCCCCCATGTAGCCTGCCCACTGTGCAATCTGTGCTCGAGACCCTGCCGTCTCTAGTGTGAGTCTCCTCCCGATGATCGGGACCCCCAGGATATGGTAGACATCCTCCAAAGTGATGGTCCACTCACCGCGGACCCCTGGCAATCGGAAAGTGTTCCGATCTGCATCCCAATATGAGAATAAGTCACAAAGAATGTGACTAGATGGCGTGACATGGGGCACGCGTGATATACGCAATATGCCGGCCCTCTGTAATGTATCCTCCTCATCCTGAGAAAGGGCATCCAATACCCCGAAAGCCAATCACACTCTCTCTCTCGGCTCCATCTGATATACTCCTCCCGCCTGCATGCACCCAAAAACACACAAAACAGGGCAAGTTAGTATCAATCAATATCGAGAGAGTCATAAAAGCATATAGAAATGATAAAAATACAAGTGCAATCTCAAAAGTTAAGCTCTTTTGCATTCTGTGCAAAACCGCCGCCCTGAGCAGGGGGCGGTTTTGTAACCGCCGCCTTAAGGGCGGCGGTCGTGTAACCGCCGCCCTGAACAGGGCGGCGGTCATGTAACCGCCGCCCTGGCCAGGGCGGCGGTCGCGGTCCGAAAACCCGCGCGGGTTGTTAACCCCAAAAAGCCCAAAAGCGTAAAAAATAGACCATTTTAACTAAAAACAAAGCCTACCCAGTAGGCGCCCCCCCTAGATGGACCTTTTGAACCTAACATTTTCAAAAATAATCCCCCCATTGCAAAGAATTTGCCATTTCAAATTTGAAGAGGGAAAAACACAAAATGGAAGAAAACCAACCTGTGATCGCTGAGGTCGGTGTTCCGCTCGTGGAGGCATGATCACGATCTCGCTGCGAACGTTTCGACTCTACTCACGTGAGAAACCGTCACCGTGGGTCCCAGAGCTCAAAATCAATCAAATCGACTCGCGCAAATGAATAGGAAAATGGGCCCACTTTCATATATATATCGTTCTGTTTCATTTTAAAATGACTTTTTCGCAGGTTTGGAGCGTTGTTGGAGGTAAGTTTCTATCCCCGCACGAATGGTACGTTCTCCTTCCCTATTATTTTAGCGTTTATCTTCCAAGTTATTGCATCTATCTGCACTTGAGTTCTCTTTTCATTTTGCAGGTAGCGGGAATTTCGATGGCGTCATCGCAACACACGGACGAGTAAGGTATAGCTTCTAACTCCCCATTTCGGGACTGCCATACTCGGACCCACCGTTTTATGCCTCTTCATGGCTAAAACGCTTCTCCGAGGGGGCAATATGTACGTACCCAAAATTGTAAGGTACTGTAACAAAGTGTAACAAGTGCCCCGATGATGATACAGGTCTCCTCGCAAGGTGTTCGGGATCCGGAAAAGCCCTCGGAGTATGCGTTAACATCCCGCATGCCCCGCTTAGCCCCCGCGCCCTTTGTTTTCCCCTTTTTCCCTCTTTCCTTGGCCTCTTGACCTTCAGTGATGAAACCGCCGCCCGAGCAGGCGGCGGAAGTAACCGCCGGCGGTCTGTAACCGCCCCGCTCGAGCGGCGGTCCTGTGCGCGTTTTCCAGAACGCTCTTTTGACGCGACTCGCGTGAAATATCACGTTTCACCAGCTTTTCTTTGCCGACTTGAGCATGCATTAATGTTTTTGGTCCCCTGGAACAGTGTTTTTCCTTTGTTTATTGTTTAGGAGTTCAATTTGGTTTTGGTTTTTGAGAGTTGGAATTCCTATAAATGCATGGTTTGTGTACATGCAAATGGTCTGAATTTGGTGAAGAATTTGGTGAAGAATTTGAGCTGGAGCTTTTGGTCACCATTTTTCCTTGTTAGAGTCTTCGATTTTTAGTGTTTGGTTAGCTTGCTTAGGATTGATAGCATAGTTTATTTCATACTTGGTTAGTATTGCTCAGCTGTTGGTAAGCCACAGACCCATCTTGTGCAGGCAAGGCTGTTGTTGTCCATCCAATCCAGTTAGAAGCTTGCCTCTGATTCCTCTTTGTTGTAGATTTATCTTCATCGTGTCTTAGAGTTCTTAGTTCAATTCATTATATACCTGGTTAGCTTTATTCAGCTGTTGGTAAGCCACATATCCAACTTGTGCAAGCAGTGTCTTTATTTTGAAATAGAATAGCTTGGGAAGCCATTAAAGTTACAGAGGTTTTCTCTTCGTATAGGATAGTTGCAGGTTCTGGTCGCTTCATGTTGCATGACTCGCAGTAAAATCCCGCTAGGAATCGCATAAGCCAAGCTCTGTACTCTTGCGCTATCCCTCTCCTACTCGCATTCTCGGTCTGTATTCTGAGCTGTCCTTGTCCCAAAATCTACTCCTATCGGTGCTAGCATTACATGCTTTTCTGGATCCAAGTGAACACGAAAGAACGAGAAGATCATACTGAGGGGACGAGATCATACACACACCATCGGATTCGCCACTGTTCTGCGGAATCCAGGTTTTAAATTTCAAAGTTCTAGTCAGACTCATATCAAATAGAGTAGTTAATCGCTTTATTTCATTTCATTCTATTCTCGATATTGCCAGGGAAGCTATGGGGATTGATAGTTTCTGAGAAACTATGATTCACTCCTCACTTCTGAGGTAGGATCGAGAATCTTGTAGGTAGATTAGACAGGTTATTTTATTCATTTAGAATAATTCTACAAATCGCACAGGCAAATAACCACACTCGGTTATCTTGTCTGTTTTTAATTATTGTTTAGTTATTATTTCTAGATATGCTTAAAATAGTTTGCTTTCCTTAAAATTGTTAAATATTTCAGAGAAGAATAAAAGTTATATGCAGTTAGATTTATTTCACGTAATTAGAATTTGCTTCATTACAGTTAGTTTTTCCTTTTATGACAATTACGGGACCTCAAGAGCCCAGGGAATATATATTTGAGCCAATCGTGCCTCAACCAAACCTCGTCACAGCGATAGTTGACATAGACCAAAATCTCAGGATACAAGTATTCCGAACAACCACAGATTTACAACTGATCAGTTCTCAGTTAAGAGGATTAAACATAGAAGATGACCAAGCACATGCATTTTGGTCAAGTCACCAAACTATGATTACTCTAGAAAACATCCACATGATCGTAGAAGGGCTCGAAAGAGAACAAACATTGGGGTGCGATCCTCTAGTTCCATGAATGACGCCTGGAGACACCCTCGTAGATATAGATACCAGCTTAAGAATCCAGTTGCGAGAACGCTCTGTAAGGTATTCTGAGAAGATCGCACAACTATTGGTTCTAAACATAGAAGCTGAGAAAGCATACGACTACTGGATACTAGGGATTAGAACTTGATCTCGCATATGACCATAACAGGACCGCAACAACAAGAGTCTACGGTTGTGACCCACAGATCCCACAGCCCAACGAATCCACAAGTCAGTTAGATATAGACACTGGCCTACGCACACTAGTATTTCAGTCCACTCCACTTCCACCTATCATCATCGAACAACTGTCCTTACTAGATATAGCGGCTAACGAAGCTAGGGAATTCTCGGACTAGGCAATTAAAATCATCCGTAGAGTCAATTATATTCATCATCCACTATATGACCTTATCGGGAGATATACACGAAACAATCCTGTGTCATTTTCCACGTAAATTCCGCAGACCCATAGATCGATTCCATCACGTCCGCACAGCTCGATATTGAAGGTCATCTTCGATCTATCGCAAGAGTTACTTGTTAATTCTCACGCCGCCCCGTCGCTTCCGACGTATAGGCACCTTTGAGGATGGAGAGGCCCACGGAGGGGCATCGATGATCATGATCACCACCTAATTCGGGAGGAGGTGCAAGGATCTAAGTGAATTTCATAGGAATATAAGAATAAATAAAGATGCCGACCTGCGAGTCGATGATAGAGAAGATGTATTTGTTTAACATCTAAAATAAAACGAAAGATGTATGTTCTTTTGAGTGATGATAATAATAAGAATGGTTGTGTTTGAATGTTATTTTTGTTTTGTTTGAAAAAGGATAAAGATGAAAGTTGGCAAATAGAAATACACAAAAAATATTTATATTGACAACATATGATAGGGTAAGGTAGGGGATGGTCGAGCTAACCTTGGGAGACCCCATGTCTCCTAAGTGCTGCCTACATAGCCCATTTGCACAAAGCAAGGAAGGGCCTCAGACCGATGTAGTTCTCCCTTAGGATCAGGGAGAGGTGAATTCAGGCAATTGGGTTGTGGTTAGGCAATTTTGTTGGTTGGTAAAAATTTGATGTTGGTAGGGTAAAGTGAAAGTTAGCATTCCCAAGGAGTAGGGAATCGTGTCCTGATTAAGGTCAACACACAATCTTAGAGCCGAGCAAAAGAGGCAAGAGTGTCCCGTAATTGAGAAGAGCTAAACAAACCACATATTAATGTAGGATGAGCTTGAATCCCTAGGTACCTTGCATAGGCGAGAAGTCGATAGGTGAAAAGAGTGGTATAATCACAATATATCGGATATACGTCACGTCCCTTGAGTTTTGTTATTGTGAAGAATGGCGAGGTGAGGTGGATGGTATGGCTGGGGCGCAGAGAACTTATTATAAGATGATTATTCTGAAAAAAGAAAACCAAACCTAAATAGACAAGTCCATGACTCAAAAGTGCTTTGAAGTACTGCTTTTATTTTTATTTTATTTTGCTGGATATAGACTGATCGATGCGGGAAGTCTACATGGGATATGTATTTTGTTGTTCTTGAGGTCTTCACGAAGCTGATCAATGTGAGAAGCTTCTGATAAAGGCTGACTGTGTATAGCTGTCCTTCAAGGGAGCAGTCTATTTATAGTAGCAGATGCGGTGTTTATGTATAGTTGTCCTTCGGGGGAGCAGTCTATATATAATAGTAGCAATAGTTTGGCATATAGCTGTCCTTCAAGGGAGTAGTCTATTGTATAATTTAGAGGTCTAGATGTCCGTTGGGCATAAAGCATCTAGTTTTTGTAGGAAGTTTGACTCAAGAAAATCCCATAAGTGTTTTAATTAAGAATGTGTCATTTTGATACTTTGAAGTCATGGACTAGACTAAAAAGGGGAAGGCATCTTTTAAGGGGAGGTGATAATCAAACCATATGAGCTTGATTGGATTTTGAAATGTAAGAAACAAAGTGTATGCGGTGGTAAATGAGCTCAAGGGACGAGCGTAAGGTAGATAAGAAGTGATATAACACTAATTTCAATAGTAGAATGGTCGAAGATGCAAGGCATTAAGGGGCTCAAGCTCAGGTTTACCATTAAGCGAAGCTAAATGATAAGTGCCTAATCCATAAGTGTGAGTGATAATGTAAGGCCCAATCCAATTAGGAGAAAAAATTTCACGTTTTCTCTTTTCTAGTTTGGTTACATGTTGATTCTCTTTGAGGACAAGATCACCAACCTTAAAAGGTACGCTCATGAAGTCGCTTATCATAAGCACGCTTGATGCGTTTTTGTAGATTTGAAGGTGATCAAGAGCCGTAAGACGACGCCGTCAAGAAGCTCTAATTGGGCTAACCGCTCTTGGCGGAAATCATCATTGGTAAGAATATCCTGAAGAGATATTCGGAGGGAGGGTATTTGTATTTCGAGAGGCAAGACAACCTCGGTACCATATACCAAAGAAAATGGTGTGGCATTAGTGGAGGTACGAATGCTAGTACGATAAGCCCAAAGGGCAAAGGGAATGTGATCATGCCAGTTTCTTCCGGACTCATTGACAACTTTCATGAGGATTTTGGTTAGGGTTTTATTAGAAGATTCAGCTTGACCATTGGCCTACGGATAGTAAGGTGATGAGAAACTAAGTTTGATACCAAAGTTGTCACAAAGGTCTTGTAACAACTTATTTTTAAAATATTTACCATTATTTGTTATTAGGCGATGAGGAATACCAAAACGATAGATAATGTGATGGTTAACGAATTCGACAATTTTTTCTTTTGATTGAAAAGAGTGGAATGGCCTCCACCCATTTTGTGTAGTATTCGGTTGTTGTGATTATACAATGGTGACGTTGTGAAGAAGGTGGGTGAATCTCACCAATAAGGTCTAAAACCCATTATGAGAAAGGCCAAAGATCTCGTGCGACTGTAGCGGATGGCTAGGAGTATGTTGAAGGTTGGCATGTTGTTGACACATAACACAACGCTTAACATATTCGTAGTAAATCGTTATTAAGAGTAGGCCAATAATAACCTAGGTGAAGGATTCGTTTGGCCCACGGCAAGGCCACTTAAATGTCCACCACAAATGCCATCATGGACTTGTTGGATGGTATAGGTGACCTGCGCGCGGTTAGACATCGAAGAAGGATGCCATCAAAGCCACGTTTATAGAGGAGTCCCCCCATGACGACATAACGAGAAACACTTTTAAGAAAATCACGTTTGTCGTTACTAGTAAGGTCAGGTGGGAGAACAGAGGTTGTAAGGTAGTCATGAAATTGGTGGTACCAGGTATCTTGCGAATTAGCAGACACATTATTTATCATACAAACAACCGGGGTTGAGTAGGATGGGGCAAAAAGTTGTTGGACCAAGACGAATATGTCAGAGTCAGTTGGTGAGGCAGGAATTTGCGAGGCTAAGCAAGCCATAGTATCCACAAATTTGTTAGTGGAACGGGGAATGGTCTGGATAGAATAACGAGTAAATGAGGTCAAAAGTGAATCCACGTAATGTTTGTACTTTTGAAGTTCCTCATTCTTACATTGGTAGATGCCCATAACTTGATTGACTACCAATTGAGAGTCGCCAAAAATATTAATGGATTTGACACCTAAGTGTAATGTAACCTGGAGACCCAAAACAAGGGCCTCGTATTCCGCTGTATTATTAGTGCAGGGGAAATCGAGCCGGAATGAAAGAGGCATAGGTTCAGCGTCAAGAGGAATGAGAACAATGCCGGCTCCTCTGCTACTGGCATTTAGATCCATCGAAGAAGAGGGTCATTTGATACGACTCTTCCCTAAGTGAAAGAGTGGCGATGAGTTCGTCGGGGAATTTAAAATTGGTGAATTGTTCCCCAGGTAAAGGGGCCTCCACAAGTTGGTCCGCAATAGTTTGTCCTTTGATTGACTTCTATTGTACAAACTCAAGGTCGAGGTCAGCAAGGAGCATAAGCCATCGGGCGATGCGTTGGTTTAGATGTGGTTTGGCATACATATAATGAATGGGGTCCGTGTTGGTGATGACAAAAGTTTTGTGATTCAGGAGGTAATGTCGGAGTTTGGTGGCTACGAATGATAGGGCTAGGCACAATTTTTCTACATGTGTATACCTAGTCTCGTAATCCACGAGAGTATGACTTATATAATAAACAGCTTGTTCTCGACGTGCCGAGTCCCGATGTGCGAGCATGGCTCCTATAGCATAGATGGTGCAAGTAAAGGTAAAGGTAGAAAGGGCGATCATCATGTGGTGGAATAAGCACAGTGGTCTGCAAGAGATAGGATTTGAGAGCTTCAAAGGCTTGGTGACACTCTCGCCACTCCATTGAAAGGCAATGTCCTTTTTAAGAAGGTGATGGAAAGGTTGACATCGATCCGAGAGTTAGGAGATGAAACGCCGGATGGATTGAAGTTTACCCTACAAACTACGTAATTGTTTGAGGTTTTGGGTGGGGAATTTCTAGGATAGCTTTTACTTTAGATGGATCGACCTCAATGCCACTCAAAGAGACAATAAAGCCAAGAAGTTTTCCGAAAGAACACCAAAGACACATTTCTTTGGTTGAAGCTTTGCATCGAATATTGTAAAGTGATCGAAAATAATGGTTAAAACATCGAGATGTTCACTGCGATGTTTAGATTTGCCAAGAAGATCATCGACATAATCCTCAAGGATAGTGTGCATAATGTCATGAAAATATAAGTCATAGCCCGCCGATAGGTCGCACCAAAGATTCTTAAGGCCAAATGGCATGACATGATAATGTAAGGTTCCCAAGGAGTTATGAAGGTATTTTTATGTTGATCGGCGTCAGGCTACCAAAATTTGATTGTATCCCGAAAAGCCATCCATGAGAGAAAGCATTTCATGGCTGCAGTGAGATCAACAAGTTGATCAATACTTGGGAGGGGGAAGTCATCCTTGGGGGCAAGCAAGGTTAAGGTCTCGGAAATCTGTGCATATCCGAAATCCTCCCGTCGCTTTAGAATGACAGTGTACGATGTTAGAAATCCATTGAGGATAGTCAATAGCAAGATGAAGGAAATAGAAAGAAGTCATGAAGCTCTTCTTTGACCAAGAGGGCAATGCGTGGATGCATTTTTCTCAGTTTTTGTTTGACTGGTTTGGAATCGTGGTTTAGGGTGATGTTATGGACAGCAATGGTAGGATCAATTCCTGGCATGTCAGCGTAGGACCAAGCGAAAGCTTGGTTGCGGGTATGGAGAAAGGTAGTAAAGGCGGCTTGTTCTGATGTGTTAAGGGATTGTCCGATCTTCACAACATGAGGATCCTCCTCGGTGTGGATGTTGATTTCTATAGTCGACTCATTCAACATGGTTTGTGTTTCAGACGGTAAGGTGCGTTGAATATAGGAGTCGTCCGCACCAAGGTAAGTGAGGATGGAGTCGTCATCCTGGCACTCAACAACATTAATCGAAGGCGAATCCTCTTCGATCATGTCCGAGATACGTAGGGAAGAGAAAATGTGTCCTCATTATCGCGTTGATAAGTGAGAGGACCTATGAAGATAGTATTTATGAAAAAAAAAGTTAGGAGGGATAGATTCAGGGTCTATCGACTCTGTGGGTGATGATGGCAAAGTGGGTGATGATGGCTTGGTAGGGGTGGCGTCGTCATCCTCCAGGATACAACTGACACGAGGTTTCTCCGGTGTAGGTGTTTCAGGAAAACCGAGACCACTACGATCATTGTGTTTGCGTGTAGTCACGGGAATGAGTGTATGTCGGCCTTGTTCATAAAGACCAAAACCAAAGCCTTTCCAAGCACGAGTCAAGAAGGTGAGAGGATAAACGACGATTTTCACAAGTATTGAAAATCGGATTGGAAGGAACCACACCAAGAGGTGGTTCAGTGGGGTAACGGAGGATGCATCAACACCCCCATATGTTAGGTTGGTGCGGTAATGGGTGGTCCGTAAGAGATTACCTCCCCACGCGACGGTCGTAGTGGGATGTGCATAATCGTCCGTACTCCGGGTATGGAAAGAGCTAATGTTATATAGCGTGATTCCCCAGCGTAAGGCATTGAAAAACATCTACTAAGGGGTTGGAGGTTGGGATGTTATCTGTGGAAAAGGAAGTAATATTTGTAACTATGGTTTCATTGGTTGGTCAAGGTGTAGGTGCGTTGGAAGTGGATGGTCAAGGTTGGATGAATGGGTGTCTTGACTGTACAAGCACATCATTAGGGTGATACAACATATGCAAGTTTTGAAGGGGGAGGATCAGCTTTTACGGTGTAGGACTTCCCCTCATACTCAAATTTTATGCATCTATGTAAAGTGGAGGGAACGCATCCCGTGAGCCGGATCCAAGGGCGGCCTAACAACATATTGTATTGGAACTCTCCCTCAAGGACATAGAAGAGTTCGGGTAAAGTGCGTGGTCCTACATGAATGTTAAGGATCACGGTGCCTAAAGTAGAAGTAATAGCATCATTGAATGATCGCAACATGATGGGGTTGGCGCACATGCAACTAGAAGGGATATTCATTTGTTGGAAGGCTTTGAAGAGATGATGTTTAGGCTAGCGCCTGGCCAATCATAACACGACGTACCCGAATATCCCGAACGTACGCTAAGATGAAAAGAGCAGGTCGGGATCTTCAAGCTTCGAAGTTAATAATTTCATCATCGGAGAAACCTGAAGATGGCGGCTTGCTGTACAGAGACAGAAGTGGTTGGGGAGATAGATTGTTTGGTGAGCGAAGCAATGTGATTGGGTGTTAGAATAGAGGTAACGGGCAAGGTTTCATTAGGTAAAACTTCTATCCTCAAGGATTTCAACGAGAGCTTATCGATGAGATTGAAAGTCGAATGAGATCATACAAAGTGTCATTTTTACAGGCGATTGGTGAAGCTGTTTGATCATAGTTCGGTGGGCAATTCCATTAGAGACGGGATAGGTGGGTCCGCGAATAACCACTTTAGGTGGTGGTGCAATCGGGATGGTGGACGGAGAAAGAGATGCCGCAGGTGTGTTTTCTTTCGCTTTCCCATTGTTTTTCTCGCCTCGAGTAAAGCAACACTAATCATATTGATCTCGTGAATACGAGAGGAGGAAGATGGTAGGGATAGGTCATGGTTTTCGAGAGGTGGGGCTGTAATAATGATAGATCTTGGTGAGGCGGGGACGAGGTGGTATAGGAGAGGGGTGAAGCTAAAGGTCTCTCTCTTCGGAAGTGTTCTTTCTTAACTTTTCTATCCGAGAGAGGTGACGGATGAAGTATGGATTTCAATGCTTTGCATCCCTCTACGTCATGTCCTGGTGTGCGGTGGTAAGCGTCAGATTTTAGACTCATCGTAACCTATAGGTCGAGGTTTAGATGGATCATAAGGTCTAAGTGGGGGTAGGGAAATGGTCGCATTCTCTACCAACATAGCAAGGATTTTGGCGTAAGACCCTTTGAGTGGGTCAAAGTCAGAGGAAAATGAGGCTATTGACTGGGTCGATTCTGGTGATGACGTGGTGGGGTTGGTTCGTATGGGGGGTGTTTTAGCCAAGGAGTTTTGATAATGGGTTTTAACTAAACGTGGCTTCTTTGACGCAGAAGCTAGGTTGGATGATGAGGCCACAGATGATGTGGTATCAGAAAACAACCACGGAGAAATAGGAGTGACAGAAAACAAATCTTTTGATGATGGAATTTGTTTAGGGTTGATAGGTGGACAGGATACGCGGGGTGACGGTGTTGCTATACCTTTGGATTTCTGTATGGGTACAGAAGGCGTAGGTCGCTTAAAAGAAAATGCAGGAGGTATGATATATTGATGTAAGGTAGAGGGATGGGGTCCCAATATGGAAGGTAGGTGTGACGACGAGGGTTTTAGTTGTGTTAACGGCCTAGATGGAGGAGATTGAGTCTGTCTCCTAATGGGATGGACGGCTTTATTTTTAGATAAATCAAGCCGCTTAGGTGGATGTGTTAGACTAGGTATGGGTGAGGTCCCAAGCGTAGGGGAAGATTTGGTTAGGTTAATAGAAGTGGATGAGGTATTTGGTAGAGATGAGGAGGGTGAAGATGAGGACATAGGCATTTTAAGCTTCTGTAAACACTTCGGGTATATGGTAGAGGCATCAGGATTGGTCATCTGCATTTGAGTAGAATATGGCGTACTCAAACGTTCCCATAGGACCTGTCTATCTTCTGGGGAATGACAGTCCTCACGTGTGAATAAGAAATTTTGTATGGAAGAAAGGTGGGTTGTGATTCCGGTCCCATTGGGGTGTGATACAAGGGGTATATGAGGCACTGTATCAATGGGCGTTAAGAGGTCCACCGATTCTTGAAAAGATTTAGGTGATGAAGGACTAATAGGTAGGAGGGCGTGTTTGAGAGGATCTGTCATGTTTAAAAATGTGGTGATGTTGGTTCAAGAGGTTTCTCGCCTAAGGATGACAAAAGAAGTGGTGAGCCTTCCTCTCATGACACGAAGAATGGTAGAAGGAGACGTTTGGGAAATAGATAAATTAGATAACATCCGCTCACGAGTCTTGCAAGGATGTGGTGTAAGAAGGCTCATTTGTGAGTTAGGAACTCAAGCTGCTTAATTCCTTGATGGGTAAAGGAATGGCAAGGATTTCAGTTTGTCTCGATGGCGAGGAAGGGGGTTCAATTTCCTGCGTTAGTGAAGAGGTTTGATTCAGAATTTGTTCGATAGGGGTCTTTGGCTGGGAATCGAAGACTGCATGGATCTCATGAACACTCTCCTCGGCTAAGATATCTTGGTTTAGATTACTTTTAGAAGAATGATTCGGGAATGGTTTGTTGAATATTTTCAAATTTCGGTTAGCAGGGGCGTTAGGATTATCGAGGGCTATATCCCCCACATCAACCATTTCCTGCACTATGTTTTTCAACATCTTGCAGCTTCATGACCGTGTCCCTTCATGCAGTGGAAGTTACATAAGTCATTTTATTTGTACCAGAAGGTATGGCACGAGTGGAATCGAACCCGGAATGAGGTTTAGCGGAGGTAAGGTAATGGTTCCTACTTTGAGCAATTTTTCCAATATCACACCATATGTTTCTCCCAAGGAGTGTAGTTGATGGCTCTCGCTTTATACTTATAGGTGGTTTTGGCGGGGTATTAGACGGCGGTTGGGATTTTACCATCACCGCGTGCACGGCCCCCTTTGATTTCGGAAGCATTCGATGGGTGAGGATTGGTGATGTTAGGTTTGTTGGTGGAATCTTGGGTTCGGAAAGTGGGGTTTTGTTGTGCTAAGAACCGTAATTTCTCTTCCTCTAAGGCTCGAATCTCTGGTTTTCGAGCCATAGTAAAGGCCCTCGTCAAATGTATGGAAAGTTTTAATTTGGAGGGTAGGAGAGATGTGCTTAGCGCAGCCCGCATAAACAGCTTCAATAAGTTCGGTCTCGAAGCAAGGCATACGTAAGTTGGTTGATAAGGCCCCGCCATCGTCCAACGAAATTAGCGATAGATTCGCCTTCAAATTGTCGGATGGCATAGAGGTTTCGGTGATAGATACTTTCTTGGCAATGTTAATGGAGAAATGATCCAAGAAAGATTGGGCTAGCTGGTTAAAAGAGAAGATTGAGTGTTGGGTTAAAGCACTGTACCACTCCAAGGCGGGTCCTGATAAGGACATGGGAAAGGTGCGGAGTAGTAAAGCGTCGTTGTGAGCAATCAGATAGCAGGCATGTCTAAATGATCGCAAGTGTTGTTGAGGGTCCTCCTTACTATTAAAGTGGGTAAACTTTGGTAATTCCCATTGAGGAGGATATGAATGAAGGGGGACTGAAGGGTGGATGGGCTCCCGACAAACTTGCTCGTATGTCGGTGCTACGACTTCGAAACAAGCCTCCGTATTTTTGCATTTTGTCCATCATTTGTTTAATTAAATCAGTAGTTGGATGAGATGATGGTGTGGTTGTGGTAAACGGAGGCAAGTTGGGCCAAGGGCCACCGCTAGACAATGGTGGGGTTAAATGTTGATAAGGTATGGAGGACAAATGTGTTGAGGCAACCGAATAGGGATGTCCTATATAAGCTGTTGAGGTTACCGGATATGTGTGTGGAAATGAAAAGGTGGGCGGAGCTTGAGAAGGAAAGCTCGTGTGGATAGGTGGCAGAGAGCAAGTCATGAACGGAACAGTCTGTAAGAGAGACGAGGTAGGAGCAGTTGGCGGTAATGACATGTTGGGCCCAAGATTAACCAAAGGAAAGCCAATCTGTGCGTATGGACCCACAGAAGCCGCTTGAGGTAGCAACGGGGCTAAGGATGCGGAAGGCAAAGTGGAGTTATCAGGTGGAGAAGGGGCTAAATGAGCAGCTATACTGATAGGCATGCCAACAAGGAGTTGACCATCGGGTGTACGGTTAAGGGCATGAGACAAATAGTATTGTACAGCGCTAGGATTAGCATCCAGAAATTTGGCAAATTCTTTATCTCCCACAGGAATTTTAGGAACCTCGCTGGTGTCCGTAGGATTCCCCACAGAATGTGAAGGGGGTGATTCAGGCAAAGGAACAGAGCAAGCATGTGAAACCATGGCGGCTTGCTTTGAGTGATAACAACCATGGACAGGAGTACACAGTAGGGTTTCAATCTATCAAGAAGAAATAGACTCAGAATGGTGAAATTGGTAAGTTCTTTGGTTTGTCGAAGCATAAAAAGACAATAACCGATGTCGGTTAGACTATAGCCGACGTCGGTCAGTTAACCGATGTCGGTGTAATAAGACTGGTATAAGAAAATATAAGAAGCTACAACAACGCTTAGTGCATTTATCAAATTGTTGTAAGGTAATCCGCGAGTATGAGTGTATAACAGAGAAAACAGAACTGAAAACAAGCAAGATGCACACGCAAATCTAGAGACTAACCCTAGGGTTAATTTTAATTATTGTGGGCTTATGCCTTTAGACGCAGAATGATGTCAATCCTAAACAAAAGACTTAGGGGAATGTCAAGTTTGTTTTAGCTTATAAGGTTACCTCAATCGGGATGAGGAATACCGCGGAAAAGGGGGATGTTTTGAGTGTTGTGTTAATTATGAAGTGATTCGGTATGTGTTGTGCGGTGAAAGTAAGATTAATTTCTGTCAATACCGTGGAAATCACCCCACGTGTATGACACATTACTTAGTCTATGTTCACTAGAATTGAAACAAAGAAGCAAGAATGTAATGCACGTGTTTTAAACCCAAATCGAAAATGATATTCGATGAAGCAAAAGATGACTTTCACTAATGTGAAACTAGGAAAGCAAGACAAATTCTTCACTGAATATAACAAAAACAGCAACAACAAGTATGCTTCCTAAAATGAAAACAAGCAAGAGAAACAGAAACCCGAAATGGGTCCCACCGAGCGTGCCAAAATGTTTCGCATGGAATGGTTTCGACTCTGCGAGAATAGAATTACTTCTATCCTATCATTCCTTTGAGAAATAGATAAGGGTTAGGGCTAGGAGGAATACTGTTAAATGTTGAGATGGTGTGCTGCGTACTGTAGTAGAGAAAGATCGGATCGATCGCGAAGAACTCCTTTTGTCTTGGAAGGACTACCTGCAAGTAAGAATACAAGACCACCAGATTTTAATTAGACAATAAATGAGGGATCTGCCTTAGGCCCAGAAATATAAAACTTCCTTTCGAAGGTGGTCAGTTCCCTTTTTAATACGATTTAACACAAATGATAACAAAGAAAGCTATTGCAAAATCACGATTTAGGTATCTCGCTACAAAACAATAGAAAATAAATTATCAATAATACAGCGTCACGTTGTTTTTTCAGTTACTGGTCATTGTACGTTCAGGTTGAGTTATAGGGATAAACCAGACTGGATCTGAGGTTGTTAGGTGGCAAATAGGCGAGAAAAGGGTTTTGGGGTATAAGTCACAGTGACCGACGTTGGTCACTGGGTAACCGACCGCGGTTAGAGAACCGCTGCCGGTAGGGGATAAATGATACCGGTAGGGTCAGCAATCTAAGTGCTTCTGGATAGAGGTGGGTTGCAAGGTGATTGTGGGGTTATTAAGATTGGGGGATGGCTTAGGGGAATGACGGGAGGATAGGGAAGACTCAGAGTGTGGTAAAATGGCCTTCTGGGCAATATCAGGATGTATGGGTGAAGGTTAAGTGCAGTATGTTGCTGGTAGTAGATCTAGGAATAAACTTATGATTACTATTAATCAAAAGTTCAAGAAAATGGTGCTTAGAAACATATATAAAACACTACTCACTAGTCCCTGATGCAGATGCAGGTTTCAGGACTGTGATGATGAAGACAGGACCCAAGTTGGATGATCTGACAATCCAAGATGAGTTATCTCCTCTTCTGATGCTCGGATGAGTGTTACTGGGCTCTGGTTATTCAGTTGCAGTCTTGGGCTTGATGTCCTTCTCTACAAACTCTTCCTGTTTCTTCACTTGTCTCTGCTCGGCCAAGCAAATCTGGATCCTTTCGATGATTTCTCTTTCTTCTCGATCAAATGAAAAATCCATCTTTGTTTTTGGTTGGAAGTGGTCATTTATGGGGAACCGATGGCGATTAGCATGCAACCGACAAAGCCGGTCAGTAGGAACCGGTATCGGTCAGGTCAAAGCGGGCTATTTTTGGTAAAATAGCCAGCTTTCCCTCCTTTTCTTCCGAGGGATTGGTAGCGGGCTTGGTCAAGTCATTATGAAGTTGGTTTTAGGTGCGGATGAGGAGTAATTAGTCATAGGTGTGGAATTGGACCAAGTTATAGGTCTTAATTAGGTTAGTTTAGGGTTAAGACTAGGTCATGATGAGGTGGCGACATGAGGTGGCAGGTATGGTGATGTGGATTTATTAATTATAAGGTAATTAATAAATAATTGTGTAAGGTTTAGGTGATGAGGTTAGGTTGCGAAATGAGATGCGGGGCACAAGGGGTCGTAAGACACAAATTTGGTGTCTACAAACTCCTGGACTTCTTAGTAGAGCTGCACCACTTTTTCTTTTCTATTTTTTTGTTCTTGAGTCATGACAACATATGACTCACTTTTCATATCTGCCACTCTTTCATCATCCATACCTTCGGTGGTGAGGAAATGAACTTGAGACCCACCAATCTCTTCCAGTTCTTCATCAACATATACTTTTGGTTCTTCATAGAGTTCATTACAATCCTCATCAGCGAGCTCTTCAACTTTACAATTTGCATTGATTTGGAACCTTGATGGGTGGGCCTTCAATAGCCAATCGCCTAGGAAGCGTGCAAACGATTCTTGGGCTGAAATTTTTTTCTTGGAACATCTTGGTAAGGAGTATGCTGAGCCAATTATTTCTTAAGAGCAATGAGATCATTTTCAAGCTTATGCACTAACCGCTCGAATTAGCTCCAGGGGAAGAGGAAGAAGAAGAAGCTTTAGATTTGGAGGACTCTCTTTTCAGTTTACCAAACATGATTAAGTCATCCTCAACACTGATGGCTAACCACTTATCAACATCCAGAGTTGCAAGGTTAGCTCTCCTTAGTGCATAACTCACTTCAGGTAACTGGGCATTGAGGAAGAAGCACTTTTGGATTTGATCCACTGGACGAGTGTTTTGTGGAATTTTATTAATTAGCTTGTTGAATTAAGTCACAAACTACCTCATGGGCTGAAATGGTTCCTTCTTCATATGAGAAATTTGTGCTATGAGCATGGACATCTTCAGCGAGGTTTGAAATACTACTCAAACTTCGAGTTGTCATGGTATTCCAATTAGTGATCGACCCAACGGGAAGATGATAGAACCAATCATCAAAGCATTTTTTCCGCAATGTCTCCACAAAAATCCTAACTGAGGAGACATCTTCATGTTCAACCCCAAGAATCCCACATGCAACAATGAAGGATGCAATATGTTCTTCTACGGATGAACCTTCCCATCACCCGGAATTTGCGAAAACTTTTCTTGTTACCCGTAGGTAACTCATGCAATGGCTAAGGAAGAGCAAGAGGCCTAACTGTGGTCCCCATAGAAAAGGGGCTGCCATATTTGGAAAAAATTGGTGAAGGGGAATAGAAACAACAAGTATCAAAGCACAGATATTAGGATTGAGATGTTCTGAGGAACGCTATCCTTGGAATTTTTATTTTTAACAGGAGGTGTGCTTGTAGAATGAGTCCCTCTATTCCTTCTTACTAGAAGAGAGAAGTTTTGTTGCTCCAAAAGTTGAAAATGGGAATCCTCAACCCCGAGAGATTTCTTCCCATGTGTATACCATAGAGTCACCAGACCAACAATGATCTTGAAATTGTTATTTTAGAAAGGGATCCATTTGAAATGAAATCCCCAACGGAGTCGCCAAAAACTATTGGGTTTTTAAATAGGAATTTAACAAACCACAATCAGGGGACAAAATTCCCTCCTCTTTAATGGGAGAGGTTCCCTTATTGAAAGTAAGCAGCAAAACTTATGTACAAATATACAACTTTCAAAGCATGGATTCTGATACTTTGAAACGTTTATGCCCAAAGATCATCAATACGAAAGAATAGAAGAATTAAGGAGATGGGGAAGGAAGAACATAACAATACCTTCAAGAAATATAGATAGCAGAGTATAACCTTCTAAGTATTGAGCCAGGGAGATGCAGAATAGAATCATTCACTTTCAAAACAAATATAATTTCACGGACACAAAGTTCCAGAAATCATAGAAACAAGAACACAAAGTTTCTTAGCATGCAAAGATGGATGATTTGTAAATTTTCAGACAAGGAAAGAAGGAGTAACAGAGGAAGAAAAGGGAAAATTTTGTATTGATTACTTCAAATCTATTACATCTATAGAGTACCAAGATCCAACCCTAACAATGGCATGGAGAATCCATTAAATAGTTTCAAGAACGGTTACATTTGGTTACAAAAATGATGAAAACTAATTCAAGAAACCGATTTCTGAGTCTCTAATGCCTCGGTCATTTCCATGCCTAGCGAGAAAAACTAGACACATTGAATTGCAGCCATTCAATCTACCTTTGCAAACTTTGAATTTGAGCCATCCACGTGGGAGAGATTTAAATAGAAATGGGCTTGGGGACGCCTTTTGCATTTTGTGCCTCTTAGAGAAATGGAACTTTGGAACATTTTGGCCCACCCACCCACTTTTGATACAGGCTTGACACATGGCTTTACTTGAGTGGTGACAGAGCCGCGGGTCACTTTTATACTTTTACCTCTTTTCAACGTGGGCTCAAAAACTCAAATTGCTCCACCGCCCACCTCCCGCCTTGAATTTTCAACGACATCAAAACACAAAAAGGGCCCACCCCCCCGCCTTGACTTGAAATGTGACCACGTGGCCCTTTGCGGGTTAGTTCAATATTTTTATGTTTTTGACTAAGTCCCTTTCATTTGGCGGGGCCATATGTCTGACCTCGGAAATGTAGAGGGTCCGTGCAAGTTTGGGACCTGCCTCCAGATTTTTCCTATTGAAGTTATGTCAAGCTGACACGTGGAGGCTTCCACAAACTCTTTGTACTTATCTAATTCAATAGTTGGCTCTGTCCCTTCTTTGACTTTGACCACGTGGTGAGCTCATGCACATTTGGAGACCCGCTCTTGATTCTTCCTTGAAGTTATGGCATTGAAGAGACACGTGGAGGCTTCCGCCGGTTCTTCATACTTAGCTGATTCAGCTTGCCGTCCACTTGACTTCTGTTAAACCCTAGACACGTGGAGAGTTGGCGCTCATTTGAGTTTCTGCTTTGGATTCACCCCCTGAAAGGGCACCGAGCTGATGCGTGGCTCCTTCTAATCGGTCCTGGACTCTCCTTTAACTCTGACCACGTGGCGAGATGGTGCTCATTTGAAGACTGGCCCTTTGGTCTCACTTTTGAAGTTGCGTCATTGAGGCACGTGGAGGCTTCCATCAACCCTCTTTATACTTAGCCAATTCAACAAAGTGGATCTATCCCTTTTCGGACCTGGGACACATGGAGAGCTGGCGCAAGTTTGGGGAACCGCCTTTGGCTTCGACCCTTGAAGTTATGCCGATGAGACACATGGCGTCGTCTGCTAAACCTTCCATACTTAGCCGATTCAGGCTTGTTCTATCTTCATTTTGGACCTGGGACATGTGGAAAGCCTGCACTTGTTTGAGGACTATCCCTTGGGACCTACCCTTAGAGTTGCGTCATTTAGACGTGTGGAGGCTTCCACTATCACTTGAAACATGGTCATGCCACATCCAATTTGAGATGTCCACGTACTACCCGTGGATGTTGGGGAAAAAATTGATAGGGAAGATATGCCCGTCATTTTCGACTGTGGAAGAATAAAAAGAAAGGAAAAACTCCACCTTTACGCCTGAATTTCAAATTGTTCTCCATGGAATGGAAAACTACAAACAATACCAGGCTCGACGTATCCATTACTCCAAGGTACTAACTCAAAATTTTCAAAACTTGACTTCAAAAAGAGGGGAATTTTGAGGGCGACAACAAGACCTCACCTAATCAGTGCCATACCTCTACCATACCTCCGAAAAACCTACTCTAGCTTTAACACACCTTTGGTTTCATTAGATTTAGTGATACATTTTTATATTTAAAATTAAATATAGCATATTGTTTTGTATTGAGAAACCTAAATCATTGCATTACAATAGGACCTTTTATACTTCGGTTTCTTATTTACGTCAAATTAAACAGTGGATTGACAACCTCTTTAGGAAGCATCACACTTCCCGAGATCTAGCATATGCTTAACAATTCACTGTCACATGTTATTTAATGCTCTTTTGTGGTCTTGTTTTGTATTTACATGTAGTCTTTCCCAGACAAAAAGGAGTTCTCTATGATCAACTTGGATAACATCAACAATGCACACATTCTACCTTCCACCTTCGATTTTACTAGGTATTCCTCCTAACCTCTTACCTTATTTGTTTTACTCAACTTATTGGTGAAACATTTTGGCATGCCCTGTGGGACCCATTTGGGTTCTTTACATTATTCATTCTTAGGGATTCGTTATGTGTCTATTTATTTTTAAAAGAGATTTCACATTAAATATTCTCCCTTGGAAACATTCTTCTTCTCCTACTTGTCTCAGTGAAACTTGTATTTTGGATTAAAAAGAACACTTCTTTTTATTCTATATTGCATTAGTGAAAGACATACTCTTGCCTATTCATTATTGCTCTCATCAAATTTCATTGTGGATTTGGGTTTAAAATCTTTGCATCTCATTTTGTATGTTGCATTGTATCTCATTTAAATTGTGGGCAACCTATATGTTGGAAGTCATGACCAATTGATGGTTGACAAATTGAACCGTAGCTCACATTTTGCACACTCTCTCTCTCTATACCAAACCACTGAAAATAAACTACACATTTCTTAAACAACATATTCCCCAAAATAAGTTGTCAATTATCACATGATTAGAGGATCGACAAGTGGGCTCTAGCCGGTGTTTTAGCCATTCATCATATCGAGTAGGGCCTCGAGTACTACAAAGTATTTATTCGGGGGACACCACACAAAAATTTACTCGAAACTGACATAGTTGATAGTTTTCAAAGCAGAAGGTACCTTTGGTAACCAAAAATCTATTCTATTCATAAGTTAGTCTTAAATGGCATAAGCCATAACATAAAATCTATAAAGCATAGGATTTCACATTTGCTAGCTTTTTCCGATTTGTGTTTTGAGGTGCAAGTTTGTTTTCTCCATTTTTTTCTCTCCCTACATAATCCACATTAATAATTGGTGTACTCCGACTATTTCTGAGTGTGTTAGGATCAATCATTGCCATACTCAGTCTCTGCGTTGGTGATTTTATCTTATCTAAATCACACAAATTCACTTTTTCCATCTTTTCACAGATTTCACAGTAACCGGTATTAGTCTAGTGACCATCCTTGATTATATCATCTAACCACCGTCGATTAATCAAGCCCATTGGTTTTATGTTGTTTTGGTCATTTCTACCAAAGTAGCATTCAATCTACATTTATTTTCTTTCTGTGACTTGTTCTGTCACCTTATCATCTTTTTGTGTTCTGTTATCTCATACAGAGTTTAGATACATCTTATTCATACTCTTTCATCTCCAGATTTTAATATTTTATTCTTTCATAGTAGTCGATATTGGTTTTAGCGACCATCGTCGATTATATCATCATACCTCCATTAGCTTACCTGATCACTATCGGTTTGTGTTGTTTTGGTCATTTTTCCAAAATAGTGTTTCATTCACATTTATCACCTTCTGTGACTTCCTCTGTCACTTCAATATAATTTTGAGTCTTTGATATCACCTTTAGAGTCCAATTTCACTTCATTTTCATCATTTATTACCATATTTACAACTATTTCATTTCTCCAAAATAATCAACATCGAGTCTAGCGAACGGTGGTGGTTACCATCTCATACCGCATCGGTTACCTAAGCTAAGTGTTGATCTCGTGTGCTGATTTTCCAATCAAAACAACGATCCAATCCAACCTTCTAGACCTATTTTTTTCCATTATTTCGTGTTTTTACATCATCACAGAGTCCATATTACAGCTTGTAATGTCGGTCACATGGTTTTGACTCATAGACAAGCCAACACTCTCATGTTTCATGCTAGCCGCCACCACTCCCACCTAGCCCATCGCCCCTTCCATCTTATCACCTATGGACCCCAATCAATCTCTTACCATACCCACTAGTGATGAGGAGTTTGCAAGACTCCTTGATTACAACCCCACCACTCTATAGTATTACCTTACTCATTCATCTACTTGCAATTCATCAAGGAAACTTGTATATGGCATGCCTGTGTCCATTCCTCCTACACTTGCACCCCACTGTGTCGGCTACTACTACTCACGTATGGCCTTATCCTCTTCTTCCTTACCACTTTTGGTTTCCCTACATCATCAATATACGCCACACCTAAGGCATTTGTTGCGCCTTCAATTTTTGTCTCCCCTACGACATCCACCATGCCTTCATGTTGCGCCCTTAGTGTAGGTCCATCTGTTTCCTCCACTTCTCATATAATTATTGCATCTCATCCATAAGCCGTGTGGCATCCCACACTTCCTTCCAAAACCTCATCTTCTCCATCCCACGCCTTCTCTTCCTCCAATTGCTACGAGAGTCTTTATGTCCACCCCACCTACCTACACCTATCACCAACAACCCCTATTTCATCTACCACTTATCCATGGTACTTTCCCTCCACATCTATTCCATCCTATGTTCCTTCATCACAATTTTGTACTCAGCACCACCACATACTGGAGTGTCATCCACATCATACCCACCTTATCTACCCCTTTATCCAGTAGGGGGTGCTCTGTCATCATAGCCCACAAATGATCTTATCAAAATGATGATGGATAAGATGTAAACATTAGAAGCATTTCTCTCTGGATCACGTAACTCTCTAACATACAAAAAAATTTGTAATGATCCCATTCACCTATCCATTCTTATTCATCCATACCCTGTGCATTGGGAATTGCCTAAATTCAACTGATTCAATGACAAATAATACTAACAACATCACTTGTGGTCTTTTAAACATGTGTGTTATCTAATCTCTCATGATGATGAATTACTTCAGAAAACATTTCCAATGTCATTGACAGGAATTGATTTAGATTAGTATAGTGCTCTACCTAGGCACTCCATCTTTTCATTCAAATAGATAGCTCGGGATTTTCTAGACAAATTTTCTATTTTAATTGTCAAGAAGGTCACCATGACCAACTTGTACACAACATTCCAATATGAAGACAAATCTATCACAAATTTTTTTGCTCATTAGTGGAGCCGATCAACTAACTCACCTTCCAATTACCTCATATGGAGTTTATAGAGTTGTTCACAAAATTTTACTACACACATCTTGCCAACTATCCAAGTAAAAACCTTCCACACGTTTGACAAGGTGTTCACCATGGGCCAGAAACTTGAAATCCATGTCTTTGAAGAGAAGAAGATACAATTGTGTAACAAGAACATCACGTTTAAATCAAATGATACCTCTTCTTCTTCCAAACCACAAAATAACTATTCTAAAGAAAAAGGATTTACCAACACAAAGTGGTTTTGAAAGTCATCCCATTTCATCCATCCAACCAATCAAAACCTTCTTCCAACCTTTCTCCATTCAAGATTTTCATTTCAAGCGAAACTAATGAAAATATACTCCTATAGGAAAGCCCTATTCTTCATTTTTAGAAAAATTATAAAAGCCAGAGCAATCACTCTTCCACCACAAACCACATACTAGTTTTGACCCTTCTCGTCAAGTGTGCCCTGAATGGTAAAGAAAATTATTACTTGCAACTATCATCGCGTTAGAGGTCATAAAGTGATAATTGTATAACTTTAAAAAAATCTCCAAGAAATGTTAGATAATGGAGATCTCATCTTGGATATCCCTAACACACTAGCTAATAATAACCTTCACATCTTTAAGAAGCCATTCCCAAATCACACCCGTCATTTAACCAAACCAGTAAAACCTCAACCAATGACAAGATGCGTTTGCGATGTTCATGATATTTTCAACATCATACCATTTCCTTCTACTTGGTTTCCTCTTATCCCATCTATCAAAGAAATAATTGCATGAGCTCCTTCATCCATGGAGGGACCTATTTCATCGGCTCTTCTACCCATGGAGGATTCCCTTTATCTTCTCCTCCACCCACGAGATGATTCCATCATATCCGTCGATGCAGTTACCCCAATCACCTCGAACTTGATGAAATACCCCAATACTTACTCTTCTACCCACGAAAGAGTCATGCTTACCTTCTTCTTCACCAAAAGAAGAACCTACCTCATCCACCTTTCCTTCTCCCCTACCCACAAAGGATCCATTAGTAGTGTCCCTTCTGTTGGTGACAATTATCCACTGGCTTTCAAGGATCTTGTTGATATGCTCTCGTCTCTTCTACCCATAGAGTCGAAGCCGACCATTTACTCTTCTCATGACAGGTAGATTTATTTATAGGGATCACTACTAAATCAAAACATCCCTTCCACTTCTATGCCATTCTCATGTTTGGTTGACCACTTGGACAATGTTCAATATTCCATGCTTTGGGGGCATCTTTGACTACCTGTCTCAACTCAAATGCAAATTTCATCCGCAGAAACTTTCATTATTTATCCCAGAGTGTTTAAGACAATTAAATCCATCACACCTGAGTCAGTTGTAGTGACCTCTCTTGCATCATCTTCACCTACACTTACATCTCTACCATTACTCCAGCGACCACTTGCACCCAAACCATTACCTACACCTACATCCTCACCCACACCCAAATCTACCGCTACATTAGGGGCCATGCCAACACCAAACCTAGTCCATCCTCATTTTAAACTTGATTTAGCTACCTCTTCCTAAGTCATCACCAAGACTACTCCCCACCTAAGAGGAAGACCTAACCTCTTAGGCCACATACACCAACTTCACCCACTACTCCTTTGTTAGCTTCGCCACTTCTATCTATCCTAGGTCTGCACTCATTAACCTTGGTCAAATGTGACCTCTTACCTGGGTAAACCAAAAACACAACAGCCCACCTCCTCATCATGATCTTATGTTTCTCCTAACTTACCTATACAACCTATGCCTTTGCCATTACCAACATCATTTTTACCTCCCATACCTACAAAAAGCATTACATGTATCCTCATCGTTACCCATCTCATTCCCTTCTCTTCACTCAACCCATTCAACATTTCCCTCTACCACCGTCTTCACCACACCTCCATTATTAACATTAGCTAATCTGTCCTCTTCCACCATCCGCCTTCCCTTCTACATTATGCACTTCTTCAACACCTTTACCCAAGAAGGTGTAAACCAATTTGTAGACACCAAAAATGCATCACATTTCATTATCTTCCTACGAACAACCTAATAATCACGTCCCATGCGGGTGATCGATTTAACCCTAATCTGGTCACCACACCCCCTTTCACCCATCACAAAGCCCCCATCCATATATTCGTGGATTTAATTAATACCACTTAATTAAATTCCCCTTTTATCCACTCATCGGGGCCACCTCACACAAATACCTCACCAGCCCACTAGCCCACTTGCCCCAACACCTCACCCTTCCACTACCCCACTTACACCTCCACCTCACCATTCCACTCTCTACCTTGCCCATACCTTGCCCATACCCTTCTAGAAAGCCCTAATAGTGGCCACTCCACTCATAGGACTCTCCCTTGTCCTATTACCCATTCTCAAGGCGGAGGGCATGTGCTCCGCCACTCACAACCAAGTGGGGAAGGCATATTCCCCACTTTTCAAAAAACAAGTGCCCCGACATAACGATGTTAGTTCGGTCGATCGAGATATCGGCCAAGTGGGACCAGTGTCACCACCTACAAATACCAATCTCGACTCTTTCCAAAGGGTTGGTCACTTTTCACGGTTGGGAGATTATTGGAGATCCTCTAGGCTTGTCGATTATCATTGGTACCCGGTTGATTGGCATTGGCACTCTTGGCATCTTTAAAAGCATCTGAGAGAGGCAACCAAGCCCTTGGAACTCCCAAAAAAGAACACCATTGGAGGAACTCACAAGAGAGCTTTGTGAACACTTCCATTGAAGGACCTAGACCAAACTAAGCTCAAACAAGAGCTCTCCAACCAACCAACCAATTTCATCAACGTCTACCACACTCCAGCCCACGCATCATACTATGGGCAAGTGCATTCCTTTGTCCTCCACTCACATTTTTTGTTTTGATTTCTTTGTCTTCCTCCTCCAAGAAGTAAAACTACCCTCTATCCCGCCCACCTCGTTCATTCGAGACCACACCCACACTCCAAGACCCCGCTCCAATTCATTCCGCTCACCATTAACTCTCTGACTAATCACACAGAGCACCCCAACCCCTATCTCTCAATTCCAGACCCAAAACCGAGTGATTGGAACCGGTCATCCATAACCATCGTCGGTCAACCCTGACCACCGTCAGTCACCTTGTCACCAACCTTCTACCCAAAACACACCCAAAACCACCCTCTAGAACCCCTCTGCTCTGACCCTAAGCCCACTCCCCACCTAAATCTCACCAACACCACCCTCAACTCTCTCTGCCCACCTGAAGAACCCAAAACAGTGCAAAACACCTCTGTTTTGACCCTCTTTTGCCTCTACAAGCCTCTTCGACACGGCCTCGACTCCTAACCGACATCGGTCTGCCTCTCGTGTTCCTAACATAGTGCAGACCAGAAACCTATCACTCACCCAAACTACCCAACAACCCCGCCCAACCTTGACCTATCCCTCGTCTCCGTGACCCTTAGACCACCCAACTTACCTAACCCGACCCGAATGCTCTTTTATTGGCATAGTTTAATATTTAAATGAATTAACACTGATAGTGACCTGAGGCACCCAAATCAGAATGCTAGCACTAGATTCTATTTATTTACATGCTTTGTCATTTTAATATTGATTTATAAATAGTGGATTGACAGCCTTCTAGGGAGTACCACGCTTCTTGGATCTAGCATATGCTAGGCAGTCCACTGCATATGCTATTTAACTCTTTCTGGTGGTCTTGTTTTCTTATTACAGGGGTAGTCCTTCCCAGCCAAAAAGGAGTTCACATGATCGACCGAGATCGGAAGTCTACACACACGCATCTCAACCAAACCAAACAACAGGTAAACCTACCTTGAACCCTTATCTGTTTCAGTCTCCGATTGTATGCAAAAAGGATCGAAACATTTTGGCATGCCCGGTGGGACCCATCTGGGGTTCCTTGCATTTCTTCATTTCTAGGCGAAAGTTGCTTGTCTGTTTCCCTTTTTGAAAGGTTCTCACATTTAAGTTTCTTCTCTAGAATCTTCTCCTCTTCATATTGTCTAAAAGCAATCATTTTGGTGTTTCTAAAATGAACATTTCTTTTCTTTCATTAATTATGCATTAGTGAAAGAGCATTCCTTCTCCTCTTCATCTTCTTGTGTCATCGAATAAAACGTTTCGATTTGGGCTTAAAATCAACTTCATTTCATTCTGCTTTATGCATTTAGCTCACATTAAATGAGGGCAACCTATACGCTGGAGGTCATTACCAGCTGATGGTTGATGAACAAATCATAGAAAGCACATCTTCTCTCTCTCTGTCTGCCTTACAGCATCGCACAAATTTCAAAATATAGACATTTCTTAAACAATATCTTTCTTGGGAATGAATGCTCACAACGATCGCACTAATCTGGAGGATTGACAGTGTACTCCCACTCGTTGCTATGTCAAGTCATACTTTGAGCCAAGCCCGCCCCCACCATAACAAACCCAAAACCTCACCTTTAGATTTCCTCATTCCCAGGAAGCCATCCTAACCAAAAAATATGTTCTACAATTCATGTGTCAGTCCTTAAATAGTGTAAGCTGAACAAATATAATAGAAAAAGGAACTCTTAGGATCACATTTTTCTTAGTGTTTCTACTTGTCTTGCGTTTTGAGGTGAAAGGACTCGTTCTACATTTTCTTATTTCCCCTTTGCACGCTCCCCATCATAGTTGGTGTATTCCGACTCCCTCTGAGTGTGCTTAGGACCTGTTTTTCATCATTCTCAGAATTCTTGAGTCTGATTCCATCTCCAAATATAACTCACAACCCTCTTTTCTTCATTACTGTTCTAATTCCACATTGACTAAAGTGCTGGTCCAAGTGACTATCATCGTTACTCCCCTAACCGCCATCGGTTATACCCTACGGCGTCACCTTTGTTCTTTTGGGCTGACTCGTCAAAGGAACTTTCATCTCTGCTTTTTTTCAATAACACTCTGAAACATTATAGATACTCTATTTTCTGTCACACAGTTGTCACAGAGCCTTCCCTCTTGATAATACTCCCTCTGTTGTCTCAGTTTGATAAAACGTTCTTATTTCTCAAGAATCGCAATGGTTAACCCCAACCGACATCGGTCATACACAACTAAGCGCGGTCGACCGTGTTGGTTCTTAACTAACACATCCACCCAACACACCCCCACAATACCCATTCTCTTCATCTCTACTACTTTCTGTATTATCTGTAGAATATAGTACTACCTGGTCTACCCCTCTCTACATGGTGTTGACACGCAATCAGGCCAATGCGCTCGCATTTCATGCTAGCCTTCAGCCTCTTCCACCTACTCCATCATCGCTGCCTTCCGTATTATCCCCTATGGATCCCGTTTTCCCCATTGTTGTTAGTACGGGTGACTCAGACTTTACACGGTTCTTAGATCAGAACCCTGCTGCGCTACAACACTATCTTACCCATTCATCCACTCGAGATTCTTTGGGCCACCCAATCTATGGTATGCCCGTGTCCATTCCTCCTACTCTTGCACCCACCACCGTATCAGCCACCTCTAGCTCGGCTCTCCCCACCACTCCCCTATCACCAGTAGTGTCGCAACTCAATCCTACCGTGGTGGTGTCCACATCCTATACAACATTCACTACACCTATGACATCTTCACCTCCCATGCCTTCCACTACCTGCATACCTCTCCCATCTCAACCCCCACCAGTATCCACCAACTATACCCCCTCCAGAATTTGGTCCTATCCATTCCTCAATCACTTCCACCTGTCGCTACTAGGGTGGTCACCCCGACCCCTCCTGTATACACACACTTTCAACCTCCACCGTAGCTTCTACTTCTTATTCCACATACTACCCCTCCTCCTCCTTCTCCTCACACATACCTCCACAGCTTTCTCATGCACCTCCATCGCATACCGCGATACCTTCCACCTTGTATTCTTCATACCTTCTTCCCCCTCCTATAGGAAACCAACATTCATCACAACCTACCCCGACCTTATTAAGATGATGATGGAAAAGATGCAAATGCTTGAAGCATCCCTTATCGGTTCACGTACATCCCTCACCTACGAAGAGATTTCCGATGAACTTGTTATCCAAAATTCATCCTCAAGGTAATTTTGATAACATGCATCAAATTATTCATTCCCGAGCAAGTAGATTGATCCAAGGCCCGAAATCATGTTTTTGGGGCCCCTCGGCTTCTCTCTAACTCTCCCATCTAAGAAGAAATCCCAACGAGTTAGAAAAAAGGGAAAAAATGCAAAAGATAAGGTTGTAGGACTATTTTAAGGCATTTCGGGTCTGAAGGGTTCAGGTCGTACTAGTGCGGGTCGTACCAAGGTTCGTCGTACCAAGCTTGGGGCCGAAATACAAAGAAAATTGGCTAAGTCGGACATTTTTGTCCTGTGTGCGGTCGCGGGGACAGTTGGGACGTCGTCGGACACGAGGGACGTGAAAAGTCAAACGGCCGAAAGCAGAGAAAATCGTCAAGTTTTTTTGTTTTGCATGTTTTGGGACAGCCGGGACAAAAAACGCTGCGGACGCGATTGGCCAATTTGCCGAAAGATGTCCATTTCAGGCTGGCGGGGATTTTGTCCTGGACATGGGACAAAAGTATGCGAGGGACATGCGGGACGCGAAAAGGTGAAAAGGCCGAAAGAGACAAGGAAGCCCGACTCCGGCTGATGCAAGGAGAATGTGTCCAAGACATAAATCGGGACAAAGGTACACATGGGACACTAAAAGCCGAAACGGCGGTCAAGGCAAAGAAGAAAAGTCAACGCCTCGACCCGTGAAACTTCAAACGGCCATAACTTTTGACTCCGAGCTCCGATTTTCACAAAATTGCACTTTCGGAACAAGCACAACGCCCTCTACGCTCCAATTAGTTAATGCTCATTCCCGTCAAATGACAGAAACGCCTCGAGACCCAAAATAGCTACCCGCACTCAGAAGGCCATAACTTTTGCATTTCTCAATGAAATCACACAAATTTGGTATCGTTGGAATCGTGGCTCGAGCTCGATGCACTTAGAAATCATGATGAGAGATTGATTGAGATTTTTAAGAAAACGTGGCTGGGTTCATAATGTTGTTTTATTTGGTGGTTGGGAGTGCAATTAAGAGGCATGGTCATCATTCTTTCTCTCGCCGCAGACACAGGACAATATGGGAGCCTTTTCAAGTAATATATAATCATTTTAATCCATTTAATGCCTCTTACAAGTGGTCAAGGACAGATTTCAGATTTCCATTTTCCCTTCTCTTTCTCTTCCCATTTTTCTATAAATTGGAGTGTTGGGCTCATTGTAAAGGAGGTAGTTTTTGTAGCAAAGCTCTGCCAAAATTACTTTGTGAAGCCAATGTGTTACAAGCCCTTGTTGTCAGGACTCTTGCATGGTGATCTAGGCCCTTATCTTCAGAATCGATTGAATCATGGTGTGCATATCGGGGAAGCAATAAAATACAAGTTTGTGGATGTATCTTCCCCTGCTATGTTTTCTTGCATTCTTCTTGCCCCTTCAACCTCTTCTTTACAAGAATATTGTGTCTATTATTATGTTCATGCAGGGATCCATTATCATTGTGTATGTTTGAAATATTGTTGTGAATGCGTTTTGCTAGATTATGGAGAACTGTCATCACCTCTTCTAGTGTGCACTTTGCTTCTGTATTTCACGCATTTGGAGACTACTCTCACACCCTCCTTTTCTGGTGTATCACCGCTTTAGTGTAGGATTTCATTTTATGCATTCTCTCTCCCTGGTCCCTTGGAAATTTAAATTAAAATAGTTAGTTTCCCTGCATTTAGAGTAGATTGTGGGTGTAGTTTAGGAGCAAGAACCATCTTTCTCTCGGAGGTCTATCTCAAGTAGTAGGTCCCACAACTTGGAGATAGTACCCATGTTATCCAATCACACCGTGAGTTCAAATATATGCGCTTGTATAAACCATAGAAGGGTGTGATTCGGTGATAACAGAACCTATCCATTTCTTCGTCTCCATTCATCCATACCCACCCATCTTAAGGAAATGCCTAAGTTCAACCAATTCCACAACAAGGAAGACCCACAACAACATCTAAGGTCTTTTAAGAACATGTGCTACCTCATTGCTCATGATGACGCTTTGCTTTTGCGAATGTTTCCCATGTCCCTTAATGGACCGGCCCTTGATTGGTATAGTGCTCTACCTAAGCACTCTATCTTCTCTTTCAACCAAGTGGCCCAAGCCTTTTTGGACCATTTCTCCATCAATGTAACCAAGAAAGTCACCATGACCGACTTGTACACTACACGTCAATACGATGATGAGTCAATCATAGACTTTGTTGCTCATTGGCATGGCCTTGTCAACCAACTCACATTCCCCTTACCCTAGTGAGCTCATAGAATTGTTTACATGAGCTTGTGCTCACCACATCTCCTCTACCCTCCAAATACAAATGTTTCGTACCTTTGATGAAGCGTTCACCATGGCCCGAAAACTTGAAATCTGAGCCCTTGAAGAGAAATGGATTCAGTTGTGCAACAAAAGCACTCCGTTTAAACCACAAGAACCCTCTTCCACTACCAAAACATCATCAACCGCTCCTCCCAACCCTCCTAGGCCCAAAGGCTCTGCCCATGTGGTGGTCCTGAAGGCTGGCCCACCTCACCCATCCAACATACCAAAACCACCACCTAACCTCTCACCAGTGCAAACGTTCCTTTTCAAAAACGAACAAAAGAGGTATACTCCCATCACTGAACCATACCCTGCTATTCTGGAAAGACTTCTGAATGCAGGGGCTATCATCCTTCCAGCCATCAAACCACATCCGGTTTTGATCTTGCCCGCCCCATACCCTCATGGTACAGAGAGAATGAAATTTGTGACTACCATCGTGTCCATGGGCACAACACCAACAACTGCATCACCTTCAAAAACATTGTTCAAGAAATGTTGGATAAAGGAGATCTCATTCTAGACAACCCCAATGCATGTGCCAAAATGTTTCTATCCTTTTTTACGTACAATTGGAGACTCGAAATGAGATAAGGGTTCAAGGTAGGTTTACTATTGTTTGGTTTGGTTGAGATGTGCGCATGTAGACTTTCGATCTCGATCAATCATGTGAACTCATTATTGGTTGGGAAGGACAACCCCTATAATAAGAAAACAAGACCATCAGAAAGAGTTAAATAGCATATACAGTAGACTACCTAGCATATGTTATATCCAGGAAGCATGGTACTCCCTAGAAGGTTGTCAATCCACTGTTTATAAATCAATATTAAAATGAAAAATCATGTAAATACATAGAATCTAGTGCTAGCTTTCGATTTGGGTTCCTCAGTCACTATCAGCGTCAATTCATTTAAATATTAAACTATGCCGATAAAAGAGTGTTTGGGTCGGGTTCAAGGTAAGTTGGGTAGTTTGAGGGTCATAGATGAGGTCAGGTCAAGGTTGGGTAGGGTTGTTGGGTAGTTTAGGTGAGCGGTAGGTTTCGGTCTCGCACGTGTTGGAGACACAGAGACCGACGATGTCGATTAGGTATGATCGATGCCTAGCTGGTCGATTGATGTCGGCCACCGTAGAGGCAGGATAAAGGGTCGAACATAGGTGTTGGGTTATTTTGAGTTCTTTAGGTGAAAAAAAAGAGTCGAGAGTCATGTGGATGAGGTTTAGGTGAGGAGTGGGCTAGGGTAAGAGAAGAAGGGCTCTAGAGGGTGGTTTTGGGTGTGTTTTGGGTAGAAGGTTGGTAGGAAGGTGACCGATGTGGCGGTCGGGGTGGACACTGACGACGGTTATGGATGGTGGTGCCATCGCTGGTTTTGGGTCTAGACTTGAGAGGTAGGCATTGGGGTGCTTTGTGTGATTAGTCAGAGAGTTGATGGTCGGCAAGTGGAATGAAGCGGGAGGAGATCCTTAGTGTAGGTGTGGTCGAATGAACGTGAGGTGGGTAGGATTAGGAGGTAGTTTTACTTCTTGGAGGAGGAAGATAGAGAAATCAAAACACAAAATGTGAGGGGAGGACAAAGGAATCCACTTACCTAGAGTCTGATGTGTGCTGGAGTGTGGTAGACATTGATGAAGGTGGTTGGTTGGTTAGAGAGCTCTTGTTCGAGCTTAGTCTGGTCTAGGTCCTTCAATGGAAGTGTTCACAAAGATCTCTTGTGAGTGCCTCCCACTAGTGCTAGGAGTTCTTCCAAACTTGGTTGCCTCTCTAGTTGCTTGTGCTAATGTCAAGATTCAAGAGACCATGCCAATCAACCAGGACGTGTCAATGAAATGATCATCCAAAGATTCAATAATCTCCAACCATGAAAAAGTGACCAACCCTTTGGAAAGAGTCGGGATTGGGTATTTCAGAGAGGCGACGTTGGTCCCACCTGACCGACATCGGTCGGGATTGCAACCGACATTGATTATAAGCGGGGGCACTATTTTTTTGAAAAGTGGGGAATATGCCTTCCCCACTTGGTTGTGAGTGGCGGAGCACATGCGCCTCCGCCTTGAGAATGGGTAATAGGACAAGGGAGATTCCTATGAGTGGAGTGGCCACTATTAGGGATTTCTAGAATGGTATGGGCAAGGTATGGGCAAGGTAGAGAGTGGAATGGTGAGGTGGAGGTGCAAGTGGGGTAGTGGAAGGGTGAGGTGGAGGGGCAAGTGGGCTAGTGGGCTGGTGAGGTATTAGTGTGAGGTGGCCAATCCAGTGGCATGATGAGGTGGCCCTGATGAGTGGGTAAAGGGGGAATTTAATTAAGTGGTATTAATTAAATCCTTGAATATGTGGATGGGGGGGCTTTATGATGGGTGAAAGGGGCGAAGTGAGTGACCAGATTAGGTTAAATTGATGGCCCTGTGTAATGTGATTATTAGGTTGTTCGAGGAAGATAATGAAATGTGATGTGTTTTTGGTGTCTACATTTTCCCCTTTTGTTGGGCAAGCTTGTAGTGGTAGTGGTAGCAACGTGGACAAAACAAAGGTTGGGTGTTGCCCCATGTGATGTGACGAGACAATGGATGGTGGGTGCCCTAAATAGGGGCATGAGTGATCCCCTCAAAGCGGGCACCAACGATGGAGAATAGAGAGAGTCGGTGGGTGATTTGAGAGAGTATGGTGAGAGGTGTGAAAGAGATGAGGTGAGTGGGTAAGGGTTTTGACGAAAGGGTAAGGTGGGTGAGTAGGTAGAGCATTCTAGCATTCGCACATGCCTGTAAAATGTAATGAGGTACAAGGGTTTCTCAACAAAATAAAATTACATCAGCTAAAGTCACAAGGGTCATCCAAACATGGTTTATGAGGCTCGGATATCTAGGTAAAGGATACGGTCCGAGAACTCAATTGGGTAAGATGCAGGAGCACCTAGGGTGGCTCTGGTACATCTAAAAGGTCAAGGTTTGTTTGGACAAGGGTCATGGCCATAGGTAAGGTAAGGTCATCAGTGAGCAAAAAACAGTACCGCCATCACAAGATATAACAAGTGAGGACATGAAAGGATCCACATAATCAATGGGTGGGGAGGTAGGTGTGGGTAAGGTAGTGTCAATCAAGTGTACGTATACATGCAAAGATTACGACACAACACCAAGGTGAAGAGCTTTCAAACTCTACATTGTCCAAGGTCGATCGGGTTATCCAAACATGGGTTATTGAAGGCCTGGTATCTAGGGTAAAGGATACGGTCTGAGCACTCAAGTGGGTAAGATGTAGGAGAGCACCTAGGGTGGCTCCGGTACATCCAAAAGGTCAAGGTTTGTTTGGGTAAAGGTCACGGCTGTAGGCAAGGTAAGGTTGGTAGGTTAACAACATGGTAACAACATCGCAAGGTAGAGCGAGTGTGGAAGATCGATGGTTAAGCCTAGAGGGCTGGTGTGGGTAAAAATGTGAGGTCAAGTGTCGGGGTAGGGTTTTGGGTGTGGTGAGAAAAGGTTGCGAGTGCGGGTGATTGGGTGAAAGTGGTGAAATGGGAAAACGTAACCGACGGTGGTTACGGGCCGAACCGATGCCGCATGTAGGTAAACCGACATTAGTGAGCTAGGGCATATGACCGATGCCGGTTAGGGTAAACTAACGTCGGTTAGATCAAGTTTTCTATAAAAAGAAAAATTCTGCACTTTTCTGGGGAATCATTTGTCTGTCATGCAATAGTGAAAATGACACAAGAGAGAGAAAAAGTGGGAAAGCATCTAGATGGGAAGGAGAGAAGAGCTAACGTGTTGCATAGTGGGTGATTGATAGTTGAGAGGCGGGGCCACGAGGTGTGATTTGATTGATTTGGTTGGTTGGAGGTGAGGTCATTGATTGGTGATGGCAGAGGTGGGAGAAGGGTCGGTGGACCACCGGTGTAGCGGCCAAACGTGCCACCACGGTGGCAGTAGCGTGATGAGGTAAGAACTCAACCCCATTCCGTGTTTTATGAATTAGATTAGGTGGGAGGGTGGGAATAAATTAGGTTTTTATTTTGGGGGGGGAAATGAGATTTGAATTTGTGGGAGGGTAAATTGGTCAAATGAGGGAAAGAGAGGGAGGGAATTAGGTGTATGAGGGGTGGGGAGGGGGTTTAGGTAGAAATGGGTGGGTAGTGGAGAGAGAAAGGGGGTTTTTGAGAGAGGGGGTTTGGGGGTCGCGGCTTTTTCCGTGACAATGACCGATGTCGGTCGGGGTTAACCGGTGTCGATCGGAGACAACCGGTATTGATCATGAAGTGGGTGACCAATGTCGGTTAGGTGACTAGGGTCGTGGTTAGAGATAACCGAATCGGGTCGCATTATAGGGGAATTGGGAGCCGACAAGACTCGAGGTTGGGTGGTTTGGGGGGTGAGGGTAGAATAGGTTTGAGGTGAATAACATAGTGTAGGTGGAGGGGGCAAGGAAAATGGGTATGGGTAGATGAGGAGGGGTAAGGTTGGGGATTGATAGATAGAAATGTGATTATGAGGGTAGGGTGGGTAGAAAGAGAGAGGTGGGATAGTGGGTAGAGGTGAGGTGTCGAGAGGAATTGTGGATATGATGAAGGTAGGTTAACTTGATGTGTTTGTTGGATGTAGGGGAGAGATCAACTGCGGATGAGGGACAAGGTGCCCCCTACATTGTTGAGCATGTAGGGCATGATGACCGATGAGGAGGAGTGGCGACATGTGGATGAGGTGGGCTTGATTGGGGTCCGGTGCTATCGGCATGTAGTCCGATAACCGAGTCTGATGGTCACCCTCATCGATCGATGGGATTCGATGACCAACACGTTCCACCTACCGACGGGTGAGATGACAGTCACCCTGGAGGACGTGTTCTAGATACTCCGATTACCGATATTGGGGACACAGGTTTACACAATCTCCTCTGAGGCCTCGAGGATTTTATGCCGACATTTTGGAGAGGGGCTGTGAGACATGACATTTCATAGTGCCAGTATTAGTTATAGAGGTATGTACACAGCCCATCTAGAGGAGACGAGGCTTCTGGTGTTATTGATGGAGGCAAAGTGTGTTGTTTCGCACCGCGATGTAGAGGGGGAGGTTCCCCAAACTCGATGGGGTACTTCATGACATAGTGATGGAGAGGACCTATTTTTCCATGGGCACCGACATTCTGGTGTAGTCAGTATGACAGAGAGTGTGGGCATACGGGTGCCTACGCAGATTTAGCATTTACTACACATTTATCCTACACTGCTGTTGGGTGTATGAGCACATAGTTATTGTGCATCTAGTAGGTATGCCTGAGCGGATGCATTTCCGGTGAGAGTGGTTTGGGTGGGCTACAGGCGATGGGTGCCCGTGATTGGAGAGCAGCGATCGGAGAGGCCTACATATGATGTAGCCCATTTCAGGTGGTTGTTGGAGGGATTGTCTAGAGTGGACATCATTTGGAGACCATATGTGGGGTATCCTTCATTTAGACGGATGCACGATGAGTTGGATGGTCTTCAGCTACTTAGGTGGATAGCAAGATGTTTGTCTTAGGGAGGATGAGATGATCCCGTATTGAGGTCATGTGGTAGTTTGGGTTGCCACAGATATACCCCCACCATTCCCAGATCTTTGGTGAGATGACGTGGAGAGGCCATTGCCTCTACCACAACCGACAAATGCCCATGGGGCCAAAGGATCAAGTAAGTAGACCGTGGATAGATGATGCTCGAGTGACTGATGGATAAAGACAATGGTGGGTGGCTCAGCTATGAGCAGTACCACCCAGGCCGGGGCAGCCAGATTTAGCCACCATCACGGCAGAGAGATGCACTACAGGAAGGTGGTGACCCTAATTACCCGGTTGGGATGGTACAGGAGGATAGTTAGGTAGTTCAGAGGCAGAGGTGGCTGAGTTGCATGTGTGGTAGCCTACATACTCAAATGGCGAGTAGTGGAGATGGGGATGGGGATGGTGACGATGGCGTGGCCCTGCCCTTTATACAAAGTTACCTGAATTATAGAGCTCATTATAGGCCATGGCTGATGTAGGCATAGATCAAGTCCTTATAGGCTCATATATAGGCACAGGGGCTGTGGCTAATGGCACCACCACAGCAGGCATCGGACATGATCTCGGTTCATAGTGTAGGGGGGGATAGGGTTCCGTAGGATGCATATTGTGGTCATAAGTTGATGGGCCACCACAGATAGTAATTATAGCCAGATTATGGGAGGTGAGAGTTGAGGCCCAGATACTATGAGGACCAGCTCATTGTAATAGGGATAGATTGCCTCTCATATGCATAGTACAGGGCACAACAAGCCTCGAGTGAGAGGGGGCACGATCACGCACCCATAACATGGAGAGTATAGGGGGCCATAGAGCTCCGGGACAGGGTCAGGGTGAGGCTACTAGTGCATGGAGGCCGGGTCCAGGTGATGTACCAAAGCGAGGTTGACAGATAGAGCCCATGAGGCAGAGGGGACAGGAGAGATAGAGATGGAGGATATCAGGTGAGATGATGCCTGATATACATCCCTTGATGTGGGTGTTTTTGATTTTTTGATATATATACCGGCACGCCGAAGAGAGATTTTGTATTATGATACACACCGGCCTACGTGCCGATGATAGTGAGGATGTATACGAGTGATTTTTGTATTTTTGATCATATACCGCCCAAATTGTGCCGAAGATGGTGAGGCTGTATATGAGTCATTTTTGTATTTTTGATCATATATTGGATATGCGTATATCAAGATGGTGAGGCTGTATATGAGTGATTGTGAGAGAGACACATTATTGGATATCAGTGTATATTATATGGACACATTGATTTATATGATGAGATAGATGATTTGATGGTGATGTGTTTGATATTAATAGCATTTGATTGACATGTGTGGATAGATAGATGATAGGTGTGTTAGGCATGATTGAGTTAGGTTGGTGTTAGGCATGATGGAGTCAGGTCATAGGCATGGTTGAGTCAGGTATGATGTGGAAAATAAATGATGATGGATGTATATGTTTTGGTTTGATCAGTGGCATGTATGTTGTGATTGGATCATGTTGTTATGATGTATGATTGTGGATGATAGATGATGAATGTTGTGAAAGGTGTATTAATTTATATTTATTTGATGATAGATTGGAAACTAACGAGTGTAGCTTATGAAAGCAATAGTTTAGCCAAGAGGCGAGAAGGGAATGATTGCGAGGGAGAAGAGGTGAAGAAGGTGATGGCGATGGTTGAGCTAACCTCTAAGGGCCCCATGCCCTCGAAGTGCTGCCTACATAGCCCCGGTGAAAAGGGGCCTCAGACCAATGTAGTTCTCCCTTAGGCTAGGGAGAAGGAAAGAATGGGTGTAGATAGGGGTTAGTCGGGTTGGGGTAGGTGGTGCTCATGGGTATGTGGGTATGGGAAATGGGTATGAATTATAAGTGAGTAGGTATGGGTACGGGTCACGGGGTACGGGTGATGGGTATGGTTAAATAAGTAGGGTCAAGGGGTATAGGTCATGGGTGCGCGTGAGATAGGTAAATTTGTAGGGGTAGGGTATGGTCAAAGGGTACGGGTCATGGGTAAATAGGTATGGGTCATGGTATGGGGTAAAGGGGTGAGTGGGTATAGTGTGAAATATAGATTGATAGGTGAGGGTATGTGTGAATGGATGGAAGTAGGGGTTGTGGTTTGGAGGAGGTCAATAGTTCGTTGCAAGCTTGAGGAGGCCAATAGGGAAAGTGGGAGACCAGTAACAGGGTTGGTGATGTGGCGAATTGGGATGGACCATTGAGGCACGTGACTAGGGGTAGGTGTGATGAGCCTCAAGTCCCTAAAAGACCTTGCAGGTTGGACTATTCTGAAGGTGAAGAAATGTGCAGAATCACGAGATCATATTTGTGACATAGTCCGTGGCAGGGAGAAATAATAGGATAAAGTGAGATGAGGGTAATGTGAGTAGAGGTTGGAAACTATAAAGGGGGATAACACACCTTAGGTACAAGATGGTCGATGTCCCAGATAGGTGAGTCCATGGCAAAAAAGGGTGTGTTGTGTTTGTAGGATAGACTAATCAATGTGGGAAGTCTATGTGGGATGATTAGTAATCTCCTTGAGGTCTTCGTGAAGTTGATCGATGCGGGAAGCTTCGAAACGAGCCTAGTCTCTTTTTTTTTTTTTTACTAGGTAGGGTATGGCTAGTGCGGTATAGTTGTCCTTCAACGGAGCGACTGCATTTATCACGACTAGATACCAATGGTAGATGTCCTTTTGAGAGATTCATCTTTATGTTTGGAAGTTTGACTCAAGGAGGGTGATCCCATTTTTGATAGGTAGTTACCAATTAAGCCATGGACAAGGCTATAGAGGAATATGGACTATCGTATACAAAAGGTGGGTTAATGGTGGAGGTAGAAGTAGGATTGTGCAAGGGGTAAATGGGATGGTATATGACCAAGTGATTCCATACTTAAGGGGACGAAAAGTATCCATGAGAATCATGCCATGAGTAGGGCCGTGGTCACATGATTCTTGTTTAATCGTATGGTAAGGGAAGTGGTGGTAAGAGGAGTAGGTGTCCACATGACTAGTTGGGAATAACCGGTGGGTGAGAAAGCACTCGGCTTTAACAATTAGAATGGTCAAAGATGCAAGATGTTAAGGGGCTCAGGTTCATGTTCACCATCAAGTGAAGATAAACGATAAGCACCTGATTCGTAGGTATGAGTAATGATATAGGTTCCAAGCCAATTAGGAGCAAACTTGCCCCGTAGATGTTTCTCAGCTTTGGTGACATGTTGATTTTCCTTCAAGATGAGATCCCCGACTTGGAAGGTGCATGGGTGGACGTCTTGTCATAAGCGTGTTTGATGCATTTTTGGTATATTTGGAGATGATCTAAAGCATTAAGACATCGTTCGTCTAACAACTCTATTTGTGCCAAAAAATCTTGGCAAAAGTCATCATTGGTGAGCATGTCCTTGAGGGATATGTGGAGAGATGGGATCTAGACTTCAAGAGGCAAGACAACCTCGGTACCGTAGACTAGAGAGAAAGGTGTAGCAACAGTCGATGTGTGAATACTAGTGTGGTATGCCCATAGGGAAAAAGGAATGTGTGTATGCCAATCCTTCCCAGTATCATTGACTACCTTCATGAGGATTTTGTTCAGGGTTTTGTTGGTGGATTTGGCTTGGCCATTGGTTTGTGGGTAGTAAGGTGAAGAAAACTGAGTTGGATGCCGAAGGTATCACAAAGTTTCTGGAGGGTTTTGTTTTTGAATTGTTTGCCATTATCAGTGATAAGGCGATGAGGAACACCAAAGCAATAGATAATGTGATGGTTGATGAACTCACAAATATTCTCAGCTTTGGTAGAGATGAGGGGAATGGCCTCCACCCATTTGGTGTAGTATTCCAGTAGCGGTTATGATCCATTGGTGGCATTGAGAAGAATGAGGGTTGATCTCACCGATGAGATTGAGACCCCATTGAGAGAAGGGCCATAGGTCTTGTGTGACCTGTAAAGCATGACCCAGAGTGTGATGAAGGTTTGAGTGTTGTTGACACTTTACACATTGTTTGACGTAATCACAACAATCGCGGTTGAGGGTAGGCTAGTAATAGCCGAGGTGAAGGATACATTTAGCAATAGCGAGACCACTGATGTGGCCCCCACTAGATGTCGTCATGGATTTCCTTGATGGTATATGGTATTTCAGAACTAGTGAGGCATCGAGAAGGATCCTGTCGAAGCCACGTTTGTAGAGGAGGCCTCCCATGATGACATACCGAGAGACCTTTTGGAGGAAGGCGCGTCGGCCATTGCGGGTAAGGTCGGGAGGAAGAATGGAAATGGAGAGATAGTCAAGAGTATTGTTGGTACCAGAGGTCTGATGGGTTGGTAGTGGGTTTCTCGACGAGGTTTATAGCGTGAGAGAGGTAGGAGGGTGATTGCAACCTTTGCACAACAACGAAGATTTGTGAATCGGTAGGTGATGAGGGTATTTGTGAGGCAAGACAAGCCATGGTATCTGTAAATTTGTTCGTAGAGCGGGAATGGGTTTGCAGTTTATAGTGGGTGAAGGTGGTTAACAAGAGGTCTACATGGTGGTTGTACCGCTGTAATTCCTCATTGCAAAATTGGTAGAGTCCATTGATCTAATTTACTACCAATTGAGAATCACCAAAGATATTAATGGATTTAACATCTAGGGTTTGGGCGGTTTGGAGACTGAGTACGAGGGCTTCGTATTTGGCGATGTTGTTAGTACACTCGAAGTTGAGTTTGAATGAAAGTGGGATGGGTTCGCTATCATGTGGGATGAGGATGATTCCATTGCTGCCCCCATGCTGACATTTAGATCTATCAAAGAATAGGGTCATTTAATAGTGTAGAGGTTCCTCGACAGGTTCATCAAGGGAAAGGGTAGCGATGGATTCATTGGGGAATTTGAAGTTGTTGGGTTGGTGGTCAAAGAGTGGGGCATCCAGTTGATCGGTGATAGCCTGACCCTTGATTGATTTTTGGTGGAGAAAGGTGATATCTAGATCAGCGAGTAGCATGAGCCATCGTGAAATGCATTGGTTTTGGAATGGTTTAGAGTACATGTAATGTAGGGGTCGGTGTTGGTTATGACGAAGGTAGTGTGGTTAAGTAGGTAGTGGTGAAGTTTGGTTGCTATAAAGACTAAAGCCGACACAACTTTTCGGCATGTGTATATCTAGTCTCATAATCCATGAGGGTACGGCTGATGTAATAGACCACTTGTTCCCTGTGTTGGTCATCTCGGTGAGCAAGCATGGCACCCAAGGAATGGTCGGTGGTAGAAATATAAAGGTAGAATAGTTGGTCATCCTTAGGAGGGGTAAGCATGGGTGGTTGTAATAGATATGCTTTCAAGGCTTCAAAAGCATTGTGACAGTCCGCGTTCCAGTGGAAGGTGGTATCCTTTTTAAGGAGGTGGTGGAAGGGTTCGCAACGATCTGATAGTTGAGAAATGAAGCGACAAATAGATTGCAGTTTACCCTGCAAACTATGAAGTTGAGGAGGTTGGTGGGTGGAGGCATCTCAAGGATGGCCTTGATTTTGGCTGGGTCAACTTCAATGCCTCGCAAGGAAACAATGAAGCCCAAGAGTTTACCCGATAGGATGGCAAAAGACATGCTTCTTAGATTGAAGGCATACACAATATTGGATGAGACTATCTAAGATGATCTTGAGGATGGGTAAATTCTCTGCTTTGACTTGAGGTAATGCATAATGTAGTCTTCCAAGATGTGATGCATAATGTCATGGAAGATATAGGTCATGGCTCATTGGTAAGTGGCACATATGTTCTTCAGTCTGAAGGGCATAACGCTATAGCAGAAGGTCCCCCAAGGAGTAATGAAGGTGGTTTTGTGTTGATCCTCGGGGGCAAGTAAGATTTGGTTATAGCCTGAGAACCTATCCATGAGAGATAGCATCTCGTGTCCGGTGGTGAGATCAACCAATTGGTCGATATTGGGTAGAGGAAAGTCATCTTTAGGACAAGCTAGGTTAAGGTCCTAGAAATTGATACGATTCAGAGTCCCCCGTTGCTTTGGTAACAACGGGTAAAATTTTGGAAATCCAATGTGGGTAATCGATCGGTAAGATGAAGGAAACATAAATCATGCACTAGAGCTCTTCTTTGACGAGAAGGGCAATGCATGGGTGCATTTTATGCAACTTCTGCTTGACGGGTTTGGCATTAGGTAAGGTGATGATGTTGTGGACCACAATATTTAGGTCAATACCGGCATATCGGTATATGACCAAGTGAAAGCGTTCTTTATGATCGCAGAGGAGGAAAGAAGTGTAGGCTTCTTGTTTAGCTGGCGTCAAAGATTGGCCTATCTTTAGAATGCGGGGATCATCCAAGGTGTGGATGTTGATGTTGATGGTAGCTTCATTCAGCATGGTTTGGGTTTCAGATGGTAGTGTGCGGTGGAGATAGGAGTCTTCCGCACCCAGATAGGTGAGAATGGAGTCGTCATTTGACATTGGACGACATGAATAGAGGGGGTGTCGTCATCGATCAAATCAGGATAGAGGATGGGAAAAGAAGAAGGGGCTTCTCCATCTCGTTGAATGACGAGAGGACCCAAAGAAATGGTATTTATGAAAAAAAAAGGTAGGAGGAATAGACTCAGGGTCTATAGACTCGTGGGTGAAGTGGGTGAATTGGGTGAGGAATCATGAGGTTGGGGTGTCTCCGTAATGAGCTCAACGTGAGGTTGTTTGAGCATGGGCTCAAAAATCCTACCCCACTACGGTCCTTGTGTTTGCGAGAGGTGCAAGGAATGACAGTGTGATGGCCTTGTTCGTAAAGGCCAAAGCCGAAACCCTTCTAAGCACAATGATGTAGGAAGGTATGGGAAAAATGATGGTTGGTTAATGAGGGAAGGGTGGTGGTGAATGGTAGGGTTGGAGTTGGTGGTTCAGGTGTGTAGGTGGGGTGTCGATACCCCCATAGGTCAGGTTGGTGTGAAGATGAGAGGGTCCATAGGTGAGAACCTCGCCAATGCGGGGTCATAATGGGGGTGTTGCTGAAGGTTTTTGTACTCTTGCGGGGTATAGAGGGTATCAATGTTATAGAGGCAGGTACTCCCCCAATGTCGAGGCATTGAAAAACACCTTCTAGTGGACTAGTTTCTAGAATGTTGGTGGTGGAATGGATGTCTCGCCAGGGGTTTGAGATGAGGAGGATGTGGGTTGTGGAGCAGGAGGTGATTCTAAGGGGGTTGTTGTAGCGGTGGTAATGGGTGATGTAGGGGTTAGAGAAGGAGCATAGAGGTTGTGGTAGCTGAAGCGGAGGCGGTAGCAGGGGTGGTGATAGGTATGAGGACATTGTTGGGTCGGTATAACATGTTGTAGGTCTTGAATGGTGAAGGGTTGGCCTGTATGGTGTAGCCACGTCCTTCATGTTCAAATTTGAGGCAGCGATGGAGGGTGGAGGGAACACATCCCATGGCACGAATCCAGGGATGGCCAAGCAACATGTTGTATTGGAACTCCCCTTCTAGGACATAGAAGAGTTCGGGGATGCTACGGGACCAACATGAATGTGTAGGATTACCGTCCCCAAGGTGGTGGTTATGGCGTCGTTGAAAGAGCGCAGCATAATTGGGTCATTATGCATGTAATTAGCGGGAATGCGCATTTGATTGAATGCATGAGATGAGATGATATTGATGCTAGCTCCACCATCAATCATAATACGCCAAACACATACATTGTTGACACAGGAAGAGATGAACAGGGTAGGATCCGGGTCCTCTATTTGGTGAGGTGCAATCTCATCATTGGAGAAGGTGAGGAAGCTAAGATGAGGTAGTGGGTGTTGAGGTGGAAGGTGAAGAAATAAGGGAGGCCACATGGTGTGGTGTGATAATGGATGCAACAGGTGTGGGGTCATTAGGTGGAACCTTAATGGATTGTAGGACTTCAATAAGGGCCTTAGTGATGAGATTCAGAAGTTTGGATGAGGTCATACAATGACATCTTGAGTGGGGATTGATGAAGTTGTTTGATCATGGTGCGATGGGCTCTCCCATTGGAAACAGGGAAGGTGGGTCTGTGGATAGTGATTTTAGGTGTGGGTGCGGGTGTGATGTGAGGTATAGGTGTGGTAGTAGGTTCATCTACCCTAGTTTTTCTTTATCACGTTAAGCCCGAGTGGTGATCCGAACCATATTGATTTCAAATATTGGTGGTGGGTAGGAAGGGTATGATGCGTGGGGTAATGATGGTTGAGCTGGTAATGGTATAGGTGGGGTGGTTATGGTGGCAGGAGGGGTTGGCTCTATGTCTAACAGATCATCCTCCATGGCACGATGTTCTCGCTATCCACCTAAGTAGTTGAAGACCATCCAACTCATCGTGCATCCATCTAAATGAAGGATACCCCACATATGGTCTCCAAATGATTGTCACTCGAACAATCCCTCTAATAACCACCTGAAATGGGCTACATCATATGTAGGCCTCTCCGATCGCCACTCTCCAATCACATGCACCCATCGCCTATAGCCCACCCAAATCACTCTCACCGAAATGCATCCACTTAGGGCATACCACTGGATACACAATAACTATGTGCTCATACGCCCAGCAGTGTAGGATAAATGTACAGAAAAGGCTAAATCTACGTAGGCACCCGTACGCCCACAACTCTCTGTAAAACTACACTAGGAATGTCGGTGCCCAGGAAAAATAGGTCCTCTCCATCACTATGTCTTGAAGTACCCCATCAGAGATTCGGGGGAACCTCCCACCCTCTGCATTTAGCAGTGCAAAACAACACACTATCTCCATCAATAACACCAGAAGCCTCGTCTCCTCTAGATGGGTTGTGTACATCCCTCTATAACTGATATTAGCATTGTGAAATGTCACGTCGCGCAAACACTCTCCGAACACCTGTCAAAATCAACTTCTCTAAGGCCTTGGAGGAGATTGTGTAAACTGTGTCCACAATATCGTAATCGAAGTATTCGAACATGTCCTACAGGTGATTATCATCTCACCCATCGGTAGGTGGGCGTGTTGTCGTCGAATCCCATCAATCGATGAGGATGACCATCATAATCAGGTTAATCGCCGACTACATGCCGATAGCATCGACCCCAATCAGGCCCACCTCATCCATGTGCCGCCACTCCTTGTCAATCATCATGCCCCGCATGCTCAACAATAATGGGTGCACCTGTCCCTCATCTGTAGCTGATCTCTCCCCTACATCCAAAAACACATCAACTTAACCTACCTTCATCATATCCACAATTCCTCTCGACACCTCACCTCTACCCACTTCCCCACCTCTCTTTCTATCCACCCTACCCTCATAACCACATTTCTATCTATCAATCCACAACCTTACCCCTCCTCATCTACCCATACCCATTTCCCCCCTCCACCTACACTATGTTTTTCACCCCGACACCCTATTCTACCCTCACCCGCCCCAAACCACCTAACCTAGAGTCTTATCGGCTCCCGATTCCATATAACATGACTAGTGGTTATCTCTAACTACCCGGTCACCTCCTAACCAGCATCAGTCACCCACTTCGTGACCAATACGGTTGTCTCTCGACCGATGCCGGTTAACCCCGACCGGCGCCAGCCGCTGCCACAAAGAAAAGCCGCGACACCCAAACCCCCTCTATCAAAAGAACCCCTTTCTCTCTTCACTACCCATCCATTTCAACCTAAACCTCCTACCCACCCCTCATACACCTAATTCCCTCCCTCCCTCTCTTTCCCTCATTTGACTAATCTACCCGCTCACCAATTCAAATCTCATTTCCCCCAAATTAAAAACCCAATTTATTCCGCCCCCACCTAATCTAATTCATAAAAATGGAAAGGGGTTGAGTTCTTACCTCATCATGTTGCCATGCATTTGTGGAGGCACGTCGCCACCGTTTGTCTTTGGTCCACCCGACCTTCTCCCGCCTCGCCATCACCAATCAATGACCTCACCTCCAACTAATCAAGCAATCAAACCACACCTTGGGCCCCGCCTCTCAACTATCAATCACCCACTATGTGACACATCAGCTCCACTCTCCTTCCCTCCCAGGATGCTTTCCCACTTTTTCTCTCTCGTGTCATTTTTCACTATTACGCACAGGACAAATGATTCTGAAAAGCTAGGAATTTTTCTTTTTATAGAAAACTTGATCTAACCGACGTCGATTTACCCTAATTGGTATCAGTCATATGCCCTAGCTCACCGATGTCGGTTTACCTATACCGCATCGGTTTTCCATAACCAGCGTTGGTTACATTTTTCCCATTGCACCACTTTCACCCAATCACCCACACCCGTAACCTTTTTTCACCACACCCAAAACCCTACCCAGACACTTGACCTTAGATTTTTACCCACACCAGCCCCCTAGGGTTGACCATCGATCCTCCACACTCACTCTACCTTGCAATGTTGTTACCATGTTGTTAGCCTACCAACCTTACCTTGCCTACGGCCATGACCTTTACCCAAACAAACCTTGACCTTTTGGATGTACTGGAGCCACCCTAGGTGCTCCTGCATCTTACCCAGTTGAGTGCTCAGACCGTATCCTTTACCCTAGATACCAGGCCTCAATAACCCATGTTTGGATAACCCGATCGACCTTGGACGATGTAGAGTTTGAAAGCTCTTCACCTTGGTGTTGTGTCACAATCTCTACATGTGCATACACTTGATTGACACTACCCTACCCACACCTACCTACCCCACCCATTGATTATGTGGATCTTTTCACATCCTCACTTGTTACATCTTGTGATGGCGGTACCTATTTTGCTCAGCCTGATGACCTTACCTTACCTATGGCCGTGACCCTTGTCCAAGAAAACCTTGACCCTTTGGATGTACAGAGCCACCCTAGGTGCTCCTGCATCTTACCCAATTGAGTGCTCGGACCATATCCTCGCACCCGTGATACCGAGCCTCAATAACCCATGTTTGGATGACTCCTATGACTTTAGCTGATGTACTTTTTTTTTTTGAGCAACCCTTGTACCTCATTGCATTTTACGGCATGTGCGAACACTAGAATGCTCTACCTACTCACCCACCTTACCCTTTCATCAAAACCCTTACCCACTCACCTCATCTCTTTCACACCTCTCACCATACTCTCTCAAATCACCCACCGACTCTCTCTATTCCTTATCATCGGTGCCCACTTTGAGGGGGGATCACTCATGCCCCTATTTGGGGCACCCACCATCCACCGTCTCGTCACACATTCACATGGGACAACACCCAACCTTTGTTTTTGTCATGCCGCCTACCACTACAGGCTTCCCAACAAAAAGGGGCAAAATGTAGACACCAAAAACACGTCACATTTCATTATCTTCCTCAAAACAACCTAATAATCACATCCTACATGGGTGATTGATTTAACCCTAATTTGGTCACTCGCACCCCTTTCACCCATCACAAATCCCCCATCCACATATTCAGGGATTTAATTAATACCACTTAATTAAATTCCCCCTTTACCCACTCATCAGGGCCACCTCATCATGCCACTGGATTGGCCACCTCACACAAATACCTCACCAGCCCACTAGCCCACTTGCCCCTCCACCTCACCCTTCCACTACCCCACTTGCACCTCCACCTCACCATTCCACTCTCTACCTTGCCCATACCTTGCCCATACCCTTCTAGAAATCCCTAATAGTGGCCACTCCACTCATAGCACTCTCCCTTTTCCTATTACCCATTCTCAAAGCAGAGGGCTCATTAGCTCGGCCACTCATGACCAAGTGGGAAGGCATCTTCCCCACTTTTCAAAAATAGCACCTCCGACATAACCAAGGCCATCGGTTACGGTCGACCGATGTCGGTCAGGTGTGGGACCGGTGTCGTTCATCTCGCAAATACCCAATCTCGACTCTTTTAAAGGGTTGGTGACTTTTCCATGGTTGGGAGATTATTGGAGATCCTCTAGGCTTGTCGATTATCATTGGCACCCTGGTTGATTGGCATTGGCACTCTTGGCATCTTCAGAAGCATCTGAGAGAGGCAACCAAGCCCTTGGAACTCCCAGCAAAGAACACCATTGGAGGAACTCACAAGAGATCTTTGTGAACACTTCCATTGAAGGACTGGACAGACCGAGCTCGAACAAGAGCTCTCCAACCAACCAACCACCTTCATCAACATCTACCACACTCCAACATGCATCAAACTCCGGGTAAGTGGATTCCTTTGTCCTCCACTCACATTTTGTGTTTTGATTTCTCTATCTTCCTCCTCAAGAAGTAAAACTACCTCCTAACCTCCCCACCTCATTCATTCAAACCGCAACCATACCCGGGACCCTACTCTAATTCATTCCACTCACCATCAACTCTCTGACTAATCACACAGAGCACCCCAACCCCTATCTCTCGTGTCCAGGACCCAAACCAGTGACCGACACTAGTCATCCATAACCATCGTCGATCAACCCTAATCGTTCGTTGGTCACCTTGTCACCAACCATCTACCCTAAACACACCAAAACCACCCTCCGGAACCCTTATGCTCTCGACCCCAGCCCACTCCCCAACTAAATCTCACCAACACCACCCCTACTCTCTCTACCCACCTAAAGAACCCAAAATAAAGGTGCCAAAACACCTCTGCATTACAACCTTTGTTGCCTCTATAGTGATCGACATTAGTCGGACCAATCAGCATCCGTCATACTGGATCGACGTTGGTCTCGTGTGTCTCTACTAACACAAGAGACCAGAAACCTACCGCTCACCCAAACTACCCAACAACCCTACCCAACCTTGACCTGACCCTGTCTGTGACCCTCAGACTACCCAACTTACCCTGAACCCGACCCAAACGCTCTTTTATTGGCATAGTTTAATATTTAAATGAATTGATGTTGATAGCGACCTAAGGCACCCAAATCAGAATGCTAGCACTAGATTCTATTTATTTACATGCTTTTTCATTTTAATATTGATTTATAAACAGAGGATCGATAGGCTTTAGGGATTACCACGCTTCATGGATCTAGCATATGCTAGGCAGTCCACTACATATGCTATTTAACTCTTTCTGGTGGTCTTGTTTTCTTATTACAGGGGTAGTCCTCCCGGTAAAAATGAGTTCACACAATCGACTAAGATCGAATTCTACACACGCGCATCTCAGCCTAAACCAAACAGAGTAAACCTACCTTGAACCCTTATCTGTTTCATTCTCTGATTGTATGCAAAAAGGATTGAAACACCAAGCCCAACACCCCACTACCTTCCAAAAAGGTAGTTAAACCTACACCACCTCCCACAATTAGCTAACTGGCTACACCTTTACCCAAGAAGGTGCAACCCAAACCCAAAACCATACTATCTACTATATAGGTTGTCAAAATTACTCAACCACAAATTCCACCAAAATCACCCAAACTTTCATCCAAACCCAGACTCACTTCACATTGTGATCCTTTGGCAAGGTCTTACGCCAATATCCCACCTAACCTTTTGGAAACCTCCGTGATCACATTACTGACCACTTAAACCTTACACTCCACTAACTCCTAAACTAGAAGGGTTTGAGGATTCCAAAATTTGCACTTACAATCATGTGTTAGGGCATGATGTAGAAAATTTTAAGGCTCTTAAGACTATTCTTCTCCACATGTGTCCTCTTGAAGAAAACTTTGATATGATGATCTTTTAGATGAGGAAAATGTTCCACCTTCACATATCACCACACAACCTCACATCATACCTATTTAGAACCTCTATCTTCACCTCCGTATCCCTTTTACCCTCCGCCAACATTTGAGATCGACATGGTCTGCATTAGAGAACTAGCCAAAATCCTCTAAAATGTCAGTGTGCCCTACTTCTTTCACAAGACTCTATTCCTTCACCACTTTTTTTCCCATCCTGTCGTTACATTTCATGACACACCTTCTGCATCTCCCTCTCTTCCTCGGATTAACATAATTCAGGTTGTCACTCATGCACAAAGGACAAGGGAAAGGAGAAGATACAAAAACCATCCTCTACACCTTTACCTAATATTCCATCTGCACTTTGCACCCAAAATCATCATCCACCGATCGGCATACCCTATTTCGATAGAGTTTCTCATTGCACCATGCTTAAACAAATTCACCAATCACCCTAAAAATTTCTTTGTATGACATTATCTAACCTCTTATTGTCATCATCAGGCCCTCATTTAGGTCGACAATCCATTGAGGTTCCACCTAATGACCCAATGCCTATTGCTTCCATTATCACTCCTCATCATGTTACCTATCTTACCACCTCTCCGCTTCTATGTTGCCTCTACCACTCATCAAGTAATTGCCATCGGTTTTACATGACGATAAGATCATACCTCTCCAATTGGATAATCTTAATGCCACCATGTTCATCTATGTTTATATCGAGAATACACACGTCCGACGTGTTATGATTGACGAGGGTGCTTAGTATCAACATCATATCCTCCTATGCATTTCAAAAATGTGCATCCTTCCAATTTCATGCACAATAACTTGAGCTTATGTTGTGTTCGTTTAACGATGCCATAACTTCCACCCTTATAACCATCATTATCCACATCCATGTGGGCCCCGTACTATTCTCGAATTATTATACATATTGTAGGGGGAATTCCAATATAATTTATTGCTTTTTCAACCTTACATTCGCGTCATGGGTTGTGTTCCTTCAACCTTACATCGATGCTTAAAATTTAAACATGAAGGACACAACTATACCACTCTATCCGATCCTTCACCATTCAAAACTCCGTAACATGATCTCTACCGACCTAACAATGTCCTTGAACCAGTTAAGGCATCTACCATTGATACCTCTATCCCATCTACCACCACCGATGCCTCTTCTTGATTCTTTACCTCATCCACCACATCTACCGCTACATCTTCCAAAACCAACTCTACTATTCCCACATCTACCACGGTTCGTAGCTGATCCATTAGTCAATCCATCTACTTCACCAACCACTAATGTTTCTTATTCGAGGCTTCATGTGATTCTTCCATTCCCACTACAAAAATTCCAACTTTTGATCCCTTAGTAGGTGTTTTTCAACACCTCACTTTGGGGGAATACCACCTCTATATTGTAAACACTTTCCTTACTCCTCAAGAGTATAGAAGCCTCCATCAACACCCACATTACAACCATCGGATAGGTGAGGTCTTTCCATACGATCCACCTCATCTTCGCACTAATTTTACGTATGGGGGACTCAACACTTCTTCACATACTCCGAGAACCACCCATTCACACCATTCCATTCTCATCTTATTTTCAGTACCTAACCAATTGTCACTTCACTCACATGTTCCTCCATTGCTTTGCATAGAAAGGCTTCGAGTTTTGGTCTCTATGAACAAGGCCATCACACAGTCATTTCCTACACAACTGGTAACACAAAGATTGTCGTGGTATTGGATTTTCTAAAGAGCCTTCTTCTAAGAAATCTCGTATCATCCTTGTAGAGGAAGATACACCTTCTCTACCTCATTCACCTACCCCACCACCTTCACCTACGAAGTCTATGGATCCAGAATCCATTCCTCCTAAATTTTTTTTCATAAACACCATTTACTTGGGACCTTTGACCTATCAAAGCATGATGACGAGGCTCTGCTTCTCTTCCCTTCCTCTATCCTGACATGATCGATGATGAAACTCCTTCTATAAATGTCATTCAATGTTAGGATGATGATTCCATTATTATCTATTTAGGTATAGAGCATTCTTATATTCACCAGTCGTTACCTTTAATACGCAAACCATTTTGAAATAATCGACCATAGAGATTGACATTCACACTTAGGACGACCCTCACATTCTAAAGATAGGACAATCTTTAGATTCCACTTTGAAACAGTAAATATTTCACTACTTTCCTCCAAGACTATAACAACACTTTTTCTTGGTATTATGCTGATATGCCCAGTATTGACCCAAATATCATGGTTCACAATATCATCACTATTTCGATGCCAAACCTATGAAACAAAAGCTACAAAAAATGCATCCATGCATTGCCCTTCTTATGAAAGAAGAACTCCAGCACCTTTTGTTTCTTTTATTCTACCCATTGATTATCCCCAATGGATTTCTAACATCGTTCTTGTCACCAAAGTGACAGGAGAACTCCGCATATCCACGGATTTCCATGACCTCAACCTAGCTTGCCCTAAAGACAATATTACTCTACCTAGTATTGACCAACTGGTTGATCTCACAGTGGCCATGAGATGCTATCACTCATGGATGGTTTCTCGGGTTATAACCAAATATTACTCACATCGGAAGATCAACACAAAAATCCTTCATCACCCCTTGGGGGACCTTTTCTATCGTGTTATACCTTTTGGCCTTAAAAACACTAGTGTTACATACTAACGAGCTATGACCTATATCTTCCATGACATTATGCATAACATATTGGAAGACTACATTGATGACCTTTTACTAAATCTAAACATTGGTGAGAACCTCACGGTTCTAAAGGTCATCTTTGACCATCTCATTAAATATTGCATCGCCTTCAACCTAAGAAGTGCTTCTTTTCCATTCTCTCGAGTAAGCTCCTTGGTTTCATCATCTCTTTGCATGACATTAAGGTTGACCCTACTAAAATCAAGGAAATTCATGAGATGCCACCACCTACTAACCTACGCAAACTTCGTAGTTTACAAGGCAAGTTGCAATCTATTCATCACTTTATCTCCCAAATTTCGACCACTATCAACCTTTTCATCATCTTCTTAAAAAGGATGTTTCCTTAAAATGGGATGATGAATGCCACAAATATTTTGAAGCATTAAAGGAATACCTCCTTTAACCACCTATGCTCATCCCACCAAAGGATGACACACCCTTTTACCTCTACATTTTTACCACAGACCATTCAATTGGTGTCATGCTCACTCATCGCAATGAACAACATAGGGGTAGGCGGTTTAATATATAAGTCACACTCTTCTATATTACAACATTAGATACACTAATGCCAAAAAAATTTCTTATCCCTATTCTTTGTCGCTACCAAACTTAGTCATTACCTACTCAATCATAAAACCTTCATCGTCACCAACAATGACCCCTTGCATTACATGTATGATAAACCCTACCAACACCAACGTGCCACACATTGGCTCATGCTTCTTGCAGACCTCGATCTCGAATTCATCCATCAAAATTTTGTCAAAGGACAAACCATTGCTGACCAACTTACAGATGCACCTCTATCTGGAAACCAATCTCCTAACTTTGACTTTCCTCATGAATCCATTACTACCCTATCCCTAGATGATACCGTTTACCAAATGACCTTATTCTTCGATGGTTCCAAATGTCAGCGTGGGGGTTGTGTAGGATTTATCCTCATCCCTCTTGATGGTGAGACTATGCCATTATCTTTTAAACTAGATTTTGATTGCACTAACAACATCGACGAATATAAAGCAATCATGTTAGGTCTTCAAACCTCCATAGCCTTAAATGTTAAATCCATTAATATTTTTGGTGATTCTCAACTGGTTGTGAACCAATTCAATGGTCTATACTGATATCATAATGAGATACTTAAAAGTACAAACATCACATGGACATACTATTTACTACCTTTCACCATTATGAACTTCAAACTACCCCGCATTCCACTAAGAAATTTTTGGATACCATGGCCTATCTTACTTCTTAAATACCCGCTTCACCTTCTGACTTAAAAATATTTGTCACAGTATAAAGGTTACAATCACCCTCTTATCTATTTCGAAAAGTTAACTTTGTAGGAAAAATTGAAACTGACCCACGTGACATTTGGTATGAGTAATTTGTTGACTACCTTTCCCTTTCAATTCTACCTCTGGATCTTACTCACAATGGACAACGAGCCTTCCTCAAAAGTGTCTCATGTTATGTCATCATGGGTGGTAATCTCTATAAATTTGGCTTTAATGATATCCTCTTAAGATGTCTTACAAGTTCTGAAATCCCATACACCATCAAGGAATTTCTTGACAACATTTGTGGAGGTAATTTTAGTGGATTCGTTGTTGCTAAGTGCATCCTACGCCTCAGTTATTCTTTGACCAACCCTAAACCAAGATTTTTGTGACTATGTCAAGCATTGTGTGAAATTTCAACAACATGTTAATCTCCATCACACCCCGGTCACACCTTACGAGGTCATGAGACCTTCTTTCAATGTGGTTTGGATCTCGTCGGATAGATTAACCCTTATTCTTCCCAACATCATCAATGGATTACAATTTCTACCGAATATTACACTAAATGGGTGGAAGGAGTACCTCTCATATCTACAAAGCTGAGAAAATTTTTGAATTCATCAACCATCACATCATTTGTCTCTTTGGTGTTCCTCACCGCCTCATCACTGATAATGAAAAACAATTCAAAAACAAAACCCTATGGAAACTTTATGACGCCTTGACATTCAACTCAGTTTTTCTTCACCTTATTATCCTCAAACAAATGGCCAAGCTGAATTGACTAACAAAACCCTAAACAAAATTCTTATGAAAGTGGTTGATGATACTGGTAAGGATTGGCACACACACATTCCTTTCACCTTATGGGCTTATCACACTAGTATTTGCACCTCAACTACTGCCACACCTTTCTCTTTGGTCTATAGTACAGAGGTTGTCTTGCCTCTCAAATTCCAAATTCCATCTCTTCATATCTCACTCAAAGATATGCTCAATGATGACGATTTTCTCCAAGACCGTTTGGCACAACTTGAGCTTCTAGATGAATACCATCTAAATGCTCTCAATCACCTTCAAATCTACCAAAAATGTATCAAACATGCCTATGAAAAATGTGTCCAAGACCAAACCTTCAAGTTCGGTGACATCATCCTAAAGGAAAATCAACATGTAACAAAATCATAGAAAAGTAAACGGGAAAGTTTACTCCTAATTTCTTGGACCTTAAATTGTTACTCATGCTTATAAATCAGGTGCTTATCGTTTATCTTACCTCGAAGCTAAACCCGACACTGATCCTCTCAATGCCTTGAATCTTTGACCATTCTATTGTTGAATCAAGTACTATATCACCTTTTTCTATTACAAACTCATTCCTTAAGTAACCATTTCTTTCATCTACCCCTTTTAAGGACCAAAGAATAAACAAGAATCATGTGATTATCTGTCACCTTTCAGCCTTATCTTAAATATGAGTACCATGGCTCTACTCATGGCATGATTCTCATGGATACTTTTTATTCTTTTTAGGATGGAATCCCATGGTCATTCGTCACTTAAAAAATCTCTTGCATAGTTAACCTTTTCGTGCTATGGTTTTTCCTTCATAAAAGAAGCCTATACTCCTCTATAGTCTTGTCCATGACCTAAAAGTCCAAAAAACAAAATTCAAAAGTTCAAAAATGGGATATTCAAGTTCAACTCCTTGATTCAAAATTCTTGGAACTAGATGAATCCCTCAAAAGGAAATCTCTCTCTATCTTACTACTATGAATAGACTTCTCTCGAAAGACAACTATAAAATGTTATCCCTATTTTACATATTCTATCCAAAATAAGACTATTTCGTAAAATAGAAATAAAACATTCCAAGCTTCCTGCATTGATCAGCTTCATGAAGAGCTTAAGGAGTCATTCTATTTATCCCACATAGAATTCCCACATCGATCAGTCTATTAAAAAAAAAAAAGAAAATACAAAACATCAAGAAAAATACAATTTTTTTGTCATGGACTTGCCTATTTTAGTTTTGGGTATCTTGCAGAAGGGGCATGTTGTCTCACAACAAGGTTACACTAAACAACCCATTTCACCTCACCTTCCTTTCTTTCTTATCTTCTACCTACTCAAGGGACATGCCGCAAATGCGACATTTCGTGATCATGTAACTTCCTTCACCCTTAGAATAGTCAATCATGCACTTCCTTTAGGGGTTTAAGTTCATAAACCCATCCTCGATATACTCATTATGGTCCTTTCCAACTCTAAAGCATTTTTCCTCTTTTACCGTTTGCCTCTTTTATTAATTATTGATTCTACTACACGGACTAGACCTTTGACACCTACATTATGGGATTTCTTCTCCTTCAACCATGCCAAAACAACCTTCACTCAACCATGCCTAAATGATCTAGACTCCACCATACCGAACAACCTACACTCAACCATGCCTAAATGACCTAGGCGAAATCATGCCTAAAACCTACCGACCCATTCATCTACCTCATCATATTCTTCCCTAGCTTATGGGAGAACTACATTGGCCTAAGGCCCCTTTTCGTTGGGGCTATGTAGGCAGCACTCCGAGGGCATGGGGCCCTTGGAGGTTAGCTCAAATCTACTTTTACCCCTAACCAATTTTTTCCCTTTACATTCACATTCTAACCTAGTTAGTTTCCATTTACACAATAACTTGGAGATTAATATATCACAAAAACATACATTGTTTCATCATACCTACCATTTTATAACCTCAACCATATCATACCTGAATCATTTAACATTTCCATGATATCAATTACTTGGAAATTTAAACACAACATACATACAACACATCATTTCCATAAAATCAGTAACTTGGAAATTTTCAAACTCAACCATGCCTACACCTAACTCCACCATGCCTACACCTAGACTCAACCATGCCTACACCTAAACTCAACCATGCCTATACCTGACTCCACCATGCCTATACCTAACTCCACCATGCCTATACCTGACTCAACCATGCCTAAATGACCTAGACTCAACCATGCCTAACTCACCTAGTTTCCATAATATAACAATAATAATGGAATTAAAACAAGTACATCATCAGTACAATATCATCATCAACTATATAAAAGGGAGTGTCTATGTATCAATACATATACACATGGATAAATAATCAAAGTATCTCAAAATATCATGTACAATCTCGTGATCTTGGTACATGGGCTGGTATATATATCAAAATCAAAATACAATGCCACATCTCATAAATATCTCATCCCCATATAAATCCCTCCTCTCCACTTTCACCTGTCTCCTCCTCTCACCCTATCAACCACCACTGTCAAGCATCTCTCCACCCTTGCCTTTACCCTTTACCGGTACTTGGCCGCCCACCATCTCCTCCTCCTTTCCCTCATCTAGGCCCTGGTCTACGAGAGTTGGTAACCTCACACCGACCCTATCTTTTGAGCCGATGACACCCTATGCTACATGAGTTGTGTGTCATAGACACTGGTCCTCTCATTGTGCGCCTCTTTGGGCCATGTGCTTAGTGTATGATGGGACATCGATGCATCGCCATGATCAACTGATCTTGGTAATAATGAGCCTCATTCAAGGCATCCTTGAACCTAGCCATAGATATAGTTTGGGGTGGCACCATCAGCCTAGCTCCAACCTGTGAACCCTACCCCAACAATAGTGGCCCCTATCCTCCCGCTGCATGTACTAAAGGACCTGTCTCGGTGTTGGTGCCTATAAAATGAGACCTTGTTCTAGTGCTTGTGCTTTAGTACTGTGTGACTACACGCTATAAGGTCACAACATGTTCTGAGCAGGTTGTCGGGTAAACCTCTAAACTAGTGACATGTGCCTATAGAGCCACTACCGTGCATAATCCCCTATGAAATCACGTGCGAAGCCTATGCATGTGCCTATGCTTGTGCCTAAGCGACTTCCACCCAACCTCGTAAAGTAGTCACCTACCTTGTCAAGGTCACCACCTGCTCATGTGTTACTATTAACTTCACACCCAAAGTAGTCACTTGTCCTTGTAAGGTGTCCTCTCTTGTACCATCACCATGGCTAAATCCAAATGACTGGCCATGGCGGTCTAAGCGCTTATAACTCTCGCCCACCTTTGTCTATATGCCACAGTGGTCCCTACATCATCCATCATGATATCAACCAATACCTCATCCTAACACTGTGGGATATGTAGAATTGGTGGAGACAGTGGTCTCTCCACATCATCTCTATGGTAATCTTTGTAGGAATGGTGGAGGCACATCCTACTATAGTTCAAACCGATGACAAAATATTTCAACTAAAATCATCTCATGCCTACCGGTATGCCTTCCTTGTATCTATCTCAGTAGTTGTAGCCCTGTAAATCCTAGGCCATCCCTCTAAATATAGGAAAACCAACATATGTTTGTCATATTATGTCCATGGCGTAAAAACTCTCCACCGGTGTCTATAGTAAACCACATCGTGTGTTACCTCCTCTACTCATGGATGTCTACCTACTGCCATCTATCTCTTGTATCCCACCCTTTATCCACCACAAGCACTCAATCTACTATCAACATTCCTATGGCCACACAATCACTATGTGCTTGTATGCCCAGCAATGCATTAGGAACATACAACAGATGTTGTATCGCCACATCCTTTGGTAGACCTAAAGCTCCCTGTATAGTTGCACCAAATATGTCGATGTAAATGCAAAATAGACATGATCCTTAATCATATCTCATAGAACTCCCATCAATCCCCTAGGAAATTAGCCACCCTCTAAGTTGGAGAGTGCATAGCATCCCACTACTACCATCATCAATCTTGCTTAGTTGAGTCTCCTGCGGTACCGGCACATAGATCCCCATACACAATATTGGCACTATGCCCGGTCAGGTCACTTTCCATCTCCCCAAACATTGCAATCATCACCTCAAAATCCCCATCCACTAATACGAAATAAATAGGATCACCAAAAATCGGTAGCCGTAGAATCCTATATGCATCCTCCAACATGATCGTCATCTCACCGGTGGGTAGATGGAATGTGTTGATCACTGCATCCCATCTATTGATGAGAGAAACCATAAGACTATGATCTGTCGGATCCACCTATACCACCTGATCCTAACCAATCCAACCTCTTACATGTGAGTCCACTCGTCCTCACCGATCTTTGGGTCACATCTCCACTAATAATGGTGGGACCTTATCCCGCATCATCAACTTATGTCGAGCCCGCATCCATAAAACTCAATAATATCAAGTACTTATCCACCTTACTCATTTCTTCACTACCTACCCACACCCACATTACTCTACCTACCTATCTATTTCCTAACTATTTCACTAACCTATCATCCATTTTATCTAGCGTAACCAAGTCCTCACATTCTATTTCATCACTTTTCTCTGTTAACATTTGACCTAACCCATATCCGCCTATTCCTAGCTATATATACCTTCAACCCATCTACTTTTATTCTACTTTTCCTCTCATCCCTCTAAGAATACTTACCTCTCTTTCATATAAATCCATCTTTCCCCATAATTTAACCTTTTCCAAACTAGGTCACTTTTCACAGTGACCAACATCAGCCACCTTAAACCGACATTGGTCACTCTAACCAGATATCGGTCACCTATCTATCCCACTAACACTGGTATACCAAATCGACAAGCGTCGGTCGATGCCTAATCGGCGTCAATCTCTAGTTCAGCCCTAAGGCCTAACTCCCATGCTCCAAATTTCAAAAAATGAAAAAACAAACTAAAATCTACCCCAATCCCACCTAAACCCCACCCCAATTCCTTTTCCCACCTAATTAATCTATATTCCAATCTCCCCCACCCAAATTCATCAATTTTTACCCACATTTCAAATTTTCAATTCCCCACCCCATTTTTTTCATTTTACCTCAAATTTCAATAAAAACATACACAGTATGGATTGATTCCTACCTCAACATGCTACCTCCGTCTCACTGGCACCTCCGATCTCTGAACTAGTGGACCTCCAATGCCTCCTACTGCAGCCATGCCTCCAATCAAACTCTCGGTCCTCCAACCAATCAAATTACTCTAAATGATCTCATGGACCCATCCACCTAGCTCCTCTAGCCACTCAAATACCTCCAACTCAGCCTAGTACAATGCATCATTCCTTTTCTCCATGGAAAATGCTAAAAACTCTTCGCTCTGTCATTTTCTATAAGTGGAAAGGTTAAAATGAATCTGTAACATACAAATTTTTACTTTTAACCCTACCTCGACTTGGTGATGTCAATTTAGCTTATTTGGTATTGGTCATGTACCCCCGAGTGTACCACGGTTAGTTTCTCATGACCAGCATCGGTTTTCCATAAACGGTTTCAGTTATTGAGCACACATATATTCTATCTAGGACCTCTTCTCCCAAAGGTTCAGTATAGGGTGTTGATTTTCCATCAACCAGGGGTATGATGACTCGTTTCTCCTCATTTTCAAAGCTTATGTATCCCTTGTTGAACCAAAATCTGCATTGTACTTATAGCACCATGGGCACCCAAGTAATGCTAGGAAATTATATGCCTCGGTGAGCACCAAGACTTTGAAGTCCCCAGTAAACTTAGCTCCCTGAATGGTGATAGCTGCATCCTTTAAGAAACTGATGGGCATTACCTTCATTTTTTTGGCCATATACAACACATTTGAAGATGGCTCTAATGAAGGTCTTCCCATCGATGTCATGCATCCAAGGTGAGAACATTGACCTCCACGCCTTTGTCAATGAGGATATTACTAAGGAGCCATCCATCCATGATTGCATCTAATGCGATCTCCTTATCATAGTGAAGGTTTGTGAGGGGAAGGTTTGTATGTAAGACACGCCTCTCGCACTCTTCTCGGGTGTGTGGTACCTTTTCTCTCAACCATGCTCCTAGTAAGGGAATAATATTCTCTTGCATTAGCATTTTACACACTTCCTTGACCTCATCCAGGTCATCCTTTGGCGCCTTGACCTTCCTTCTTTTCTCCTCCCTCATGGACTGCTCCTTTAGACATTAGATTTCTCCTTGTAAACTCTGAATGACATCCATGGTTTCTTGATATACCTCCTTCGATGTGCAAGATCAGTTACTTCCCATATACTACTTCTTCCCTTGAAATCAGTTCTTTTCCTTGGTATTTATTTTACACGCGTGGCCTCTACTCTTGTTATTACCATAATAGGTTCCAAGCCTTCATCATGTCACCCATGGCATCCATTGTGTGTCGGCCTTCTTAATGCTTACCATTGAAGTGCCCTTGTCTTTTCGGTCTTTGCAGATTCATATGCTCAAACAACTCGGTGGTACTCCTCATACTTGTGCTTCTTCACACCATGAGTGATGCAATAAGTCTCGGGCACTCGCACTTGTAGTGGTGCAGTAGACCCACAATTAAAAAGGTTCCATGTGGGAACTCACTTCTAACTCCTCTATGGTTACCACAACCATGGAACTCTCCATGAAATCCCTTCCACGCGCATCTCCATCTACGAGCTCCTCATGGTGGCGATCATCACCCTTAGAAATACGGCAACACCGATGGTCCGGCACACACCATGATCAATGGCCTCATGGATCGATCAATAAGCTTACAATCCTTAGTATTATGGGTCGTATAGGTGCAAATATTATAGTAGCAAGATACATTCTTGAATTACACGTTGTAACAAGGGACATCTACTGCATCATGGCCCCCATGAAAAATTTCATAGTCTAGTGTTACAGTACGTCTTGTGTTCCGAGGGAAACTATCCTTGGCATGCCCCTTTACCTCACAATTTGTACACCACATTCCATTACAAGTCTCATGAGCTGAGTTCATAGATAAATTTTCTGTTGCTTATCCATAGCATCGGTTTGAGCTTCGTAAAGCGTGTTAACACTCAAAGTGTCAATGATTCCAACAACTTTAGCATGCAGAGCGGCTTCCAACGCCTCGTGTGGGTATGTGAAAGTCTTATGAGATAAGGCTCTTCTAAATAGGGTTATCAACCCTCTAACAAACCATTGAGCATGCTTTGTGAAGGGTGAATGTCATATGACAGATTTGAGTGGAGGGTTTTGAACCATGAATCATACTCCCACACACTCTCCACCATTCCTTGTTGAATCTCCTTAAGGGCGTTAATGCTCTTTAGTTCAAACTCGGGAAAGTGAAATTTTTCCAAGAATTAATTCTTTAAAGTAGTATAATCCACCACTATTTGATGAGGGTCATATTTCCTATACTAGTTATGCATGTGCCCTTGTAATGTCATTGCAAACTAACTTGCCTTCCGCTCTGGGCTAGTGATCCCTTTTGCATGCCATAGAACTCACACTTGTGAATGCACTCTGTAGCATCTTCAATACCCCTATAATCTAGAAAATGTAAATACATCTCAAAGAATACTTGAGGAGGTTGTTGGGGCCCTTGTCCTCCTGAGCTAGAGCCTTGGTTTCCTCCGATGTTTCCCCTACCGCCGGATCCACTAGATCCACCAAGTCCTATGCCTCCTAACCTACAAAACCACTTTGGATCTACCGGATCCTTTCCCTCCTAACCCATCGAGATCCACCAGTCCTATTCTCCCGACCCACTGGGTCCACTAGGTCTTGTTCCTCCTGACCCACTAGATCCACCGGGTCTTGTTCCTCCTAACCCACCAAATCCACTATGTCCTGTAGTGGTCATGCCAAGGGTACCTAAATTTCCCCGAATTACGTGTTGATGGTCTATGATAATGTCCCACTACCAATAGTGTACCCCACACCACTCCCAGACGTGAGACCGAAAGCTTGTGTATTTTCACTCTACCCAAAATTCCTCCTAACACTGGGATGGTATGTGCAGCCATAGAAGTTCCAAATGAGAGATTATATCTCATGGGTGTAGATCGGTCAATTCCATCGATACCATTTGGGTGGGCTAACAATATTCTCCCTTTGATCTAGAAAACAAAGTGCCATGGTTTGGTCACTATGTGGGTTCAATCTGCACACCAATGACTCTCTTCTCTCTACCCAACAAACTCTCATTAGAAGCCGAAGGGGTATCTCTTACGTGATTTCCAAGATAGGGTAGTATAGATCGCTTTCAGTTCCACGTCCTCCACGTGAACTTCAAATCCTTCCCACAACGTCTACCTCCATATATCCATCACACTTGCAACTTTACACTTTGTCTAGAAATCTCCCTATCACACGCTTCACTATACTTGAGTTGTCTCTCCTCCCTTTCTTTCTCCATCACAATGTCTGTCATCTTCCTCCACCCTCGGCTTCCTTTCCTAGCACCTAGAATGGTTTATCCGGCCATCAAAAATGCCTCTAAACTCAAGGTAACAATCAAGATCTTCATTACTAGAGGAATAACATGTAGAAATGATCCTCTAGGCTCCGTAGAAACTCAAACTCAACAACTTCCAGACAAGAATATGTAGAAATAACGTACTCTAGAGTGTAGCTAGCCAATACTCCTTTTCACCAATGATCCACAAAGACGAGTCCACGTCAGATCTACATCTTGCAGCCTCTGGTACTCTTCTTGGGTGCATGTGTGTGATCTATAATACCCGGCTTGATCTAGACACATATGGTGAGAGCCATTCATACAGTCTCACTGGGAAGCAAGCAAAAAAATTTCATACAAATCATGGTAGAGGTTCTCTTCTACCCATCTACGTGTATCAAACTTAGGTCCAGTGTAGAATCTCTGAGAAAATTCATCCTCCATGATTTTAAACCATGTTTCAACACTTTCCAAGGTTAAACGCTCTGTCATCATTCATTGCACTGATCATGATGTATGCCATTTCCCACTACAACTTCAAAAAGAGGTCCCAAAAACAGAACCAAGATGTAGTCATTTTTACACCCACCAAAGAACAAGGGAATCCCATGCACGTCGGCCTATCACCCAGCGGGCATTGGGCACTCACCCGAGGCATGCGTGGGTGTCGAGTCTCTCTTTTATGTGAGTTGAGTGGGAAAACATCTATGATCCAAACTTAAAGGAAGTGAGTGGAAATGAGACATGCAAGCATCATAGAGCTCAGAATGGCTTCTAGATCAATGCAGTCATTCCAGACAGAAAATTACTTAACAGATTAAGAACTGAAACAAAACAGAAAGGGAAATGTGCAAGGATTTAGACTCATTCCATAAACATGTATAAAACAGAACCATGAAGATATGTAAATGCACAGTAATCCTTACCGATCATATTCATATAAATTTGGTAACCTCATTACATTCATTAGACTTACTACAAAACACCACATTATGGCGAGACCACATGCATCATAACTAGATCCATATCATTTAGCTCTCAAAAAGATATTTTATAACCCCAAACCTTGATACATCCTTCTCCTATGTTTTATCTACCCAACCCAAGATGATTCCTTATGGCATTTCTATAGAGCTCCGCTCTCTATTAGTCTCTCTCCTTTATTCTCGTGAGAACTTGTATTTATAGACACCTCAAGTGCCAACTCATCCTTCGTGGCCTCGATTTGGCGCCAAGTGTTTGAATGTGGTCCTCCATGGGAGCATGCTCCTCCAAGCCTGAGCTCTCCACTTTTTGCCATGATGGTCTTCTAGAAGCTTCCATCGCAAGGCATATTCCTTCCTAGGCCAACTGTCACTAGGCTGGCACCTTATCCACTCCGCATGCACATTCGGGTCATGCTTTCTCGTGTCCTTCCCGATACGCCAAATATGGCTAAGTCTCGAGACCTTGTCTTTCGGTGCGTAACACGACACTTCTAAAACCCTCATAGAACCCCACCTTACATGCCTTCTTCTTGCGCACCCATGAACCTTTGTGTACTTAGTCAATATTCTAGGGGCCCAACACTGGATTTTGATAGAATAAAAAGATTCCCATTGATTCTGGAACTTTGGAGAAGTTCCAGGAACCAAAGGGAAACATTCTGGAACTAACTATGAAAGTTTTGGAGCTAAGTGCTAGAGTTCGGAACTAAGTGATAGAGTTCCAGAGCTAAGTGTTGGAGTTCTAGAGCTAAGTGTTGGAGTTCCGAACTAAGCCGCATTCTAGCCAATTTCCTCAAAAGGTGTTGGTTGCTTCACACTTTTCTTATCTGACCAAATATGACTGTTTTATTCCAAAAAATGAATTTCCACACATTTTATTAGGAATTATGGAGTTTTAGATGCTAGAACTAAATCAAACAAAAGATGGACAATTACATCCTAACTTATACTAGATGAAACAAAGCCAAAAAATTCAGTCAAACTTGATTAAAAGGAGAGTAAAATGAGATCATTCATTGCACATTGATGAGGCATATTTTGGCCTTATCATTGTATACTTGTTTTTCAAATCCCTTTGGTAGAAAGTTAGCTAAGACCATGTATGAGGTCCCACTAAATTTTCATAATTTTTGGATGAATATACAATTTTTTATTAATTTTCAAAGTGCACATATCCTGAAAATGAAATATTTGTGTGTGCACCCCCATAACTTTGAGAAAAAAGTCTTTTTTTTTTTTTTAGTGCGTGTAGAATGGAGTTTAGAAAAAACCACTTTTTTAATTTGGATGAAAAAATCATAAATTGTGCACCAAAACGTATGCATAGGTTTTTGCAAGAAAACAAGGCACTAGTAAAAGAAATTATGGATGAAAGCCTTAAATTAATTAAATTTTAGAAAGAATTATATCGTCATTAAGGTAAAAATGAGTTTGACATTGTAGTATAATTTATTTTTGAATATTATGTTTTAATGCATGAGATATTTGGGTGCACATGTGAAATTTTGATGTTTTTCATGTCAAACACGGTTTTAATCACACAATACACAGTCCAAACCTCTAATTTAGAAATCCAAGCCTTTGAATTGGGTATTCCAAACCCCAAAAAGATGAAACGTGAGCGCGTTATAACACGTTCGTGTTATATCATACTTTCATTCCTATTTTTAATGCGGAATATGTCTATTTGGGAGGGATAACATGGAAAAATACATAGAAAACCATAACACGAGCATGTTTCGACTTGGTAAACCCAAGCCATAAAGTGACCTAGATTTTCCCTTTTTACGTTATAGCATGATCGAGCCATAATGTGAGCGCGTTATGGCCAAAATGGCCAAAAATGGATTTGTATCCACTTTTTGGCTCCCCATCTTTGTGCATACACCCCTCTATGATATGGTGCTATAGAAACCTCCTAGATCATACCCTACATAATCATAATCACTCATCACAACCACTCTATCCACCTCATCACGGTGGTGGAGGTAATAACTTTGTTAGGGTTAGCCATGGTTGGGCCCAATCTCTATGTGCTACATGTGTCAATATCCTCCATGGGTATAGTGATGGAGGAACCTCTTGCATGATATGAAAATATTTTGTAACAATTTTAAAATTATAGACACTCATTTTGGTGATTCATATCTTGCAACAACACAAATTTTACAACACTCTTACACTGGTCCACACTTTCTAAATTTGGACAACTATGTTATCCCTAGCTATATCCCACTCATTCTTGCTTGCACACACAACCTATTTTTTCACACAACGGTCATAATTTTCCATAAAATTAGGTTGTACCCTTGCATATCAAAATTATAAATTTCTTATCACTCACACATGCATTTGGGACCATTACGAATAGGGAGGGCCATAGGGCACATACATTATGGGTTGACCTGGATGCTTTGGTCCCTCTTCCTCTAACAACACTTTCTAATTTTAATCCCTTTGGTACACTCGTATTCGGCCTTATTCAAGTTTTACATATTGAAAACACATATATAAGAAATTTATTCATCTCCCATTGAGAGAAATATTCCATCTACTTGATTTATAGCATTTCAATGAGTAAACATTAAGAGCAATCATAAAAAAATACTCCAAGACTTCCTAAAACTCCACATACTCTACATACTCATTCTAGGGTAGTCATCCAATCAAATCTATAAGTAAAAAGGCCCATCATAAAATTTAAGTACATTTAGGGAGAAAATCAAGTTCAAATAACATTATTGGAAGATCATGGTTATTGATTTAGTTACATATGTTCTAGATATCACATCTTAGCAGAGAACGATGTGAGGTTTGACCCCTCTTTGAAGAAGTGGAACATGGGGGTGCCCATAACCCACCTAATGTTTTTTTTCTATGACTCCCTCACCATCTATGGTTTTGAAGGTTCAATTAGCTACACAATGAGCATTGCACAATGTCGGAGATCCAAGTTGCACATAGAAGTAGATCAAGAAGCGATACATAGGATCAAGAAGTTGAAGAATTTGGAATTGTAGAGTGATACGAGCATATGGAAAGGTCCATAACGAGGGTATAATTTGGCCCATCTCATCCACTTTTGTTAAAAAAACTCCACATGACACGGTTTCAAAGACAAATAGATCAAATCATTTTCAGTCATCAAGTCAATCTATATCAACACGAAGTCAAGATATCGAGTTAATTCTTCTTCTCCCTCCTATTTTTAGTGTCTTAGTTCATTATATATTGTTTCTTGTCATTATTTATCATTATTTAAATGGTTATTCTTGATATTTATTCAATTATCCTTATAAACTAATTGATTAGGATAATCTACAATCGATTATTACCCTAGATAATTAACCATTTAGGTTAAATCATTTGGTGAAACCTATTATTTATCAAACCCTAGTTACCTTAGGAATTATTCTTCATATTTGGTTTCAGATATATCAAATTTTTATAGGTTTTTGTTATCACGGAATAAAAACACCCCCAAATGGCTAGCTTGTGAAACTAGGGCATTAAGTGTCATTATGTAACATGGGATTGTATCGAGGTATGGGACCCTTGCGGTTTGAGTCAAACCTACAGAGAAGGTCGATTCCTCTTACTAATCCTAGTGTTATGCTACTCCTAAATGCGTGGAAATGCCTAACTAATCCTACCCTATCAATTCCAAGGGGATAGAGATAGAGCGAATGCATGTAAGAAATCAAATCCTACACTACAGGAGGTGATGCACCAAAGAAAAGGGTGGTGATTAAAACACTCTCCAAGGGGAAATGGGAGGAAATGAGGTATAAGAAGGGTATTGAGATGCCATAACCCAAACACGCACTCACCCTACCAATTTAGTTAAACACAATCACTTCCACCTGTAAGAAACTAGTTAGAATGCACAGAACACCACATGTGCAATGAGAATACCAAGAAGTTACAATATCAAACAAACTAGGGCTGAAAGAGATAGCTAAAAATCTGATTTAATTTCTCAAATTTTGATACAACTCATTACAATGAGGAGGGAGACATGAAGTTCTATATAATGTTTAGAAGTGGAGGTTTGAAAGCTCACAATAAATTTGCAAAGGGTTGTAAAGAGAGGACCAAGTGGAGAAAATCCAACAACAACCTTTAAAATTTCCCATTCTATTACATTTTATAGCATGAGAAAATAGAAGGAGGAAGGGAGAGATTTCAATCTTCGCCTAATCATCCTGCAAGAGCAATAAATGCACTTGGGCTTACGTGTGGGACTCGGAACTCCATCTCCGATTTTATCCCTCCCAAATCAATAATTTTCTAATTTTGATGATTCTATACTAATGGGCTCAAAATTTCTTTCCGAAAACTATAATTTTATCAAAATATGACATCCGGGAAGAAATTATGATCATTTTAGTTTGAGGGCTCATTAAACTCTTCGCCAGCTCTTCATGCAATTACCAAGCTATTCTACTAGCTCGCCCATTACATTCCACCTACCTCTTTTAATATCCACCTAACTCGAACTTACCGAGTTTTCCATCACACATCTTTGGGCGGGGAGGATCTTGCTTGACATCCTCAACTCTTGCGGCGGTATGTGCATTATGTTATTGGCTCCTCGAGCCCAAACCCGATATACGCCTGCGCTCCATGTTTTTCCCACTCCGACCGAGTTATCCTGCACCGCAGAATATGTGCTCCCCAATATTTCCTTTTAATTATCTCACTCACCCTCATGATACTCACCTTGACCCGTAGTGCATTGGAACCACCTGGTTCAAGATGATCGGTGTTGGTGTAAACCCGGCCCCAAGCCCGACATACTCTCACCGACCAATTTTCCCGAGGCACATCTATCCACGAGATCACCATGTCGGTTGTATAACCCACCTCTTCATTAAAGTGAGCCATTATCCTCGAGCTGCAACCGAGCTCCCGATCTCCCTAACTGTTATGCAACCCCTTGAGCTTGGCGAGCCAATTTTAGTTTGATTGCCCTCTAAACCCCCTACACCACTTTTTTGATATTTTTAATGTTTATATTGATTTTTCTTGAGTTTTTTTGGATCAAAAGGGGGTGTATATGCATGGTATAATGTCTTGAACCATAATTTTTGCTTTAGTTATTTTGGGTGAATTTTCATGAATTTCGGCCCTAGGGGTTGGTTTTGCACCGATTAAGCACATGGGTCTCCTTAAGACCAAGAAGAGGAAAATTACCCATAAATGGATCTGAACCCTCTTGATTTTACCATGAATATTCCTAGGATTTGAGTTGTTCTAATAACTCTCGGTTCACCATAGGGCCTGTCCTTCCTGTTGTTCATTTTTCTGGGAGGAAAAATGGATAGTAATTTGGCTACTCACGGGGACATTTGTATGCTAGATGTGACTAACCAATAGCCTGAATGCAACCATTGGGCATGGAGTCTCCTTTGATATCCTAGCACTGGTAATAACCTTTGAAAATTGTCCCTCAGAGCTCATTTTAAACATTGTTGAACCTATACTCATCTGTAGAGTCTGCATTTTCCAATTCTATAATAAATTTCTTAAATTTGTCTCATGACATTGGGCTTTTTTTTTTTAACCCGAGTCTTCTTTCTCAATTCTTGCAACCTTGACCTACTTGGGATCACATGACATGTTGGAAGCACAAGGGACTGAGAGGGGGTGAACCTATCCTAAAAACTTTCAATTCATTTACCAAACATTATGTGTTACCATTCATTCATCCATTCATTCAACCATGTATCATATATGTCTCAACTTAAGCATATAAGTAACCATAAGCAAAATCAACAAACAAGAGAGTACATAAGACACCAAATATAAGTGGGAAACCCTCATGGGGAAGAATACTCACTAAAACTTTACTTATATTACACAAATCAAAGTAATTTACTGTAGCACCAACTACACACAAAGTACCAACCCCTAATTTAGTAGAGCACATACCCTACAAGGAGCTCCAACCCCTAATTGAGTGAAGCACCTACTCCACAAGGAGGCTAAAATTACCTAAAGATGAACAAGCACAAACTTAGACACTTGAAGATGTTTGACCTCTACGAATGATGCTACCACAATCGATGGAGATCACACTTTTAGCTCATGCAAACCCTAGGGCATCAAACTTGCTCTTTCTTCACTTTTATTTGCTATATTTTCTTGCTCTCATGCTGCCATGCCTTCCTCAACCTGTAATTATCTTCCTCATCCTTCAAATCATTCTCTCATACCTGCAAAATATCTCTCTCTAGGTCACACACCTTCCCTCTAAGAGCACTAGCTCAAAAATGAGCCAAACAAGCACTTAAATATGCTTTTCTTCCTTCCAAACCAAAATAGGTCGGTCCTTCATGATAAATGCAACCCAAAAAACTATATAACATTCAAAAATTTGAATTACAATAGTCACATATGACCCAAGTAGGTCAGCTAGCCAAAAACCTCATTACATGTGCCAAAAATGGCTCAAAACCCCATGGGTACATTCTTAAAATTGCCCTAACATTAGTACCATAATTTTTCATGACCCATGAACCATCAAATATGAGTAAAAAATAATTTAATATCCATACATATTCTCAATTAATATCCACAAATCAAAATATTTTATTTACTAGGCCCAATACTCTTTACAATTCTTAAAACACTTGTTTCCTTCACCCTTCAGCCTTGAAATTGCATCTAGTTACCAAATCACTCATATTGAATTAAACCATGCCATGTATCCACTCAAAATAAATGGCATAAATTTTAGAACACATATAGGAAAGTTATAAGTCATGAAACATATTCTAATTCAAACCACAACAAGATTTTCCTTCATTAAATCAACTCGCCAAAAACGATGTCTCCAAAGGTTAGCTCAAACCATTTATACATACATTCAAGAATTATAAATAGATTCCTTGGATGAAAAACTCCTCTTGATATATATTCCATCCGATAGAAGTATAATAAAATCAATCTAATGCTTCAAAAAGTGTCAAACTTGAACACAACCGATCCTATCATGAGCTTCAAAAACTTTCTTACTAAGAGAATGACTTGAAAAACACATCAATGGAAATCATCATGAGGAAATACATATACCACTATAAATCCATATGAATATAATTTCCAAAACAATTTTAATCATCCAAGGAATAATCCTATAACTCAAGTTTTGGCCAAGACACTGCAGATTGCTTTTTGAGATCCCAATACCGCCCTTTGACCGGCCAAACTATTTGGACCTCAAAACTCATGAACCTATATAATATTGATCTGAAACCTCCATGAACATTAGGAATATCTCACATTAATCACACACCTTCAATTTGGCATATCATTCCTTTGGACCAACTTGTCCAATAATAACATTTTCACAAACTATTATTTTAAGGTGAGGCCCACATATAATCATGATCTCAAACATACCTTTATGGAAATACAAATGAGTATAATACAACATCCAATAATCACATTTGCGTTTTCAATAAAAATAGACTCATAATACTTCATCTTTTACAAACTACTTCTAGCTAGGGTTTAACTAGGGTTTTAGACCTTCTTACCTTCTTAACATTCGTTCATAAAACCGTGACGATAAAATGAAATCATTATTATTCTTCAATATTCAAACCTCACCTTCTAAAAATCCCTAAAATTATAAATGTTCCATTCAAATAACATGATTCACAACGATCATTTGAAGGTCAAACTCGAGTTGGATTTTGCATTGTTTTTACCCTGTCTCACCAAAACTTGCATATCTTGCAAAATTATCATCATGGAAATATTAAATTTTTTTCTGAGAGTACTATGAAACATCACACTAACATCTCCAATCATCATAATTTCAATATCTATGCTCAATATTTCTATCCAATCTCATTTACATAGCCTTACCAGCGGTTCTACCTGTGAACTAGGAACAACTAAAATAATGTAATAACTAATCATGGATTCTATGGAAATGGTCCAAACATACCTCATATGCCATGATATACCTGAATAGAGTCTTCCATGAGCTCATCTAGGTCCAAAATTTTTTGGCACACCTCAAGCTAAAGCATACTTCTGCTCCCAATGAGCACCCGTAAATAAGTGAAGCACTGTACTTGTACCATACCACTGTTGTGAATGCTCAAACACCCTCAAAACCTATTATGAATCATGTCAACATGCTTCTCCAACATCCAATAAGCTCACATTGTCAATAAACACCTCCTAGGTACATGTATGGGATTGATAAAGCAAGCATGCACCACTTTGAATCTCACTATAACAGCTGAACCACATCTAAATCATCATGTTAGCATATCATACATCATCATACCATTATATTACAACATTCACTTGTTCATTAATATGGTTTTTCATTAATTAAAACACCTATTAGGCCTACAAGCCAACATGACGAACACCTGACAATTGATTTTCCTCTTTTCGAGAGATGCCTTTTGATTTCTTTGCGGAGAGGTTAGAAGCTCGAAATATGATTGATCTTAAGGAATATGAAATATAACTCTGAAATTTGTCCCTTAATTGGAGTATATTTTCTCTACATTTTCAACTTTATAGAACTTACGCAATTGTTTCCTGTAATTTTGTGCTTCTAAAACATTCTTTGGGGCACACTACATTGTAATGATACAAATGGGAGCAATAAAATCTATGTAAACCACTTAAGGAAACAAAACCTACTCTACCAACAACAAAAACATGCATACTCACTTAGAGGAACTAGAAATTTCCTAAACTACTATGTACAAAGGTGAGATATTTTCCTTTAGTAACAATGTTTGAGATAGACCCCACTTGACCAAATATGTTGTTCTTCCTCGTTCAACCTAGATAGCTGGAAATAATTATTACTCTTGCATCATATGACTATGTAGGGGCCACTCCATATATCATCAAAATTGGAATACTTTCTGGCTTAGCTCGATCTGCATCCCATTTTAGAGCCAAGTCTCCCTTCTTGAAGGTCCTTACATTGGATTTCTTGTTAATGACTTCTTGATTAAGGCTTGGTCTTTCTCCATGGTTTGCATTACATGCTCTCTTGTTTCTTCCAATTCCATGAGTTCCGCATACCTAGATTCTATGGGCTCAAACTCTAAAAACTCTAGGTTTTTCATGGTCTCCAACGCAAACAAATCAAGTGACATGGGAATCCTTGCTTCCCTCCCATAGACAAACTTGTAAGGAGATTTTCCTGTAGACATTTTAGGTGTAATCTGATTAGCCCACAAGGCGGACTTGAGATTAGTGTTCGGGTCCTTTTATTTTCATCTAGAGTCCTCCTTATGATCCTCAAAGCAAGTTCTTGTTCATGGATTCTTCTTACCTATTACCCTAGGGGTAATAGTTTTATGAGGTGCTCAAATATACCCCGTTCCGACTACCCACTCGATGGTCTTGGTGCTTAGGAATGCCAATACATTAATTTATATTATAGTGGTTGGAACTCCAAATTTTGTGGCTATTCCTTCGTAGAATTCCAAGTATGCTACATTCATCAGCCTCCCTTCACTCTTGCTTGAGTCCACTTGGTAAAGTAATATGTTACAATGAGAATCCATTTATGACCTTGGTTTGAATTCAAATTGAAGACCCTAATGAAGTCCAATCCACACAACATAAAGGGTGGATCAACTAATATTGGATCCAATGGAAGTGCTACTATATTTTCCTTTCCTTTGAAGAATACACATTTTTACATTTCTTTATCCATGCATAGTAGTCACTAAACAATGTGGGCCAATAATAGCTAGCTTTCATAATCTTGAGAGCTGTCACCCGCAGAGCAAAGTGACCTGACTTCTCCATCATAGAACCCTTGTAGTATCTTTTTGACCTAATTTTTCCAGTGCACCTTAATAACACACCATTTACATCCTTTTTGAACAAAACACCATCAATGAGCACATGCAAGATGGCTTGGAGCCTGAAATGTATCCTCTTTTCTTTCTTCATCTCTTAAGGGCATAAACTTGTTTGTAGAAAATATATTATATCTTGAGTCCAACATGAAATAGGAACACTATCTTACGCCTATTCTTCATCATCTGCGACACCAAAACAATTTCTTTTCCATTTGTAGACACCTAAAATATGCTTACACTTAGAATTTCCTCCAAATCAATCGATTAACAACACTTCGTTAATTCACCATTCTTTAATCCATTCTCGGATGCCCATTCACGACACCTTCTTGGTTGTATTCCTCCTATAATCAACTATTTGACTATTTTGGTAGTTAAAAAGGCTTGGTTAACCATTCAAACTCTTCCTATCACCCTCTGAATCATTTCTACAAGATTCTTAGGCTATCTATCAATCATAAATGATTAATCAAACCCATCCCAACTCTTATGGGTATCTAATCATTCACTAATAACGTTTAATTAGCCTAAGCCAAGCTTAACTAGCTTAAAGCATGTTTATTCAACTCCTAATCATAAAGTGCTTTTTGACTCCCTTTAGTCCCACATGCACCACAATTCCAACTCTTCCCAAATCTAAATATAAAAATAGAAGGCTAAGCCTTCACATTCAAAGAGGGATTGGAATCCTTAAATATCTTGGCAAAACAACTCACTTGCACTAGCTAAAGCTAAAGCATTTGAAATTGAGCCATCCTCCATTGGAGAAACTTCATTGTACATCCCTTTATCCATGCTAGGTTAGTAATGGAAGATCTAAACATGGCATTGTGGCCATTTTAGTGAGATTCATTCACCTTCTTGGAGTAAACAACAAATCACCCTTTGATTGATAAATTGATCTTCATAGGTTCATGATTTTATTAGTAATCTAAAGAGTAGGAATTTCTTAGGCATGCTAGCTATATTTAATCTTGTTTCATGCAATGATGGAAGTTATTCCTCTAAGATTTTATCATGACGGTTTAGTGTAGATTTGATTAATGCTTTGAAGTTATAGTTTTTAGCTTCATTCTCATAGCTTTTCCAATTTATATATGAACACATTTGGCATGCTCTGTGAGACTCTTAGTCCATTATTCATACACGAACAATTTTTATTCTATCCTTTCAAATAATTTACTTGTTTATGCTTGTCTACTATCTTTGAAGTGGTGATGCTTACGCCACCCCAAAGAGGGGTAAATGCGGATACACCTAAAATATGCTTACACTTAGCATTTCCTCCAAATCAATTGATTAACAAAACTTCATTAATTCACCATTCTTTAGTCCATTCTTGGATGCCCATTAACGACACATTCTTAGTTGTATTCCTCCTATAATCAACTATTTGACTATTTCGGTATTTAAAAAGGCATGTTTAACCATTCAAACTCTTCCTATCACCCTCCAGATCATTTCTAAAAACTTCCTAAGCTATCTATCAATCACAAATGATTAATCAGACCCTACCAACTCTTATGAGTCTCTAATCATTCACTAATCACATTTAATTAGCCTAATCCAAGCTTAACTAGCTTAAAGCATGTTTAATCAACTCCTAATCATAAAGTGCTTTTTGAATCCCTTTAGTGCCACATGCACCACAATTCCAACTCTTCCCAAATCCAAATATATATATATATGCAAGGCTAAGCCTTCACTATCAAAGAGGGATTGGAATCCTTAGAGATCTTGGAAAAACAACTCGGTTGCACTAGCTAAAGCTAAAGAGCATTTGATATTGAGCAATGCCTTTATTAGTAATCTAAAGAGTAGGAATGCCTTAGGCATGCTAGTTAGATTTAATCTTGTTTCATGCAATGATGGAATTTATTCCTCTAAGATATTATCATGATGGTTTAGTGTAGATTTTATTAATGCTTTGAAGTTATAGGAGTTAGCTTCATTCTCATAGCTTTTCCAATTTATACATGAACACACCATCACCTACTTCATTGTGCTCACTAGTAGCCAACTACTTACATATTCATTTGCCACAAACTAACTTGGTAGCTTTGATCTCAATCTCATACTCTATGACACGGGTTATCCAACCCGCTCTTTTCTCATTCAAATCCTTATTCAGAGAAAATCCTTGACTCCAACATGAGATAATAAGCAACTGAATTTTGTTATTTGAAACCAAATTCCTAATCTTCTTCAAGCTCATTATAATGGAAAGAATTAGCTTCTCCATAAAGGAGTGCCTTACTTCATAACCTTCTAATCCCTAGCTGAAGAATGTGACTGGTCTTGCTCGAGTTATTCCTTATTTTTTTGTACCAAGATTGTGGAGATTGTATCTCGAACCTCCGAAAGCATAGAGAATAAATTCTTTGGAGAAGTTTGGGTTTATGAAGGTTGGGGCTTGAGATATCGCATCCTTGATGGCCTAAAAATATCTTTTCCTTTTGTTGTCCACTTGAATTTCATGTTATTCTTCAACATCATAGTCATTGGCTTCATGAGAGTGGAAAATTCGGGTACAAATTTGCAAACAAAGTTGATTCTCCCTAAGAAAATTTGGAGTGCCTTCTTATGATTTGGCAATGGCAATGCACAAATGACTTCCACCCATTTTGGATCAATTATTAGTCCTTCCTTTGACATGATATGGCCTATAATCTTTCCTTCATGAGACAAGAATACACATTTTTTGGATTTAGGGACACGCGAATTGCCTACACATTTCAAATACTTATCGGAGATGGAAAATGTGATATGATGTATTCTCGAGAGAACACAATAATATCATCTAAATACACAAGCACCATTCTATATATTAACCCCTTGAATTTCATATCCATTACTCGTTGGAATGTTGTTCCGATAATTGATAGCCCAAATGGCATATTCTGTAGGCATAGGTCCCCCATTTTACGTGGTGAAGGTTGTTTTGAATTGATCATATTCTTTCACCGTGGGATCTAATTATATCTTGAGTGACCATCTAACAATGAAAATATTTTTGAACCTGGATACTACCGTAAGATTTAATCCATTGAGGGAAGCAGATAGTGATCCTTTAGAGATACCCTATTTAAATCCCAAAATTCTATGCACAATCTGATTTGTTTGTTCTTTTTCCTAACATGAACTAGATTAGAAACCTAGATAGAATGCTTAATTGGAAAAATAATACACACCTCTATAAGTCTGTTTAGCTCCTTCTTCATGAGAGGCTCAATGTGTGGGTTGGTGGCCTTTGCTTCTTCCTAATAGGCTTGACTACCAGATCTAATTTGATGGTGTGTTGTGCCAAATCTAGGTCAAATCCCCTTAGGTCTTTGTAGCTCCATGAAAATATGCGGGTAGTCATGAAAAAGTTGTATGAAATCATATTTTTCTTCTACGGAGTGCTCACCTTGCAAACTTTGAGTACCTTGCCTTATTCAATTTCAATTGACTATGAATCCTCCCCTTTAACTTGTATGTTTTCCTTATCTCTTTAGAATTGGTCGTTCGGATTGAAGATTGATTCAAGAGTCAATAGGAACTTTGTCAACCTATTCATTTGTATTTGCACTACTTGATCCATGTACTATTTCTCCAACTTATCTTGATTCTTGGTAGAGAACTCAACCTCCTCCTGGAGAAAATTTATGATCTATTTATCATTCTCAAACACTTGCTAGCTTGTGTTGTTGTCGGAATAGCTTGCCTCACAACTACCTTTATATGGGGCTATGTCTTGTCCCTCTTGATACTATCAACTACATAAATTGTTGCCCCAATTGTTACAAGTTTATCCACAGCTCCACTCTTCTTTCTTGGTATGGAACTTATGTTGAATGCATCGAAATCCTCAATAAGGTCCCATACCCTATTCCTATAACTCTTGAGGAGATAATTTTTTGCTACATTTGATCCCCTAACTTGGTTCCCAATCAAATTATTAGCTCCAAACACTTACGAGTTCTTGATACCTCTTTTCCTTGCCAGTGTAGCCTGTGAACTAATGCTTCGTACTCGGTATGTTATTAGAGCAAGAGAACTGAAAATGGAAATTTGAGTAGTATTTATTTCTTTTGGGGACATGATCATTGTTCCTCCTCTAGCACCTTGTCTGCTCCTTGAACCATCAAAGAATAAGCTGCCATACTTCATTATCATCTTTTTCTTTTGGCTTAGTGATGCTAGGAAGGATTGGATTTTCCTCATGTAAGAAATAAATGCCCAATTATGCTTCTTCCATTTCCTTGTAAGGGTCATAGGCATGCTTATTCTAAGCCCGTTCATCAAGTGTTAGATCAGAATGTTCCCAATCTTAGTATCTTCTTCATAAGTCTCGAACAATCCTCTTGATTGAATATGGTGGAGTTGGCATTGATTGGGATTGGCACACGAGGCTCAATGCGGAAGTTGGAAATAGGCTTGACTTGATTATAGTTTTTAATCCATATCTTATCTTGAATAACATGTGGACTCAATGACGGTAATTTTGGAAATAGGCAAAGAGTGGTGGAAAATCAATATGCATCCGGGAATCCTATAGTTGTCCCCATTATTGATTAAGTTCAACAATTTATGACTCCCATTGTCCCCATTATTGTTCCAAAAGTCCTAGAAAAGGTGTAAACCCATTACGAAGTTGTGATTGATGATAAGGCATTTATCTTATCTCACATAAGCTAAGCTTTAAATAAGCCTACATGTGAAAGGAAACAAGAGTTTAGGCATGGAATATGATCTAAAAAGGTGGAACCCATGTGAAATGATAATTTCTTATCTATCCTATCTTAGAGATAGGGTGGATAAGCGGAAGAATTCCTATAAATAGAGATAAGGCCAGGCCCTCCCCTCTCATTTATCATAGAGCAAAGTTGTAATAATTATTTTATGAATAAAGGATTCTTTGTGAAGGTGTGTTAAGGAAGTCATCAAGAGGAGTAATTGTGAAGTTTCTCCCATAACCATTGTTGGAATCAAGTGGAGTTGGTAACACTTGGAGTAATTCATGGGTGAGATTGTAATAATTCCATGTTAATAATATATTTTACAGTTGTATTTCAGATTTTTCATCATTCTTTTTTTTTGTCATAGTCTGTGGTATTCTTGTGTTATGTTTGTTGTTGTGTTTCAGATTACTACCACCAAACCAAAAGTTGTGCATTACTAAAATAATCATAGCATGAGGAGTTCTGGTGAAATATTATCAGAGTGCCGGATTCGTGTTCACATTTTGGTTCCGTTGCCGGGACCATTCCTCGTTGGTGGATTTTCTGGAGAGATATTCCCACTTAGTCATAAATCAATAGGAGGGTAACCTTGTTTTTATTGTGCCTAGTAGTTACCATGGTAAAGTCACTTTTTACCATGCATAGTATTTACCACAGTAACTTTACTTTTTACCGTGAATAGTATTTACCACAGTAACTTCATTTTTAATGTGAATAGTGTTTACCCCAGTAACTTCATTTTTACCGTAAATAGTGTTTACCACAGTAAAGTCAATTTTTACCGTAGTAAGTCAAGTTTTACCATAGTAAATGTAAGATTACCGTGGTCATTCCTATTTTACTGTAGAAAGGTGTAAAGTCACTTTCTATTGTAGTGAGTCCAATTATTTGTGCACATAAGTCTTACTGATTGTACTTGTGAGTTGGTATTTCACTGTGGTTACATTTAAAAATGGGGAAGATTCCTATTTTTTCAGCCCAATCTAATGAAGATGCTTCCTCTTTCATTCAAGAGTTTAAACGATCTTGCATTTGTAATGGCCTCATAAGAAGGGAACAATGGACTGAATTTTTTCCTACCTTTTTGGATGGTTCAACACTTAGGTGGTTTGAAACACTAGGTGATAATGTGAAAAACTCATGGGATTTATTAACTGAAAGTTTTCTTGAAGAATTTGGTGAACAACATAAATATGCAGATCTCATGATCGAGATCACAAAGCTATCCCAAGGAGAGAAGGAGAAGATAAGAGATTATCATGCTCGTGTTCTAGAGCTAAGGAGGAAGCTCGATGCCCAGATCCTGGAAGGAAGGATTAGCGGATGGGTTGATGAATGGCATGGATAATCTCCTCTGTAAGCACTTCATTCTTGGGATGAAGCCTAGAGATCGACAACGAGTGAAGTATGACCACCCAACTACCATTGAACAAGCAAAGGAGATTGCAAGAAGGCAAGAAGAAAGCATGGAAGAGGAGCCCAAAGAAATTGCTGCTAAGGTAGAGCCTACACCAACACCTTTGGTCCAGAATCCACAACCACTCGGTGAGCACAAATATTTTCCTAGTACATCTACTGAGTATGAAGATCTGCTCAAGAAGATGGGTAGTTAACTATTAATCTTCTTCAAGGAAAGGAATTTAGTTCTCAGGGAGGAGATAGAGGTCCAAAAAGAAATATTTCTGAAGTTGTATGTTATGGTTGTCATAAAAAGGGTCATTATAAGTATAATTGTCTAGATAGAGCTTCTACATCTGGTACAAGAGATAATGATAAAGGAAAAGCACCTATGAATTCTTTTGATGTAGTAGATAAGAGCATAAATAATGAAGTAGATGTGTTTGTAAAAAAAAGAAAGAAAGAAAAAGATAACCAAGATGGAAATGATCCTAAGAAGATGAAAGGAGAAACTAGTAAGAAACATAGGAGAAGAAAGTTGGGTGTGCAGGATTTTCTAATTTCACAGGACAAGGACCATACTCCATCTTAGAAGATCTTGTCCAAAAGGCCTGCAAATATTACATATGGTCAACTTTTGGCTATGTCTTCTGAGAAGAGGTGGGAGCTGCGAAGTGGACTCAATGCTTGACGAAGTAAGGAGGTTGAGGTACCTATTTTGGAGGCAGAGGCGGATCCCTATGCTCCACAAGCTGAGGTATTATGTAATGGTATTTCAATTCATGATGTCTTAGTTGATGGAGGTGCTGCAGTTAATGTAATGACCGAGTCTGTAATGAATATGTTGGGTTTAAAAATTGATCGCCCTCAACACTTATGTTAAGGTCATTAAATAAGGGAAAAACTAAACTAGAAGGTGTTGTTTCAAATGTGGCAATATCTGTTATGGGTGTTGTATGTGTGGTAGACTTTCAGGTGATGAAAAATGGTACTGTTACATACCCAATGTTGTTGGGAAGGCCATGGCTAAGGAGAGTTCATGCAAGAAACTACTGGAATGAAGGCTTCATGACACTTGGACATGGTAGAGAGAGGGTGAAGATAAATGTGATCCCTCGACATCATAAGGCAGAACCTGTGGATTCAAGTGATGAAACTGATGATTGGACATCCTCTGATTACTCTAGTACCAGTGAAGTGGACACAGAAGATGAAGAAAGTGAGGTTGATGTTTCGGTCATGGATATCCTTCCAGTCACACTAACTCATGAACCCATAAAATTATCTAAAGAAGAAATTGATGATCGTCTCCAACAAATAAAGATTGGTGATGTTGTGATGGAGAGTGAGAAGGAATCCTACCTCCAGCTCTTTCAAAGGTACATACACCTATTCACTTTTGATTACAAGGAACTCCATCAAGTAAGTTGGGTAGAACATTCTATTGAGTTGGTAGATGGTGCTAAGCCCATAAAGCAAATGCCATATAGAATGAATCCTAATTTTTCCAAGACTGTAAAAGAAGAAATAGATAAGTTGCTTGATGCAGATTCATATTTGTTATGGAGAATTCAGAATGGGTTTCTCCCATTGTGATCTCAATAAAAAAGAATGGGAAACTATGCATTTGTGTTGATTATAGGAAGCTCAACAAGGCAACAAAGAAGGATCATTACCCTCTTCCATTCTCAGATCAGATCTTGGATGAAGTAGCTGGCCAGGAGTGCTATAGTTTTGCTGATGGATATAGCGGATACAACCAAGTTTGTATAGCAGAGAAAGATCAGCTGAAGACCACGTTCACCACTCCTTGGGGAACATTTGCTTATAGAGTTATGTCTTTTGGGTTGTGTAATGCTCCAAAAACGTTCAGCGTTTGATGAATAGGGTGTTTGAACCCTACATTGGGAACTTCATCAGAGTATTTTTGGATGATTTTTACATCTATGGGAGCAAGATGGACCACCTACACTAGATGGAGACAACATTTCAAAGGTTAGATGAAGCACAAGCCTCACTAAACCCTACAAAGTGTGTCTTTGGATGTTCTAAAGGCATTTTGTTAGGGCATGTTATATCCAGAGATGGTATTGGTATTGATCCTGATAAAGTTTCAAAAATCAAAGAGTTACCATTTCCTATGAATAGAAGTAAGTTGAGATCATTTTTAGGCCATGTGGGTTACTATAGAAGGTTCATCAAGAATTTCTCAAAGATTACACAACCACTAACCCAGTTCTTGAAGAAGGATGTTACTTATGAACCAGGAAATAAGGTGCATGAAGCTTTTGAACAACTGAAGGAAGCTTTGGTGTCTTCACCTATTTTAAAGAATCTAGATTGGAGCAAGCCATTCATTGTGTATACTGATGCCTCAGATGCAAGCACTAGGAAGTACTCTGAGCCAAAAGGATGAAAATGGGAATGATCATCTAGTTTACTTTGGGAGCAGACAAATGAGCAGTGCTGAGGTAAATTATACTGTAACAGAAAAAGAGGCTCTAGCTATCATTTTTGTTGTAAAGAAGTTTAGAAATTACTTGCTAGGGTAGAAATTTATAGTTATAATAGATCATCAAGCTCTAAAATATATTGTAAATAAGCCTAACCCATCAGGGAGGATAGCAAGATGGATAATTTTGCTACAAGAATTTGAATTTGATATTATAGATAGGCCAGAAAGAAGCATGTCAATGCAGATGCACTCTCTCGAGCCTATGATGGTTTAGGTTCATCTTGTGATGATGATGATTTCCCAGATGCAACATTGTTATCCCTTGACACAATCCCTAGTGAATACATAGATATTTGGAATTATCTGAATGAATTCAAGTTTCCTGATGGTGCCAATGCAAAGACTAAGAGGAAGATTACTCAAGCCAGTCATCCATATTCTATTTTGCATGGAGTATTATTTCAAATAGGACCTGATGGACAGTACAAGAGGGTAGTTGGACGTGATCAAGGGAAGGAGCTGATAGAAGAATTCCACAATGGTACATGTGGAGGACACTTCTCTGGACAACTTACAACAAGAAGGATCTTGGATGCAAGGTTATCATTGGCCCACTCTTTTTAGAGATTGTTATAATTATTGTAAGACATGTGATATTTGTCAAACACATGGTAACCGTAAGACTTCATCAGCTCCATTATGCCCTATTCTTCCACTTGGTCCCTTTGAAAAGTGGGGAATAGATATTGTAGGTCCACTTCCAACTACCCCATGCCAAAATAAGTATATTGTAGTTGCCACAGATTATTTAACCAAGTGGGTTGAAGCTAGGCCATTGAAAACAACTTCCATGGATGAAGTGGCAAGGTTCATATATGAACGCATTGTCACCAGATTTGGTTGTCCATTAGAAATTGTAACAGATCAAGGAAGCCACTTCATTAATGAGGTGGTAGAAGCCCTAGTCAACAAGTTTTCTATTAAGCACAGGAAGGCAACAACATACAAGCCAAGCACAAATGGACAGGTGGAACAAACAAATTTTGTGTTGTGTCAAATTCTAGCAAAAGATGCAGCCTTGCAGTACATAAGTGGGATAAAAGGATTCATGCAACATTGTGGGCATATAGGGCAACATCAAAGTCAACAACATGATACTCCCCATTTCAGTTGGCTTATGGCATTGATCCAGTTCTTCCTATTGAGTTTGATATTCCCATTGTGAGAGTTATGAAAAATGAAAGGATGGATGAAAGTGATTCAGTAAAAGAAAGGTTGGTGCATCTTCATTTGCTAGAGGAAATGAGGGAAATAGTGAAGGATACAAGCTATAAGAAGAAAATGAAGCAGAAGGAATACTTTGATCAAAAGATCCATTGGTCTCCATTTCATGTGAATGACTTGGTTCTAGTATATGATTCTAGATACAAAAAAGAAGGCAGAGAAAATTTCTTCCCAAATGGATGGGGCCCTACAAAATAGCAGTTGTGCATGAAAATGGTACATATCGACTAGAGGAATTGGATGGTACTCCCATTACGAAATGGGTCAACCATGACAAGTTAAAGATTTTCTAGGCACCAGCTTTAGAATGTCCATAAGAGTCTACTCGAGGATGGAGTAGAAGCTAGGAAGGGGGAAAATGTCGACATTAAAATTTTCCTCCGTAATTTCTATTTTATTAATGTATGTATTAGGAATAAGATGTTGTTAAGTATAATTAGTAGTGGTATCCAATAGAAGATAACGACACCACAATATGGTGCCACCAATAAAGTAGAGTACGGTAATAGTCAAAGTACAAAAGGAATGTTGTGGTAAAAAGTAAATATTTGTCGTAAGTGGTCCAGTAATGTTAAAATGTCAAAGTTGGGGTAAGTAGAGAAGTAGGGTCTACATGATTAGGAATTAGAAATATTATATTTGTAATAAGGACAAGGAGTGATGTCATAAATATTTTGTGTATTTTATTTGTAGAAAAGTCTAAAAAGCATGTGAGATGATAAGGTTTATCTTATCTTAGAAGATAAGCCTACATGTAAAGGAAAGAGTTTAGGCATGGAATATGATTGGCCGGAAGAGATTTCCTATCCTATCTTAGAGATAGGTGGATAAGCTGAATTCCTATAAATAGAGAGGCCATCCCCTCTCATTTATCATAAGAGCAAAGTTGTAATAATTATTTTATAGGAATAAATGATTCTTTGTGAAGGTGTGTTAAGGAAGTCATCAAGAGGAGTAATTGTGAAGTTTCTCCCATAACCATTGGAATTGAATCAAGTGGATTTGGTAACACTTGGAGTAATTCATGGGTGAGATTGTAATAATTCCATGTTAATAATATATTTTACAGCTTGTATTTCAGATTTTTCATCATTCTTTTTTTTTTTGTCATAGTCTTTGGTATTCTTGTGTTATGTTTGTTGTTGTGTTTCCATATTATTACACCACCAAACTAAAATAATCATCAAGATGAGAAGTTCCCCGGAGAAATATTATTAGAATGTCGGATTTCCTTTTAAAACTTGTTCTCTGTTCACTGGGAGTTCTCATGGTGCCCAAACAAATGACAGTTTGGAACACACAATTTCCTTTTAAAACTAATGTTCTCTGTAACGCGTTTGCAATATGGAACACACATTCAATGTCATTCAATCATATAATGATTCCATATGCTGCTGTAAATGACTCAAAGAACTACCGATCTCCCATTTTATGGCTCGGAGTTTCAGCGATCTCTCATTTCATGACTCGGCGACTTACCGATCCTTCATGTTAATTCATGCATAGTATAATGTATATACAAGGTTCTCTTACCATTTCCGGTTATCGAAGTGATCCATTTAAGAAGCCTATCTGAATATCTGTTACTGATATTCATCTGACATCCTGCATCTTAAACTAGGTGATTAGGACAACGCAACCAACACTTGCGATACTTTGGCCAAAGATTTTCACATGCTTTGCATGATCATATTCCTGGATGTGATACACACCAATGGAATACGTCCTTCACCTCACTTCGTCTGTTATCTAGAATGGTCTTTCCTGGTCTCTACCAGTCCTTCCAATTAAGGTCAAACTCTAACCCCAACTAGCAATATGAACGAGTATAGGAAGTTACTCATGGTAACTAAAGATACGCAGACATACGGTGTCGTCCCTAGATGACTCCGTGTGTCTAGTTACCTTTAGTCCTCCGGAGTCACTCCATATACGTGATCACATTCCTATCCCCAGCCAAGAACTTAGTATCCAACTTATGTAATCTTGATGATTTAATTCGGGAGGGCATTGTAATATGTCAGTTATAACATTGTGTCGTCATGAAAGCCCCGCCTTCATGAAGACACCATGTTGTAGCTGGCATATGTCAATGTCCTACGGAATCCTCCCATCGAGAGTACACATCCAGCTCAAGTGATTTGGTTATGATCTTAATATTTAAGATCAACTTTCAGCAGCCATGCTGATCCTTTATCCTCATTCTTGTTATAGTTGCATGTAGCTAAGAGAGACTTAATCCATCTTCTAGCTTACTACGCATCTCCTCCTTCGTACCGAAGGGTTGCATTTTCTCTACTTGGTTCTTTTCTTAATCATTGGACTAAGCAGCCCATTACCGATAAACTTAATAAGTTTAACCTATTAAACTTAACCAAGTTTTTCCACAACTGTAAACAAATTCAGAATTCCATCTTATTAGACGTCATTTAAACGAGGTCTAATTCTAAATGAATTTATTCATTTATCCTTCTTAACCTTACATAGTTAAGGTCTGTTAACCATGGATATGTTTTTCCCATATCCTTATTTTCTGAATTTAACATTCGAGGCTATTAACGGAGTCCGAATACGAGGTTCGGCTGCTCCTAAGTTATTTGATATTCCTTAGTTTTCAAGCTAATCCCGAATACCTTTCAATTAAGAGATCATGTTCTTCCTAATCCTTTTTAATGTCAATTAAAAATTCATCTTAACCCAAGTATGAACTAATTGCACATTTCAACGTAAAAGTTACATTTAGGTAAGAATAGATATCATTTCCTTTTAAATCCATCCATGAACATTTGAATAATTCCAAATCAAGGAATAATGTTATATTCCCAACTTATTCAACAATATCAAACTGATACAGTCATTAAAATATCACACTTGTATTTGTATTCATCCATCCGTTTTATAATCTATACATTTGCCAGTCCAAATGACTGGACTTTGTTTATATTAAACAACATTACAACACATAAGATAGAAGAATGTAATTTCTTCTTTTCTCAATTCCTCGTAGAGGAGTAACAACTATCAATTACAATCCATCTTTAGTCAATCAAAAGAAGTATCAGAAAACAACCATGTCTTCGTTTAAACTCAAGTTCCATCTACGCAAAATTACTTGCGACGGTCGGGTTCATCAATCGAGCATATTAAGCACTTGTCATTAAAATGAGGTGCTTTTAATTAACTGTCTCAATAAAAGAACCCTGCTTTTATGAAACGTTACTATGAACATCAATTAAGAATTAAGTATCAAAAAGAATGAACAACATAACAACTGAATCATCTAATTACCATCCCAATCAGTCAAAGGATTACTGTCCTCTTTCCTAAATAATCATTACAAGAAGTAATTTCCTTCAAACAGTTCCAGATTACAACATCTGTAAAAACTAGGAACACACGTATGCATACTGTTGTTCTACATAACTTCTATCAATTCCATTTCCTTACATTAGTAATAATTTCAAAGGATAAAATTTGACTGAAAATATAAACCAAATTACTTCCCTTTCAGTTCATGCAACTCATTTGATTTCAAGTAATCAAATACTGATGAGAAAAGCAAACAACAATAAAATGTAGATGCTTAAACCAAAGCAATACAAATTCATTCCTTAACGATTACAGATTTCCAACTGTATGAGAGAAGAAATAATCATTATTCCAAGTTATCCATCCACACTCCTTTTCCTTTCCTCATGACTGTACTGAAAATTTAATCCAAACGAGACACAAATCAAAGATAACAGTTCAGAGTGAAACTTAAGAAATCAATAACCGAATACAAGGAAGATGGCTCATATTACCTCTTCTCATTGTCTAACCAAATATCCTATTTAGAACAGACACAATCCAATAGTATGACTCATTCTGCTTATTATATTTCACTCAACGGACTTTCTTGTCCAGCTATAAACAAGCAAGAATATACAACTAGTCTATAAACAGTGCTGCGTCAAAACAAGCATTTCACATTTTCAACAATAATAAAGTATAGCTAGCTATGAAATCATGATTCATACCATAATAGTAAAAGGAGTCATTTTATATTGAACTTTCAAAGTAAGAATTCCGTTTGATTCAGTCTTAACGAAACAACAAGAGTTCAGGCTGCGAATGGAGGATATATATATAATTTAAAACAAACGTATTTATATATATATATATATAAAAAAGTAAACAGTCAAACCCAGCTTAGTCTGGAATGGTTAAAAGTTCAGTAGCATATTTTCATCATATTTTCTCCAAAAGAAGGAATGAAGAACCAGTCACGATCTTTATTTCCAAAAGAAATATTAAAACGTTTTGACCAACAAAGGAAAAATGATGAAAGGAATTCCCTGTCCATGGAAAGATCGAATTCAATGCAATGAAAACAAGCAGGAGAATTTAATTCACACAACAGTTCCTCTGCATTATCAGAACTTGTTTTTCCCCAATCTTTTCCTCTTACTGAACTCAGAAATACAATATTCACATAACAATACCTTTATCAAGGCAAACCCGCATAGGGTATTAGATGAGAGCAAAAAGGTACAAGTCAAATTAGTCTCAAACAAGCAAGCCAATTCTCATGTATTTCATTCAAACACAACAAAATACTAAGCCATGATTTTTTCACGATGATGACAAATTCAGAATTAGAAGATCAAACCGCATCCACAAAACACAATAAAATCAACTTTCCATCACCTTCTGATTTCAAACAACAAGGAGAAAACATAGTTCATTAATAAATCAAGAAGAAGAACAATCACTTTCTTCAACACCCAAGAATACCCAAGTCGTATTCATCCTTCCATTTTTACAAAAAAAAAGCACAACACTCAGAAATATTACTCGCATAGCTAATACGTTCCACCACTCAAACCCATATTGGCAATAGAACGATTGTTCAACAATGTCAAAACAAACTCACACAACATGTACAATTTCATTCAATATACCCATTTGCAAAGAAATACCCAATTCGAGTTCTTTCTCAACAGACATTTCAACCCGAAAATCTCATTCTCCTATTTCACAATGATGCGTAGAACTCAGAAATGATTCACACACAGCTAAGTATTCATAAGCACAATTTCATAATATAAAGAACGAATCCCCAATATTGTCGAACAAATCAACACAGCATGGGCTGTATTTTCAACTCAATATTTATGCAAAGAAAGTTTAAGTCGCAACAGCAAAGAAAAATGACTCAGCCCAAAATCTCTTCAACATAACAGCAAAATCGAATAAACAAAACCCCCATCAGAAGAGCAGGGTTGTTTTAATGAGACGATTAAGCAAAAGCAAGCAATTTAAGGAGAAGGGCTTAACATGCCTGAAATTTTTCTTGAAGCTCGAAGAAAACCATGCCTACTGGAGTTGTTTCCTTCCACGGCGACAGTAGTAAAGCTTCCCAAACAATCACCTACCTCTACAGGCTCAAAAATAGCCTTAGATTTTCCAAAGAAACCAGAGATAATAATCAAACACAGCTGGTTCGACAGAACCGTGAAGAAACCAAATGCAGAGCAACTTCAAAAACCCGAAAGAACACAATGACCAACAAAATTTCCTCTATCCTCTTTCCAAGGCGGGCTGGTCACGAAGACCAAGACAATTAATGCATTGAAGGCTCTGCCTTTTTCCTTTTTCCTCACGCCACCGCCGACTCGGGTTGGCGAGTTCCAAATTTCAAATTTTGCTTGAAATCATAATTTAGTCTCATGACTAACTGGATGCCTCTATCTTTCCCATGTTCCCGCCAAACTTGGCGCTGCACATGCCAGGACCTCATTCATTGCCCTATTAAATTTCCTACCATCCTTCCTTATCCTTTCCATCCACATGGGTCTATGCGTCCCCTTCCTTAGGTTAGGATTAGTTTAGGATTTTTAATAGTGTCCATATCTAGGTCATTCGCCTAGTTCATAGGTTAATAGGATTTAGATCTATTTTCACCCTTATAAATTTAAAAATCCATATAGGATAGTAGTTAGGGTATAAGGTAGAACTTAGGGGTAGATTAGGGTCTAAGCCCCTAATACTTAATTAATCAATTTCCATACCAGATCTTTCCGCCTGACCGTTATATTAACATTAAGCAGGACATTTCATCCCACGTTCCACATACCTGTGCCACTTGCATCCAAACCCCCTTATCGTCTTACGCTGTCTAGTGTTACAACAGTGTATGGTTCGAGAATCGAACCCTTTTCCATTGGCATCTACGTGCCAGATATTCATACCTGTAATCAGGTGCTGCAACATTTATAGCAACCTTCAGTCTGGTTTAAAAGTAAATCGACAAAGCGATCACAAGAAGGCCACAACATACCTTGGATCAATGGAATTGATTCAAGGTGTGTCTGTCAATCAGCGAAAAGAGTTCAACAAGCATACGACAAATATGTTGTCACATCAGCAAACATACAAGCAATAATAACTGTTGTCCCAAGTAAACAAATTACAACATACAAGGGTCCTGATTAGCAACACATTCCTTTAAGATCAAAAATATATCTTAACATGTTTGTCTTCATTTCAGCAGTTACAACATTATGAAAAGTAATCACCATGATAACTTACAAAAATCAAGGCGTTACATTCCTCCCTTCTTAAAGAATCATCGTCCCGATGATCAAATTAACCAATTCAAGGAGTTTCTAGGACAAAATTCAGTTATTGTCCTTCCATTCATAATTTCATACCAAAAACAGATTCACTCTTTAAAACAGTGTTTTAAGACAACTGTAAAATAGACCAATAATTGTCTAAATTTGGTAGAATTATCAGTTTTTTGAATTTCAATTTCGATCAAACAAGTATGGAAAAGCAGATCTCATTTCTTCGAGATTTTCCCAAGTTGCACTTTCTTCGCTAAACTGGTCCCACTGGACCTTACATTGATTCACTTCGTGATTTCTTAAGTACAACTGGTGAGTTCCCAGCACTCGAATGGGCTTAACCACGATTATTCCTGGGTCTTGGACCTGCAAGGAATTCCAATTCAGCACATGTGATAAATTTGTTACGTATTTCTTAAGCAAAGAAATATGAAAAACATCATGCATTTGTGATAAAGCAGGAGGTAATGCTAGACGATAAGCTATGGGTTGATTATTTCAACAATTTCAAAAGGTCCCACGTATCGTGGTGACAACTTGGCAGCCTTGCCAAAAGTTATTGAGCTCTTTTTCGGCTTCACCCGAAGAAAGACCTTCTCTCCCAGTTTATAATTCCTATCAACCCGCTTTAAGTCTGCATAACTCTTTTGCCTATTGGCAGCCTCCTTTAGATGTTCCCGAATCATTTTGATTTGTTGTTCCATTTCCGTAAGGATTTCTGGCCCAATTACCTCTCTGTCCTCTACGCTGTCCCAGCTGACAGGGGTTCTGCATTTTCTTCCATACAATGCTTCAAAGGGCGCCATTTTTAAAGAGGCATGGTATGTATTATTGTAGGCAAATTCAACCAGCGGAAGGTATTCCTCCCATTTATACTGCTGGTCCATGCAATACATCCTTAACATGTCCTCTAAAACTTGATTAACTCTCTCGGTCTGTCCATCCATCTCGGATGATATGCAGAGCTGAAGTTTAATTTAGTTCCCAAGGCCGCATTAAGCATTTGCCAAAACCTTGATGTCATCCTCGGATCTCTGTCCGATATGATTAATTCGGGTATTCCATGCAATCTGAAAATTTCATGTACAAATCTTCTTGCTAACATTGGTGCATCGTCTTTCAAATTACCAAGCAATGAAGTGTGCCACTTTGGTTAATTTTTTGTCGATGACAACCAAGATAATATCATGCTTATTTCTTGACATAGGCAATCCTTGAACAAAATCCATCGTTATCACTTGCCATTTGTACTGTGGAATGTTGTGGGGATACAATAATCCAGCGGGATGCATATGTTCCGCCTTAACACGCTGACATTCTAAGCAGTGTGTTACAAATTCCACCACATCCTTTTTCATTCCCTTCCAGAAGTATTGTTGCTTAAGATCAGCAAGCATTTTCGTAATGCCAGGGTGTCCAGAAAAAGGTGAATTATGAAATTCAGTTAACAATTTCCTTCTTAAGTCATTTGCCAAAGGTATATATACCCTATTTTCGAACCTCAGAATTCCTTCATTGTCGAAATGAAATCCTTTATACCTGACATCCTTTGGATCTGCAGCAAGTGTTGTTTTGACTTGCTGGAAATAAGGATCTGATTCCAAGGCATCTTTCACCTCATCCTTAAACTGAGTTCTTAACGTTATAAGAGCAGAGATATGCTTCCTTCGACTCAGAGCATCTGCCACTCTATTTTCCTTGCCTTTGATGTAGCTTATATCAAAATCATACTGAGACAGAAATTCTAACCATCTTCGTTGCCTTGCATTCAGATTTGGTTGAGTAAAAATATACTTCAACCCCAGATGGTCAGTTTTTAACTCAAAAGGTTTGCCCAAAAGGTAATGTCTCCACATTTGAAGTGCATGAACAATGGCAGTGAGCTCTAGGTCGTGTGGAGCATAATTTTGTTCATGTAACTTAAGCTTTCTACTTTCATAAGCTATGACATGGTTATTCTGTAACAGAATACCTCCAAGGCCTTCTCCTGATGCATCCGTTACAACCATAAAATTTCCATTTGGGTCTAGTACAGTTAAAATAGGTGTTGTAGTTAACTGTTCCTTTAAATTTTTAAAGGTAGATTCACATTTGTCCGTCCAGACAAATTTCTTATCCTTCTTTTGTAGTGAAGTGATTGGGGCAGCAATTTTTGAAAAGTCCTTAACGAACTTTCTATAATATCCTGCCAAGCCCATGAAGCTTCTCACTTCATGCACGTTCTTAGGCGCAGGCCACTCGGTTATAGCTGTGATCTTTGAAGGGTCTACAACTATTCCATTCTTGCTTATTACGTGTCCCAAATAATGCACCTCTGCATCATAAAAGGAACATTTAGACAGTTTACCATACAACTTCCTCTTTCTTAAAACTTCCAGCACTATCCTTAAATGTTCTTGGTGCTCTTCGACATTTTTAGAGTATATAAGAATGTCATCTAAGAATACAAGCACAAACTTGTCTAGGTATTCTTGAAAAATATTGTTCATCAGATTCATGAAGGTGGCAGGTGCATTGGTCAACCCAAAAGGTAACACCGTGAATTCATAATGCCCGTACCTTGTTCTAAAAGTTGTTTTATGAATATCTTCTTCCTTTATTCTCAGTTGATGATACCCAGATCGAAGATCTATTTTTGAATAGACTGATGCTCCTCGCATCTGGTCGAATGATCATCAATCCTAGGAAGTGGGTATCGATTCTTAATAGTTGCCTTGTTCAACATTCTGTAATCAATGCACAGCCTCAATGTGCCATCCTTTTTCTTTACAAAAATTACCGGCGCTCCCCATGGTGAGACGCTCGGTCTTATCAGCCCCTTAGTCAAAAGTTCCTGTAATTGAGCCTTTAGCTCTACCAACTCGAGGGTGGTCATTCTATATGGTGCCTTAGATATGGGTTCAGTTCGGCTTGATTTCTATTGCAAAGTCAAACTCTCGTTTGGGTGGAAGACCTGGCAATTCCTCCGAAACACATCACTGAAATCCCTTAACAATGGATATCTTTCCATGAAATCATTATCTTCCTCAGCATTTTCTGTCATTTTTACTGCATACAAGGTGCAGCCTCTATTTTTAGCCCTTTTAAGTTGCATAGCTGTCAGTTTCCTAACTGCAACTTCACGTTTTACACCTTGAATGACTGTTGCTTTCTGCAGGTCATCAAAACAACAAATTTGTTTTTCATAATAGTCGATCTTTGCCTTATGTTCTGCCAACCAGTTAACTCCAATAATGATATCATATGATCCTAAAGGAGTGACATACAGGTCAACTTCGGTGGAGAAACTGGGCAAGTCAAGAATTGCCCCAAAAAGGCACATTTCGACTGTATGGACAACATTATTCCCATAATGCACTGTCCATGTTTTATCCATTCGTTCACCTTTCTTTTTAATTTCATTGCAAGTTTAGTAGAAATAAAGCATTCAGTAGCTCCAGTATCAAAAAGTATGACTACAGGTGTACCGAATAACTTACCCGGAACTTCTATAGGCGTAACTTGCTTTTCAGCTTGTCTGTTAGCCACTGCAGCGTGTATCCTATGCTGTTGATCGCGATCATCCTTCTTCAGAGGACAAAGTGACTCACGTAGTGGTCCTTTCCACAGTTGAAGCATCCTCCAACTGGCCCTTTCCTAGGCTCAAATTTGTTACCAGCTTTGAAGTTATCATTCTGGCTTCCATAGGACTTTTGTCCATTGCCACTAACTTTTGTGAAGCTATTCCACACTATTTACAGGTTTGTTCATTATAGATTTCTTGTTGTTATCTACAACAATTTTGTTTTTCACACCAAACCTTTTCCAAGGCCCCCTTTTAGGTGCGAGAGATGAAGAAGAATTGGGAATCTTCTTCCTTATCTCTTCCCTATGAGCAGAAATTGCTCTCAATTTTCTGTTCCTATCTTATTGCCTTTTCGACAACTCCTTCCATGGTGGTTGGACCGTGGACATCCACTTTGCCACCAATGATGGGATTCAGTCCCATTATGAACTTCCGTATTCTGAACTTCTCGTCAGCTTGGTACTGCGGCACATACTTGAGGAGTTTAGTAAACCCTTCCCAGTATTCTGTCACCGTCAGCCTTCCTTGTGACCAGTTCTGAAATTCAGTCATTTTCCTATCAAAATAGAGTTGAGGCAGCCATCGTTGCCTAAAGTAACCCTTAAATTGATCCCAAGTTATGTCTGATTCGACAATATTCAACTCAACCTTACGATTGTCCCACCATGATGATGCTTCATGAGAAAGCTGATATGCTCCCCATATCGCTTTGGTCTCCTCGGAGAAGTTTCTTATTGCAAAGTATTTCTCCATTTCACTGAGCCAATTCTCAGCTCCGTCCCCAAGGGTTGTTCCATCAAACTTTGGAGGACTTATTCTCTTTATGTCATTTGTAAGTTCAGCTGCTAATCTTGCCCTTTTATTTTCAGGATGATTAGGAGCATTCACATTACTATTATCAACACCCGGATTCCCTCCATTGGTGTTGTCCACAGGAGGTGGCTGATCATTTATATCAGCTTCTTCTTCCTCCTCTTCATTGCCCATTGACCTGTTGTTCAAGCAGTCAAACGATCTCTCGTATCTAGTAGGGCAGCAAGGATTTCATCCAACTTTTGAGCAGTAGTTGCTTCTCCACCCAGTAATGGGTTGTTCGCAGCATTCCCTCTTGTTCTGACCATTTTCTGTTCAATAAGAAAATGTAAACCTTATTAATATTGTGGACTCATTAGGTCCAAGAGCTGCAACCTTCAGCTCTGATACCAAGATGTAACATCCCCATTTTAAGATACTAGAACAAGGGAATTTTTTTTTTTTATACAACGTTCCCTGTTATGAATTATATAATTCAAACACACGTTCAAGTTTTAATAATTGTTCTCTGTCCAAATAATGCAGTTTGGATCACACAATTTCCTTTTAAAACTAATGTTCTCTGTTCACATATTTGCAATATGGAACACACATTCAATGCCATTCAATCATATAATGATTCCATATGTTGCTGTAAATGACTCGAAGAACTACCGATCTCCCATTTTATGGCTCGGAGTTTCAGCGATCTCTCATTTCATGACTCGGTGACTTACCGATCCTTCATGTTAATTCATGCATAGTATAATGTATATACAAGGTTCTCTTACCATTTCCGGTTATCGAAGTGATCCATTTAAGAAGCCTATCTGAATATCTGTTATTGATATTCATCTGACATCCTGCATCTTAAACTAGGTGATTAGGACAACGCAACCAGCACTTGCGATACTTTGGCCAAAGATTTTCACATGCTTTGCATGATCATATTCCTGGATGTGATACACACCAATGGAATACGTCCTTCACCTCACTTCATCTCATTATCTAGAATGGTCTTTCCTGGTCTCTACCAAATCCTTCCAATTAAGGTCAAACTCTAACCCCAACTAGCAATATGAACGAGTATAGGAGTTACTCATGGTAACTAAAGATACGCAGACATACGGTGTCATCCCTAGATGACTCCGTGTGTCTAGTTACCTTTAGTCCTCCGGAGTCACTCCATATACGTGATCACATTCCTATCCCCAACCAAGAACTTAGTATCCAACTTATGTAATCTTGATGATTTAATTCGGGAGGGCATTGTAATATGTCAGTTATAACATTGTGTCGTCATGAAAGCCCGCCTTCATGAAGACACCATGTTGTAACTGGCGTATGTCAATGTCCTACGGAATCCTCCCATCGAGAGTACACACATCCAATTTCAAGTGATTTGGTTATGATCTTAATATTTAAGATCAACTTTCAGCAGCCATGTTGATCCTTTATCCTCATTCTTGTTACAGTTGTATGTAGCTAAGAGAGACTTAATCCATCTTCTAGCTTACTACGCATCTCCTCCTTCGTACCGAAGGGTTGCATTTTCTCTACTTGGTTCTTTTCTTAATCATTGGACTAAGTCAGCCCATTACCGATAAACTTAATAAGTTTAACCTATTAAACTTAACCAAGTTTTTCCACAACTGTAAACAAATTCAGAATTCCATCTTATTAGACGTCATTTAAACGAGGTCTAATTCTAAATGAATTTATTCATTTATCCTTCTTAACCTTACATAGTTAAGGTTGTTAACCATGGATATGTTTTTCCCATATCCTTATTTTCTGAATTTAACATTCGAGGCTATTAACGGAGTCCGAATACGAGGTTCGGCTGCTCCTAAGTTATTTGATATTCCTTAGCTTTCAAGCTAATCCCGAATACCTTTCAATTAAGAGATCATGTTCTTCCTAATCCTTTTTAATGTCAATTAAAAATTCATCTTAACCCAAGTATGAACTAATTGCACATTTCAACGTAAAAGTTACATTTAGGTAAGAATAGATATCATTTCCTTTTAAATCCATCCATGAACATTTGAATAATTCCAAATCAAGGAATAATGTTATATTCCCAACTTATTCAACAATATCAAACTCGATACTGATCATTAAAATATCACACTTGTATTTGTATTCATCCATCCGCTTTATAATCTATACATTTTCCAGTCCAAATGACTGGACTTTGTTTATATTAAACAACATTACAACACATAAGATAGAAGAATGTAATTTCTTCTTTTCTCAATTCCTCGTAGAGGAGTAATAGCTATCAATTACAATCCATCTTCAGTCAATCAAAAGAAGTATCAGAAAACAACCATGTCTTCGTTTAAACTCAAGTTCCATCGCAAAAAAATTACTTGCACGGCCGGTTCATTAAATCGAGCATATTAAGCACTTGTCATTAAAATGAGGTGCTTTTAATTAACTGTCTCAATAAAAGAACCCTGCTTTTATGAAACGTTACTATGAACATCAATTAAGAATTAAGTATCAAAAAGAATGAACAACATAACAACTGAATCATCTAATTACCATCCCAATCAGCCAAAGGATTACTGTCCTCTTTCCTAAATAATCATTACAAGAAGTAATTTCTTCAAAGCAGTTCCAGACATTACAACATCTCAGTAAAAACTAGGAACACACGTATGCATATTGTTGTTCTACATAACTTCTATCAATTCCATTTCCTTACATTAGTAATAATTTCAAAGGATAAAATTTGACTGAAAATATAAACCAAATTACTTCCCTTTCAGTTCATGCAACTCATTTGATTTCAAGTAATCAAATACTGATGAGAAAAGCAAACAACAATAAAATGTAGATGCTTAAACCAAAGCAATACAAATTCGTTCCTTAACGATTACAGATTTCCAACTGTATGAGAGAAGAAATAATCATTATTCCAAGTTATCCATCCACACTCCTTTTCCTTTCCTCATGACTGTACTGAAAATTTAATCCAAACGAGACACAAATCAAAGATAACAGTTCAGAGTGAAACTTAAGAAATCAATAACCGAATACAAGGAAGATGGCTCATATTACCTCTTCTCATTGTCTAACCAAATATCCGCTATTTAGAACAGACACAATCCAATAGTATGACTCATTCTGCTTATTATATTTCACTCAACGGACTTTCTTGTCCAGCTATAAACAAGCAAGAATATACAACTAGTCTATAAACAGTGCTGCGTCAAAACAAGCATTTCAGCTAGACCTGAACAATAATAAAGTACAGCTAGCTATGAAATCATGATTCATACCATAATAGTAAAAGGAGTCATTTTATATTGAACTTTCAAAGTAAGAATTCCATTTCGATTCAGTCTTAACGAAACAACAAGAGTTCAGGCTGCGAATGGAGTATATATATAATTTAAAACAAACGTATTTATATATATATATATATATATAAAAAAAGTCAAACCCAGCTTAGTCTGGAATGGTTAAAGTTCCACAACATATTTTCATCATATTTTCTCCAAAAGAAGGAATGAAGAACCAGTCACGTTCTTTATTTCCAAAAGAAATATTAAAACGTTTTGACCAACAAAGGAAAAATGATGAAAGGAATTCCCTGTCCATGGAAAGATCGAATTCAATGCAATGAAAACAAGCAGGAGAATTTAATTCACACAACAGTTCCTCTGCATTAACCAGAACTTGTTTTTCCCCAATCTTTTCCTCTTACTGAACTCAGAAATACAATATTCACATAACAATACCTTTATCAAGGCAAACCCGCATAGGGTATTAGATGCGCAAGCAAGGTACAGTCAAAACAGTCTCAAACAACAAGCCAATTCTCATGTATTTCATTCATTTGCACAGAAATACTAAGCCATGATCATTTTCATGATGACAGTTGAATTAGAAGATCAAACCGCATCCACAAAACACAATAAAATCAACTTTCCATCACCTTCTGATTTCAAACAGCAAGGAGAAAACATAGTTCATTAATAAATTCAGTAAGAAGAACAATCACTTTCTTCAACACCCAAGAATACCCAAGTCGTATTCATCCTTCCATTTTTACAAAAGAAAAAGCACAACACTCAGAAATATTACTCGCATAGCTAATACGTTCCACCACTCAAACCCATATTGGCAATAGAACGATTGTTCAACAATGTCAAAACAAACTCACACAGCATGTACAATTTCATTCAATGTACCCATTTACAAAGAAATACCCAATTCGAGTTCTTTCTCAACAGACATTTCAACCCGAAAATCTCATTCTCCTATTTCACAATGATGCGTAGAACTCAGAAATGATTCACGCACAGCTAAGTATTCATAAGCACAATTTCATAATATAAAGAACGAATCCCCAATATTGTCGAACAAATCAACACAGCATGGGCTGTATTTTCAACTCAATATTTATGCAAAGAAAGTTTAAGTCGCAACAGCAAAGAAAAATGACTCTACCCAAAATCTCTTCAACATAACAGAAAAATCGAATAAACAAAACCCCCATCAGAAGAGCAGGGTTGTTTTAATGAGACGATTAAGCAAAAGCAAGCAGTTTAAGGAGAAGGGCTTAACATGCCTGAAATTTTTCTTGAAGCTCGAAGAAAACCGCGCCTACTGGAGTTGTTTCCTTCCACGGCGACAGTAGTAAAGCTTCCCAAACAATCACCTACCTCTACAGGCTCAAAAATAGCCTTAGATTTTCCAAAGAAACCAGAGATAATAATCAAACACAGCTGGTTCGACAGAACCGTGAAGAAACCAAATGCAGAGCAACTTCAAAAACCCGAAAGAACACAATGACCAACAAAATTTCCTCTATCCTCTTTCCAAGGTGGGCTGGTCATGAAGACCAAGACAATTAATGCATTGAAGGCTCTGCCTTTTTCCTTTTTCCTCACGCCACCGACTCGGGTTGGCGAGTTCCAAATTTCAAATTTTGCTTGAAATCATAATTTAGTCTCATGACTAACTGGTTGCCTCTATCTTTCCCATGTTCCCGCCAAACTTGGCGCTGCACATGCCAGGACCTCATTCATTACCCTATTAAATTTCCTACCATCCTTCCTTATCCTTTCCATCCACATGGGTCTGTGTGCGTCCCCTTCCTTAGGTTAGGATTAGTTTAGGATTTTTAATAGTGTCCATATCTAGGTCATTCGCCTAGTTCATAGGTTAATAGGATTTAGATCTATTTTCACCCTTATAAATTTAAAAATCCATATAGGATAGTAGTTAGGGTATAAGGTAGAACTTAGGGGTAGATTAGGGTCTAAGCCCCTAATACTTAATTAATCAATTTCCATACCAGATCTTTCCGCTTTGACCATTATATTAACATTAAGCAGACATTTCATCCCACGTTCCCACACATACCTGTGCCACTTGCATCCAAACCCCCTTATCGTCTTACGCTGTCTAGTGTTACAACAGTGTATGGTTCGAGAATCGAACCCTTTTCCATTGGCATCTACGTGCCAGATATTCATATACCGTAATCGAGGTGTGTGCAACATTTATAGCAACCTTCAGTCTGGTTTAAAAGTAAATCGACAAAGCGATTACAAGAAGGCCACAACATACCTTGGATCAATGGAATTGATTCAAGGTGTGTTATCAATCAGCGAATAGAGTTCACAAGCATACGACAAATATGTTGTCACATCAAGCAAACATACAAGCAATAATAATCGCTGTCCCAAGTAAACAAATTACAGCATACAAGGGTCCCGATTAGCAACACATTCCTTTAAGATCAAAAATATATCTTAACATGTTTGTCTTCATTTCATAGATATAACATTATGAAAAGATTAATTAAGGCTTTGGGAAAGTGGGCTACTACCGGTGAATTTAACAAAAGGATTTGGTGTTGTTTGAGTCATTCTAATTGGCCCGAGGACCCTAGTGGATTGGAGAAAAGGTATACCAAGTGTAGGTGTGGATAATGCTCTATTAACAGGGGGATGGGGATCTTTGTACTCTTCTTTCTCTCCTTCCTCTTCCTAGGAATAATTGCAAATACTCAAAGATGTCTTCTTCTCTTTTCCTTGAATGAATATGGATCCTTCTCATATAGTTTAGGGACTTGGGTTCTACACTACTGAGTTCTTCTTCTTGGGATTCTTTAGGTGTGCTTTACAAAACCTCCAAAGGCTTCAAATCACAACAAGATCACACCGCCTTCTTATGCAATGGAAATGAAGAGGATAAAATGATATGATATAACACTTGAAAATTTGACCTCTTGGTCCCACTGGGCATGCCAAAATTATTATCACGGAATCACAACACCCCCCTAATGGCTAGCTTGTGGAACTAGGGCATTCGGTGTGCTTATGTAACATGGGATTGTCTCAAGGTGTGGGACCCTTGCAATTTGATACAAACCTCTGAAGAAGGCCGATTCCTCTTCCTAATCCTATTGTTATGCTACTCCTAAATTCGGGAAACACCTAACTAATCCTACCCTAGCAACTCCAAGGGAATGGGGATAGAGGGAATGCATGCAAGAAAGCAAATTCTACACTAAAGAAGGTGATGCACTAAAGAAAAGGGTGGTGATTGGAAAAATCTCTAAGGCGAAATGAGGGGAAAATGAGGGATAATAAGGGTATTGGGATTCCAAACCCAAACACACACTCACCCTACCACTTTAGTTAAACACAATCACTTCTAACATGCAATAAACTAGTTAGAAGAACACCACATATGCAATGAGAATACCAAAATTTATAGTATCAAAAAAACTAGGGCTGAAAGAGAGCCACAAATATGATTTTATTGCTCAAAAGTTGATACAACTCATTACAATGAGGAGGGAGGCATGAAGTTATTTATAATGCTTAGAATTTGAGGTTTGAAAGATCACGGTTTATTTGTAAGGGGTTCACAAAGAGATGAGAAAGTGGAGAACATTCAAAAACAACCTTTAAAATTGCCACCCTATTACATTTTATAACTTGAGAAAATAGAAGGAGAGAGGGAGAGATTTCAATGCTACCCAACCACCTTACGGGAGCAATAAATGCACTTGGGCTTGCTTTTGGGAGCTAGAAATCCATCTCTAAATTCATCCCGCCTAGCTCAATAATTTTCCAACCTCGATGATTCCATGTTGAAGCGCTCGAAATTTCATTTCCGACGACTATAATTTTATCAAAATATGACATTCCGAAAGAAAGTATGATCATTTTAGTTTAAGGGATCCTTAAATTCTTCACATATCTCTCCATGCAATTACCAAGCTATTTCTACTAGCTCGCCGCATACATTCCACCTACCACTTTTAATATCCACCTAATGCGACATTGACCGAGGTTGTCCATCGTACATGATGGGCGGGGCAGATCCCGCTTGACATCCTCAACTCCCATAATGAGATGTGCATTATGTTATATGCTCCCCGAGCCCAAACCCATATACACATCGCTTCACATTTTCCTTTCTCTGGTGAGTTACCCCATGCATAGTGAAACTAGGTCCCGATTGACATCTGCATCACCAACCCTCTGATGTGTATCATACTATGTGTTCCTCGATCCTACCTTTCGATCATCTCGCTGACCCCTACGACATCTACCTTGACCCATGGAAGCGGATCCCATGATACATTGACACCCTCCAACTTGACATGCTCGATGCCGGTGTAAACATGACCCCTATCCCGACATACTCCATGCCAACCAATTTTCCCCTGGCACATCCTTCCACGAGCTAGCCACCCGAGCTGTACTAACCACCTCGCCATCAAATTTTGCCACTATCCTCGGAGATACGACCAAGCTCCCCAACCTATTATGCCACCCCTTTAGCTCGCAAGATACTCGGTGTGAGCTAATTTCACTGGATTTCCCTCTAAAACCCCTACACTTCTTTAATATTTTCAACATTTTATATTGATTTTTCTTGATTTATTTTTATCAAAAGGGGTGTATAGGCACGATAGAATGTCATGAACCATATTTTTTCCATTTTATCTATTTTTGGGTAAATTTTCATGAATGTGGGCCTCTGGAGCTGGTTTTGCACCGATTGAGCACATGGGCCTCCTTAAGACCAAGAAGAGGAAAATTACCCATAAATGGATCGAAACCTTCCTAAGTTTACCATGACCACTCCTGTGCCCTGCGTTGTGCCAATAAATCTACGGTTCACCATAGGGCCCTATACTTCCCCTGTTGTTCATTTTTTCCAAGGGAAATGGATAACGGGTTTATATGTAGATTCCATTATGATTTCATGACCTTGAACTAATGTTCACATTCATCGTGAAGATCACATTGTCGGTCTTCCTCTTTAGATCACTTTCTAGGGCTCCTAATTGCCAAATAACCTATTGTTTCATATCTCAAACACAACAACTCTATTTTTAAATTAATATGAGGTTATTTTTAATTGTTACTTTATTATCACCAAATCACAACACCCTTATATTTGCACAAGTGTGTGTGCTTGAGCTCACAGTGTGACTAGGTAACATGGGTACTATCTCTAAGTTGTGGTACTTACACTTTTGATAGACCTCCAAAGAAAGTGGGTTCTTGATCCTAAACTATCTGCCACAATCTACTCAAATGCGGGAAAACTATCTTATCCTAATCTAACTTTCCAAGGGACCAGGAGAGAGAGTGCATGAAAACAAATCCTACACTAAAGCGGTGATACACCAAAAAGAAGGGAATGAGAATAGCTTTCCAATGTGTGAAAAATGGAAGCAAAATACATACTAGAGAGGGTGATAACAGTTCTCCATAGTCTAGCAAATGCATTCACAACAATATTTCATAGACACAATGATAATGAATCCCTGTAAGAGCATAAAATAGACACAATATATTTGCAATAAGATTGAAGAGGCAAGAAGAACGCAAACAAATACAAATAAGGAAGATATATCTAAAACTTACATCTATTGCTTCATGTTATGCACGATTCAATCTGTTACAAAATAAAGGCATGGATCACCATGTAAGGAGTCCACTACAAGGGTCTGTAGTACATTGGCTTCACAAAACCAAATTGACAGAGTTTTGCTACTCAAAACTATCTCCCTTTACAATGAGCCCAATATTCCAATTTATAGAATTTGGAAGAGGGAGGATTGAAATCCTGAAATCTACCTTTCAACCACTTGCAAGAGGTAATAAATGAAGTGAAATGATGGTATGTTGCTTGAAAAATGCTCCCCATATTGTCCCATGACTTGCAACAGTAAAAAATGTCTACCCATGCTTCATAATTGCACTCCCAACCACCAATAAAATCAATGTTCTGAACTTGGCCACGTTTTCAGCAAAATCACCATCGTGTATTCATAAAACTCTAGATTTATTGATATTTTTTCAATAGGCTTCAAGCCATGATTCCAATGGTACCAATTTTGCATGATTTCGTTGAGAATTGTAAAAGTTATGGTCTTCTAAGTGTGAGCAACTATTTTGAGTTTTCTAGAGATTTCTTACATTTTACGGGATTGAGCGTTTAATTTTTGGAGCTGGAAATGTTTATTTTCTTTTCAACCACCTACCCTCATTAAAAATAAGAAATCCAATTTTTTTCCCTTTCCGAAAAGTCAAATTTTGTGAAAATCAAAGCTTTGGGTCAAAATTTATGACCGTTTGAAGTTTAGGGTCGGGATGTTCCACGCAGGCTCTCATGATCTGCATTTTTCTTTGCATTGCGGGTTTTACTGATTCGGATGTCCTATGTGTCCCTGGAAGTTTGAGCCAAGATTCTCTCGTGTTTTTCGATTCCTTATTTGTGTGGTAAAATCGATCTTTTGGGCCTCATTGTCCCACGTGTTCCTAGTGCGGCTTGGGAAAATTTTCTCAAATACTTATGAGGATGTTATCGTGTCACCTGTTTTGGGATTTTCGTCCTTACACATCCATCGTTGTTGGGCTAGGTGGGCCATTGACTCCCGACATATCTACATTGCTTTGAGTGTGGTGGTTTTGGTGATTTCGGTCCAGTGTGTTCCATTGCCCCAGGACATTTTTTCCAAGCCATCTCCACAATAAATGGATGCGGCTATTTCAGATTTTTGGGACCCACATGTACTTTTGTCCCAACTATCTCACTGAATGTGCGAGACAAAATCTTCTACTTTTTTCGTATTTCTCAGCTACAGCTATTTCAGCTTTTCAGGTCGTGCATACTTTCGTCCCAACTATCTCGCAGATCGGTGTGTGTGACAAAATATTCCGCTTTTCCGCATTTTTGCTTGACCGCGCTTGATCGGATACTTTGGATTTTTTTGGGCCCAAGCGTCTGGAAATGTTTTTCCGCCCTACCCACATTGCACTTGGTTGCTTTGTTGATCGGCTACTTTGGCTTTGCGAAGAACTCATGCCCGAGTGTACTTGTGCTACCTAGGACGTGCCTACCCGACTTATTTGCAATACACTGCCTCTTTAGCATTTCAATCCCAAACTTGGTACAATAAACCCTGATACGATCCACATTGGTTCCATCCGTAACCCTCAAACCCAATTTGCACTAAAATAGGCCCTTGACTTCATTTTTTCAAATTTTTGCAAATTTTCACTAACTCCTTGGATTTTTCTTTGGATAGGGAAGTTAGAGAAAAGCCAAGGGATCCCTCAAAACCTGATTTTGGGCCTCGAACCATTTCTTCTTGCTCAAGCTGAAGAAATTGTGCAAGTTATCAAAATTACCTTGGGGTGAATTTTTGGATAACAATTACATGTTTAACAAAAACCACTTTTTTCTTCCCTAATTTTTAAAACCATTTTCATAAATTCAAAAGTACTATTTGTAGTGACTATGACATAATCAGAAAAATATACACTTTTGGAAAAATCCTTTGGAGGTTTTTTATTTCACATACTCAAATTCAAAATAACCTCTTTTTTATTTTGTAAAAGTCAATTTATATTTTGAGATATGGTTGTTTTATTCATTTGACAACGGTCACTTTTTGCTCAACATCACTTTTTGGGTCTTATCCCCATGGTCTCTTGATTTTCAGCCCTCAATATTTTGATCCTTACCCTCATCAATCTTATTGGAGTTTCTTATATATTTTTCTTCCATTATGGCGATGCACGCAGTTCATCAAGTATCCTTGTATTATTTACTTCAACGACACCCATCATGTAGAGATACTCTCACACAACTAGGGTGCAAAATATAACTCCGTGCAGTGGGGAAAATTTTAGTGGTGAATATTCGTAATATGGCGAATATTCCATTTTTGAAAATTTTGAAAAGGTGAATTTTTTGGCACGGGTCAGTGACCTGTTCGCCTAAAAATTACACTTTAATTTTTTTTAGGGGTCGGCTTCACCTACCCTTGAAAAATATCCCCTATATAAACCTAGATTATTCGCCAGGTAGAACACTTCTACTTCACATTTTTCAACAATATGATATATCCCGTATTATAGACGCGCGACAAGGGGGTAAGTTATTGACGCGTGACAAGGAGGGTTTGCAGACAAGGAGATACTGCAGATATTGACGCATAGTAGACGCATGACAAAGAGTTTGTTGACGAGCGACATGGAGATTTTTTCGATGAGCAAGAAGAGGGTAGAGGCTGCAGACGCGCGACAGGATATTTGCTGTCGCGCGTCAAAAAAATGCATTGACACGCGTCAACAGACCTCATTGATGCGCGTCAACAACCTTGTTGACGTGCGTCAAAGAGGTCTGTTGATGCGCGTCAATGAGGGTTATTTGTTGACGCGTGACCTTGACGGATAGTTGACGCGTGTGGAGGTGCAACAGATTTTGAGCGCGCATAAGCAAATGCATGACAAAGAGTTTGTTGATGCGCGACACGAAGATTTTTTGATGAGAAAGTAGAGGTCGGAGGCTGCAGACACGCGACAGGAGATTTTTTTGCCGCGTCAAAAATGCATTACGACAGCGCGTTGCAGACCTCGATGACACGCGTCAACAACCATAATGACGCGCGTCACTAAGGTCTGTTGACGCGCGTCAATGAGGGTTATTTGTTGACGCGTGACCTTGACGGATAGTTGACGCGTGACAAGGAGGTACAACAGATATTGATGCATAGCAGACACACGACAAAGAGTTTGTTGATGCGTGACACAGAGATTTTTTGATGAGAAAGCAGAGGTCGGAGGCTGCAGATGCGCGATAGGAGATTTTGCTATCGCGCGTCAAAAAAAATGCATTGACGCGCGTCAACAGACCTCAGTGACGCGTGTCAACAACCGTAATGACGGCGTCATTGAAATCTGTTAACATGCGTCGAGGGTTATTTGTTGACGCGTGACCTTGACGGATAGTTGACACGCGATAAGGAGGTACAATAGATATTGACGCATAGCAGATGCACAACAAAGAGTTTGTTGATACACGACACGAGTTTTTTTATGAGAAGCGAGAGGTCGGAGGCTGCGGGCGTGCGGCGACAGGAGATTTTTTACACGCATCACGCGTCAAAAAAATGCATTGATGCACATCAAAAGACCTCAGTGACGCACGTCAACAACCGTAATGATGCACGTCACTGAGGTTTGTTGACGCGTGTCAATGCATTTTTTTGACGCGCGACAATAAAATCTCCCGTCGCGCGTCTGCAGCCTTCTGTCGCAGCACTTGACAATCAGGTGAAATTTTTTCATACAACCCCCAAAAAATTTGCCTTCCCGCGAAACCGGTTCTGGGGATATTCGCCAGGTATTCTCCACCTCCGATTTCCAAGAGGTCTCTTAAAATGAACCCGACTCCATGACAATACGACACCGTCCCAAGTGCATTAAATTTTGAATCATATTTCAATTCCTATTAATAATTATGACACCTTCTATAAGGCTATTTTATAGTTTATTCAAGCTTTAAACCATGTTTTTCAAGATAAATTTTGAGTTGTAAATACTACGATTACATCTCTCAAGGATGAGATACAACATCTCAAGGATACTTCCAATGCACATATTAGTTCTCTTTCTATGCATCATGATATTTCTAAGGCCAAATATATGCAATGTGATACAATTTTTATGTCTACTACATTTTCTCATACAAGTGATGTTAAATTCCTACATAGAGTCAATAATGTGTATGTTCCATGAGATCAACCTCTCTCGATTTGACAAGAATTCTACACAACATGATATTCTATCTAAGATGCTTAATAATCGGTTAATCACTTTGTTACCCACTCATTACTACCCTCACTATCAACTTGTGAAATTCAAAGGTCAACCATTTTACAATTATCATGGTATTAATGGACATCATGATAATGATTGCTATGTTTTATGAATAAAAATCCAACAACTTGAGCATAAGGTCTTTATTTCATTTTCTCCAAAACATTCTATCACACATTCATATCAAGTTTTTAAATCTACATGGGTTCCTAAATATGATCCATCTATGTCTAGTGCAAATAATGCAATAGTGAATGATGCAACTTCTTCAATAATACAAGAGTTACATATTTAAAAGAAGAATAAGAATGACATCCATCGTTTTGAAGTAATAGACTTAGTAGAAACATCACATCCTACTATTATTCAAACTAAATAACTATTAATTTCACATGCACCATTACACATTGATAAGGCCACAATATCGGTTGAACCACCACACACCCAATGCATTCTATAAACATCTATACTCCTTCACAATAAATTGAGATAAATTATCATAACATGGGTATTGGCTAATTACATGATGATCTATGAATATCCATAAGAATGAGATCATATAGGCCTAATCCTAAATATACTTCTAAAAAATCTTTTAGGAGCAACATGCAACATAATCTCACTATTTCCCCATAATAAGAAAGGCTAGATCCTAATGTTGTATTTCGCCTATTTTTCATGTTGATGATCCTTTCCTTATCCTCGATGGTCCTAGTGATTTTATAATGTAGTAAAATTATTAAAATAACGTAAATAATAGCCTAATAAGCCTTATCTGACATTATAAGTATGTTTTCAGTCATAAGGAGGAGTCATGGGTAAATACTCATTTGTAAGTCTTGAATAAATCATTGTAAGGTTGTAATAAGGTCATATAAGTACTTTTCTCCTTATCATGTAATGAATATAATCCAAAACAACCTCATTAAGAGGTATGGCATGTGGCAAGGAGATAATCTAGTGTTTGTTATAAAGATAATATTTGAAACCACCTTTGTAGGAATATCTCCAACGTTGAGATATTGATGGAGGATGATAAGGATCAAATCCTCATATCAAGGAAGTAAAAAACAACTATATAAGGAGAGATATGGATCAAGAGAGTATAGTGAAAGGAGAGGATCAACTCATCAAGAGTAGAAGAAATATAAAGTAACAGGGGTTTGATCGGTTTGTGTGAATGTGGATTTTTGTGCAAGCATGTAAGTTTTTATGAATGAGAATAGAAGATTTCTGAGTTCCTTCACATAGTTTTTAACTCCTATCATATGTTTTGATGTTTTTCAAGGCTTAGAATTCATGTTTTCAACATATTAATGGTTGATTGAACAATATTCCATGCATACTCTATTTTGGAACTGTAGATTGTGCTTCATTTTTACTAGAAAGTTTATTATTGGGAGAAATCTATGCATGATCAACCATAGGTTCTTAAAGATAAAAGTTAGAGGGCCTCAAAACAGAACTTTTCCAAGTGGAAGCAAGTCTTGAAACGTTGTTATGCTCAAGATATTGATTTTTGAATGCGTGTTGTCCTGACTGTCTAGTCTAGGTTGTAGGAAGAAAAAAAGACCATAACTTGAGTTGTATTAATGAAAACCTTCTGAAATTTTGTGACCATGTTCTTGGGGGCTAAATATGAGTAAATCCAAAATTTCTAGTCATTTGGAGGTGTTTTTGCCATGCAAAAATTTAAAACATAGATTGCAGACTTTGTAGGTGCTAAGAAAGTTTGTGTCCAAGAAGTAAATCCTTCATAACTTGTATAAATCTTGATATCCAAGGCTAAAATTTGGTTTGTGATAATTTTTGAGTATTATAAAAAGGATGCAAGTGGTTTAAACAGTTTTCATTGAGTTTTGATAAAGTTATGATAAAAATAATGATCTGTGCCATTCAATAAGCCTAAATTAGGCCTAATTGAGATCAGTCAAGAGTGAATTGGGTCTATTATACAAGGAGATCTCCTAAATCCTTTTAGACACAAGTATAATGGCCAAATGGGTATCTAAAAATACATATATCTTATCTTAATATTCTCGATATCAAATTTTATCCTCAAATTTCTATCCAGTAGTAGGGCTACTAGGAGAATAAGACAGAGTTGAGGATTTTGGTCAAGAACTCCATATAGAAGGTAAAAGTTTCTTTCATTACTTTGGTGAATGAATTTGTAAATGTTTGAAGACCCTCCAAATGAAATATTTGGACCAATAGAATAATTTAAATTATTTGAAGTATATTAGCCTAGACATATATTTAGTTTGGAGTTAGTAGTGCATTTGGTCTAGAACCAAATCTATTAATCATCTACAACTACCCATTTATTTATTTCAGATCTTGTAGTACATTTGTTCTAAAGCCATACCTATGAATCATATGGAGCTACCCATACATTTATTCTATAGCTATAATTATGTCATCATTTTCACATTAATCATTATTAACTTCCCTATTGTCAATGGGGTTTGGGTGGATCAGTTAAGATAGATGGTTGCGTCCGGATCCACCCAAGTTCAAATCCCAGTGTGCACGATCCCTTTTGAGTGGTTTATCGGTGGTGTTAGGTGTTACATCACTGTGGTTGTGGCTGGTCGCCTATCAACGATGGCAGAATTAACATCATCAAGATTAGCATTAAGCAATGGCTTTTGGCTCTCAAAATGGCAATGATGGAAAATTTGTGTCATTGGTGTAGGATCAGTGGTCACAATATGTGATTGTGATCCATTAATTATGATATATTATCTGAGGATGTTTGCATTGTTAAGGGAAGGGACCCAAGAACCCCTCAGTTCATATGTCCATGGCCAAAAGCGTTTAACTATAAAAAAATATTAACTTCCCTATCATATCAAACAACATTTTCCTATGATCACGGCACTCGTCGGCTAAAAGGGGACTCTAATTTCTAGATATACAAGTGCCTCTATTTAATATATTCATTTTATATCATCCACATACACCAAAGATCTAACTTTTCTCTAATACTCACATACTTGGGGCATTTAATTTCCCTATCATTTCCTCGATGACACACTCTATTTATAGGTTCAAATTTATTGGTGAGGGATCAAATATACACCCAAAATCATTTTTCACACACATAATGGGGGAAACCTTGTTTTCCCATCTTTGGTTGTGTAATATATATTCATCGAAACCGTTAAAAATCTAAATATTTCCCCCTGTGGGAACACTCTTGGATCACACTTCTCTTGAGAGAATAGATTTTCATTTATACCCTCAAGGGGCCTAAAATCCAAAAACATTCTAATATTCCTAAATATCCAAAAACATTCAAATACATAAAAATCTTAAAAAATATTAGCATTTCTCTTATTTAGTTGTTTGTATTGTAAACTTATATTATTCATGTTACGCATTACTTATCATGTTAGCATGTGACATTATATGCTATATATTTTTTCTATATGTATGCATGTTCGCACAAGTACATTGATTTGAATACGTGTTATACAAAAATTATTACATGATCTATGGTGCTTGACATTTCTTGTTACCAGTTCTTCCGTAGCTACCTGGGGCATCCATTTTCACATTTTCTCACATACATGTGTTATTATTCCAATCTTTGTTGCTTTACTTTCTCTTAGCTCATTCACTCAAAATATATGCAGCGTCATACTATTTATTATTCTAGCATGCTAATGTTTACTTCATGTGTAGTATTTGTTTTGTAGGTCACTTACAAATCAAGGTCATCTTCATACTTGTTGTTTATTTATTGCTTTACATGTTTGTTTTGCTTCTCCACTTGTTTGCGGGATGTTCCCTATCTTACTTGATTGACTATTTGTTGGCCTTGAGTTCCTTGAGTGTATTGCAATATTTTGAGTGGTGTCCCATGTGTGTAACATATTTTTACCCGAATGTTCTATTTTTGTGTCTTTTCATACTTTTTCCTAAATTTCTTGTGTTGTTATCCTATTGTTTGATAATAACACTTTGCTAGTTTTTATTATTATTATTATGTATGTGACATGGTATACACTATGAAAAATACCTCTTTCCCCATGTAGGAACCCTACAACATATGTGAACATCATCTATAGGTCATCTTGTTTGGTCCATGCTCACATTGATCCATCTTAAGTGCCCCAAACAAGGGGGTAACCATCGTGTAATATTTCACCCTTACAACATATCATAATCATGAAACAAAATAGCAAGTACAAAATTAGATATGTCAAAGTATCATAAACAAAATAATGTCAGGAAATACACAAGGAAAAAAATAGTACGGATAAGAAGGACCATATTAGATTCAATAAATTTCTCGAGTTGATATAGTTTCTCGGGGACATATACAAGAATTTCACTCAATTTTAATGATAAATTGCATGGTATAGTTTAGGTTATGGTGGCACCAAGGGTACATCCAAGATAGCATTTCCCAGGTATATTGTGTTATCATTTTAAAATTCAATAGGTTTATATTCATCTACAACATTGATTATCCTTGGGTTTTGGGAATTGTTGGCGTGATTGTTATCCTCATGGGCTTGACTTCCTATTATTCATATTTTTGTGGAGGGATGTATAAAAATTGGAATTCTCTCTATACATTTATCTTCACCATGTGGGGCACATTTGCACACTTTTCCATTCTCCTTGACACATTCCACTTAGGATTTACCAACCCAAGTCCTTCCAACCAGCTCCTACATAAATTTCATGAATCTCCATGACAACAATAGTGGGATTACTCTTTCCCCTCTCTCGCAAAATAATCATGTGTACTCTTTACTTTATTTTACTTTTCTACTTTACATATTGTTATTTTCAAATTTTCATGTTAAATTTTGATTTCCTATAATATGCACATTGACTACACTCCTTCTATACGTATACTCATCCTAGAAAAATAAACACAACTCGAACGAAGACAAAGCCCAAAGCATAAGCACACGGCACTCAAGAAAAGGAAAAACATGTCTACACACTCAGGAAACTTTTCCTTTGAATGCACAATTTTCAATTCCATAATTAAAGGGGGAATTTAAACACTCTTTTTAGTAATTCATGTATGCAACAACACAAATTGTAAAACACACTTGCATTATCCCACGATTTACCCAATTTAGACAACTATGTTATCCCTAGCTATATACCACTCATTATTTCTTGCATAGAAAACCTATTTGTTTGCATAATGGTCATATTTATCCATAAAATTAATCTACACCGTCACGTATAACAATTCCAACTTTTTTATCACCCACACATGCAAATAGGACCATAGCAGATAAAGAGGGATATAATTCCCATATGTTATGAGATGACACTGGCTTCTTTGGTCCCTTTTTCCTATAACAAAATTCTTTCTAATTTAAATCACTTTGGTACACTCCTAATATTCCTTATTCAAGTTTTCTAGATATAAAAAAACATATATAGGAAGATATTCATCTCTCATTTAGAGGGTCATTCCATTGATTTAACTCTAGCATTCCAATGAGAAAACACCGAGAATAATCATAAGAAATGTTATTCTAAGACTCCCTTAAGGTCCACATACTCGACATACTCATTCTAGGGTAGTCATATAATTAGATTTGTAAGTACAAAGGCACATTATCAAATTCAAGTAAAGCTAGGGAAATAATCATGTACAAATCACATTATTGCAAGATCGGGGTTATAAATTTAGTTGCATACATTATATATATCACATGTTCAGAGAGAACGACATGAGTTTTGATCCCTTTTCAGAGTAGTGGTGGAAGTGGTAGTGCACGTGGATCCCCATAACCCACCTAATGTTTTTTTATATTACTCCTCGCCATCTAGGGTTTTGAAGGTTTAGTTAACTACACATCGAGCATCACCCAATGACGGAGATCCAAGTTGTGCATATGAACAAATTAGGAAGTTGTAGACATGCTCAAGAAGTTACAAAATTTGAAACTATAAAGAGACATGAGCATATGTAAAGGGTCATAACGGGGATATGCTTTGTCTGTATCATCTACTTTGGTCCAAGAAACTCTATAGGACACAGTTTTAGAGACATTTAGATCACATCATTTCTGGTCACCAAGTCAACCCATTAATGCATAAGTTAAGATATTAGATAATTCTTCTTCTCCCTCCTATTGTTAGTTCCTTGATTCATTATCTATTGCCGTTTATCATTATTTATCATTGTTCAAATGGTTATTCCCGATATTGTTGTAATCATCCTTAGAAACTAATTGATTGGGATAATCTATAATCGATTACTACCCCTAGAGAATTAAGGTTAAAATAGTCTTGGAATAACTCCCTTGGATGATTAATTGGTCCTCTAGTCACATGGTTCAAAATATTTGTTGCATCTCTACATCATCCTTATGTCACACTCTATAGTCCCTATATGGCTTCCAAATAATATCTCATGGCCACAATATGTCTAGCGAAGGATCTATTTGACATAGTATACAACCTGACATGCTCCATCTCACAAAAATATCTCCATGTGATCCAAATCCACATGTGGACCACCAATGGGCTACACAACTAAAATGTGATCATATGTCTATCCATGTAATAGTATCACTATTGCTACACCACCACCATGGTGCTTCGATATAAAACTGTAGAGATCCATGTATAAGTGGGATAGTACACATCGAACCCATGCATATCATCATCTATGTTGCTTTATGGCTTGGAAAATCTGTCACATCCTATAGAATATGGATACTCCTCCACCATCTATGGCCACTAATGGCGTTAATAGCACAATAATATATTTATATAATTATGGAATGCTAAAGGTCACAATGGAGCTCAATGTAACATTGGGTTCCTCAAGAACACCATGACCTACCCAAAATCGTGTTCATGTCTCATGTGGTATGACACATCTAGGGAAAATACCCGCACCCTCTCAACTATAGTCGGTAGCCACAATATTTGGTATATGTCCCCCAATGTCACTACCATATCCCCTCTGGGAGATAAAATGTGCAAGTATTTTCATTCTACCGCTCACACAAACTTTTAATCAAGTGCATATTTTGGGGCACTTCCCGGTCAAGCCACATGCCATAATTTGGCCCTATAAAATACATCCCACACTACATCGTCTAGACCCAAATAAAATAGGGTCATCATTTTTCAACCATCATGGAACTCCCATGCATGGATGTCCCTCTACAAGCACAAAATACACAATAAACATCATGTTAGATCGCCACAATATTACAAAAACTCATCATACATCAATACAAAATACATAAATCATATCCACATCACATATCGCAGCATACCCTAACATTTGGGTTTATATCGATAATTCGAGTTTTGGATCGTCATCGATCTTGATCAAGACCATACGGTTTAGGGTTAGTACTTTATAATTCCATAGTACCTCAAACCAAGTGTAAAACCAAACCATTCGATCTAGTCTCATCGATATATGCCAAATTTAATAAATTTTGAATTTTGTTAAAAAAATAGGAATTTTACCCTATTTTACACAAAATCAGCAGCATTAAATACTCTTACAAACTTGTTTTTTATCTAAGACTGAATCACATCTCCCATGCACTCAAATCATGTCCACATGACCTCTCTAGCTCTTGACATCCTTACAAACTTAGAGATCCTATTACATTCAATAATAATTGCAAAATGAAAAGTACCTTTTACTTTCTCAATTTATTATTTATAACACCTTTTTATTGTTGGCATTTACACACCATATATTAATATATACTCAATTTATCCAATTAGGGCTCTCAGGTTGTGTGGACCATAGCTTACAACCTTAAATCAGCAGCATTAAGTACTCTTACCAACTTGTTTGTTATCGTAACTAAATCGCATCTCCCGTACACTCAAATCATGTCCGCATGACCTCTCTAGCTCTTGGCATCCTTACAAACTTAGAGATCCTATTGCATTCAGTAATAATCACACAATGAAAAGTACCTTTTACTTTCTCAATTTATTATTTATAACACCTTTTTATTGTTGGCATTTACACACCCTATATTATATATACTCAATTTAGCCAATTAGGGCTCTCCGGTTATGCAGACCATATCTTAGGCTCTACTTTCCTATTTTCACATCGTCTGTAACATTTTGATCATGTTTCTCATCATTTTTGTGTCAATACATCACTACCATATCTTGTTCTTATTCTCCAACTCTACACACGTAAAATTCTATTATCACCTATGCTATTACTATATTTACATACTTACTTGTATTACCTATAATTGGATCTTTCACACAAGATCAATAATTCTCATTATACACTCTAGAATTCCTATCTCTTACACTCCAATATCTCTCAATCTTGCTTGCGTATTCACTTTTACCTTAATAAATCATGTTTTACACTATCCTTTTCATTGAAAGCGGGGAAAAATATGGGGTTGACTAGGAAAGGTCACTCCCTCTGTCTTATTTAGCTGCAAATCGCTAAACAAGTATAATGGATTAGTTATGCAAGGCTATCCTTTCATGCACAAACATCATATGAATTTAGCAAGTTGGTTATACATGGCCATTTTTATTGCACAATGGAATGTAATTTCAAAACGCAAGTGATCACTCATGATTACCCAAATACACAAAGCATCAAATGTTATTGTATCTATTATGAATACACAGGTGATTTGCAAAAATACAAATATAGTATAAGCACCCATATCACAATATGCACCATATAATACATGGTGGGGGAAATGAGACATTATTCCCTTTCACCTTATAGGGTTTTTAACAAATTTTGAGACCTATATTCATTTACAATAGTGTGGTCCCATTATTGGGAAGCATTATTGGGGGAAATCTAAGTAGCCATATGACACTCTTTCATTGGTGTCGGGAGAACCCAAGTCCCACATCATCAGAAACAAAATATTTTGTTAGGGATTTGATCACCCTTAACTCTACAAATATGCCAAGTTTGAATTTCCATGTTTGTAAGCACTTCTCTCCTCAACTATGATATCCCATTTTGACACCCACAACATGCTTCTCCTTTATCTCCCCATGGGTCAACTGATGAATCACATTGTTTTCCATAGTTGGTTAATTTTCTCTTAGCACACTTGTATGTTTCTTACTTCAATAATCTCATAGGTACAACTCTCATTTCCTTTACACTAGTAAATTTCATTCACTAGCATAAAGGGGGGAAATGTAGACACCAAAATCTACACAAAATCATTATTACATCATGCTCTTGTTAGTTATTATATCATGAGTTTTGAACAATGGAACAAGATCTTAGTGACAATTGTATACACTCAAATTTGACATTTGCACTTTAACAACCCTTGATTTGAACTATGCACTCTAACTATGATAGACACAACTTCTTTATTCCCATTTAGCACTTATGAAGGTCCATTTTTAGCTTATTTATCTTTACACACTGACATGTTGAGACATCCCAAGAATTCAATACATTAGATCCATAGAAATGCATCCTCTTATCAACTCCAAACTTTGTTTAGAATGTTCCATACTCCTATCCAAGACCGTACAACCTGGACATGGTCATACCATATGGTCATGAACTATTTATATGGTGGTGGACCGACATATCTTCCAACTACACTTTTAATTTCAAATGCTTTTCTAGGTTTTATACTTCATCTAGGTCATCCTTTATTACATAAATCATCTACAAAACCATATATAAACAAGTAAACACTACCTCATTTGCTAACCTATAACTCCTAATTCAATGCACTAAATCATGACTTCTTACACCTACAAAAGACATCTAAAGCCCTGTAGACACAAAATCACACACTTTGGGTTAATAGCTAGTCCTGGTTTCATACTACTATGCATATGTTTTTCATGTGAATAAAGTACTAACTAACCCTTCTTTTTTTCCATCTTTATTTATTTTCTTTCGATATTCCCACACATTCCTACACACTTCCTAACACTCTTCCACTCCAACCCGACCTTCCCGACTTCCCACTATAAAACTAGGGCACCCGAGATTAATTTTAGGAATTTAGCCATGGCTAACAAGAATCCTCCACTTATTCTACAGTTTGATAGTTTTTTTCATTCCTTTTTGATGTTCTCTCTGATTCCTCTAGTTATAACCCTTGTCCTTCATGTATTCATTTTCCATCCGGTGTGGATCCTAAAGATCTAGGAGACTATATCCTTGCTTATATGTATACTATTGATCCTCGCATTTCCTAACAACTCCTAGACAAGCTTAAACATGAATGGGTTATCGGGATGATTACATAGCTATATGTCTACCTTATGCTAACCTACCCAATGTTTATCATTCATCCTCACCTATTATTCCTCCGATATTACATATTGATAATCCTCTTGGTGCAATCTCTATTTCTACATATTTTACTAGAGAGCCACAAGCTACCGACACTTCAATTTCTTCTCATCTAACCGATGGACTTTCTCCTCCACTTTCATCTCTCGCATGATGATTTTACTAGCACTATACATGGTCCACCCCATCTATTACCCCTTATTCTTGCATTATTTCATCTCCGATTCTCAAATCCATTCCTCTTGGTTCATCTTCTCTAGTTGTAGTTACACCTCCATCCACATATTACTACATGATTTCCTCCTTCTATTAATATATCCAATCTTCTATCTACTATTATGACATTTTCTCCACCCACTAGCATAGCATACACTCCTATGACTTCTACTTCACCTCATATAGTATAACACTTATTCCACATATTACCATGGCTCTTGCCCCATCGATCAAGGTTATTGATGATTTTCCTCCCATCTCTTCGTGGATATATTATACCCTATCACCCCTTCCTCACTTTCTATTAGTATGACCTTCACATCAGATTGTTCCCTTTTTTGTCTTGATCTCCCTATGATCACACATAACAGCAAGTCGCAACTATTTAATATTCCACCACCATCTCCTAGCATTCCTTCACACGGGATATTATCCCTCTCACGCATGTCCTAGGTCCATCATAATCCCAACCACATACAAATTACTATGATTCTATTTTCAATAACTCATTACACAACAACCCTATTCCTAAGCAACCACCTATTTCTTCTCACCCATCCCATTCTATGTTTATCAAATCCAAATATACCCTTATCTCTCCCGCTCGAACATCAACTACACAACCTCATTCTCGACCAGTTTTACACATCCATATTTATCCAGAGGATAATATGGAGGGAAAATGTTCCTTAAATATCCCATGATCATTATAGCACAAATTTTGACTTTGGGAGCTTTCCATCGACTATCTGAACATTGAAAATGAAGTCCGTATGTGCAAACGGTGGCTAGTCAAAGTTGCAATCAACCCTAGATGGGACTTGATCAGCGGGTGATTCACGAGGCCATGGAAAATATGATCATGCGAAGGTGATTTTTTAGGTTTATACCTCTAGTCTTCATCATTTGACGACATATTCATCTTCATATATGATCGATAAAAATTTTTTGTCACGTGGTAGGTCCTCGTGCCACCACATGGCCTACCACCACTTTGCCTATCAACTCGATCGAGTTATATTTTACCTCATCGAGTTGTGAACCAAGCAATGCATCGAACCATATTGGATGAGTCAAACATCAAGTTCATATGTGATTTATACATAGCTCGATCAAGCCAAGGACAAAGTTATGAGCAAGTTGTGCATTGGAAAACACGAGGGTGAGCTATGCCAACCAAGTCGATGAGTCGAGCTCCAAATGAGTTGACACATATATCTCGACCAAAAAAAGTGTGAGTATGTGGCCCAAAGCCATGCTATGCAAGGTTAGAAAAAGGATTTTAAAATCATTCCTTTATATGTTCCCTATGAGATGTGGGATATCTCTCCACACCCACAAAACCAGCGGCATATGACTTGGGTTTAGCAAGACAAATGGAGACCCATGATACGTGGTAGGGAGGGGCACATGGACAATGAAGGAGCTAGCATACCAGGTGATGTGGACAGGTAGATGGAAAATCTCAAGAAAACATGGGCAATTCATAGCAGGAGGACTTGGTTGGACCATTTAAATGACCGAGGAAAATGCTCAGGTGGGGGGGGATTCAACCCCGATACCAACACACTCAAATTCGCGGTGACCAACCAACTTGCCTAGCTCTGTGGGTGGATAAAGAAAAGGTCAATAGGCCTTATCAATAGTAAATGCAAGCCCTCTTCCACTATAAAAGGGACACCACTCTATTCAAACACACGACACTCATAAGCTCACCCAAGAGCTCGAGAAGACATTTAAGAGGCAAGGAGATTTTTTTAAGCAAGCCGATTTTAGGCATTTGTAAAGGAGAGTGAATTTAGTCTTTTTAGGATAATTTATAAGTGTAAGACCTATTATTTTAATAGGAAAATTATTATTGGGAGTTATTCAAACTACCCAATAGGCCCATAGTGCCACACAACTTGTAGGAACACCATGAAGTAGGAGGACGGATTGACCGATCATCGACATTCTTTCAAGGACTCGGAGTACTATTAGGCAAGTTGAAGTTCCATTAGGTTTTATTGTAAGAAACTATATTGTACTTACAAGTTTTGACTAGTGGAATGGTTTGATAAGAACCCAAAGACATAGGTTATTTCTAAACTCCGTAATCATTCTATTTGTAGTGTGTTTTTCATTCTTGCATTGTTTTGAGTTTTTTACTTAAAACGGAGTAATTTTATCGGAAAAATTTAATAAGCCTATAGGGTTCTGTGATTGAGTGAAACATTTTGGTCTATTTTCATATCAATTTAGTATCAAAGTTGGTTTCACATGGTGTTGCTAAGTACCGGATATGGATATATACCTATTCTTTCAATTTCTAGTGATACTTTCCTTATTCAAAGCACGATGGTTGGGTGATGGTAACTCATCAGGGGAACAGAACCACTAGATTGCAGAGTTGTAAACACATTTGGCCAATGTTTGAGATCATCAGTGGTGAACAACATGAATGCCTCGCAGAGCTTCAGAGAATCATAGATGCTCCACCTAGAGAGGTAGCTAAAGCAATTCATCTATGGAAACAACACCTTGAAAATCCACCATCATCGGAATAGGTTAAGTGTAGCCATTGTGGAAAGGGATATGATACCAAAAATTATTAGAAGTTACCCCAAAACAAGGCCTTCTTGGATGAAAAATAAGGGAAAGGAAGTTACAAAACCCAGTTCTAGTCAACCATCTGAGTCATTGGGATGGAGAGCACCAGTAGAGTGTCCAGACATCATATTGCGACACACACGAGTGCCTCAAGATAGTGTATTCTAGGATTTATTGAGTACAACCAATCACACTTATCTTCAATTGGACTATCATAGTAGGATACATGACTACCGATGTGGTGCGTAGATTGGGACTTCCTACTACACCACTTCCTCGTACCAAGATAGTTGGTACAGAGGATGGTACACTGCATGGGTTGGCTACTAGCTTTTGTACTTTGAGCTTTATAGTTGGGAGACAATTTTCTAACACTATCACACTTGACATCATCCCTTTAGAGATGGAAAATGGAGTTGGGAAATTTCTACCTTATAGCTTGGCAAGGCTATATGATGGATGGCATGAATGGAGTGGAGCTTCACATTAACCATAGTTGGATTGTGGAGTTTGAGTCGAGACATGTTATTTTTCCTATACATGTTGACACTAGTGAGACTTTAGGCTCATATGTACTAGGGGATCATCTAGATCCTAATGCAGATTCAGACTCATATGTGTCATGGGACCATCCAGAACCTAACACAAAGATCACCTATATTCCAGCAGATCATTCAGATCCATATGCAGATGAGAGATCACTCGATGATCCACAAGGCACCTATTGAGGTATCCTAGGCCGACACTAAGGATTCTATAGTTAGTAAGAAATCTAAGGTGTAATAAAAGTTGACATTTTTTCAGCTATTGTATAGGGCTTTCGAGCATTATTTATTGCTCTTATTGTAATAAAATAAAACCAACAAAATTTTTGTGCTAGGTAGAATGTATTAATAAGACCCTTTTGGGAAATTTTTGTATACATCTAACTAGTCAGAGCACATTATTAAAGACCCAATTTTGGGCAATTTTTGTACTCTTGTTATACTTGCATTGGTAAGACCCTCACTGGAAAATATTTTGATTTTGTAACACGATGTTATAAAGATATACTTTTTCCTTGTTGAGTTGTTTTTCCAGCAAGGAGGAGACAAAAAAACTTTATTCTCGCCGAAGGGTGAGGTCAATCCACGTTGTGATGTAGTGGAGAAGACAAAGTACATAAGCCACCAAATAGGAGAAATCTTCATGACAGGTTCATCATGTGAAATTATTTTCCTATAAATTTGGTATTTAAGCTTATTGTACAAAGACTCCAAAAATGGAGCATTTTTACAACTAATTTTACATGATGTATTAGGAAATGTTTTCCTTACACTTGTATTTAGAAGTTGTATAAAGACCCTTTTAAGGGCACATATCTCCTAATCAACTTTTGAGTGTTTGTTATAGTTAGATACTCATATCTATAAACTTGGCAATTTTCAGTTGTTTATGTATACAGATTGAGTTCACCGATGTTAGCTCGGAAATCCATTATGTGAATAGGTCCATTATGGTCATACAAAGAAGATGGTATATGATTGAAATCATCATTGGGGCTTGTACCATGTAGATGTAGAAGTTGTGCGGTGGGGAAAGTTAACATCAAACACTTCTCAAGACGTGTGCAGAGGTTGAGGCCATGTAGTTGGGTGAAATAAAGTGTCTTCTTTCGTGGTACCAAATTTTTTTCTCTGTAAAGGCATAGTCTATGCAATAAGGTGATCAATACTAGCATATGTCATCAACATGTCCCAAGGATCATAGATATCTGTGTATATCTCTTCTTATGCAATATGATTCACAAAAATTTTGGGACAAAAGCCTTTCCATTGGAGAGGTGTGATCCAGAGAATAATACAAAGAACAAATGTTACCTAAATCTCCCAAGATCATTATAGCACAAAATTTGACTCCAAGATATTTCATTGACTATCCGAACATTGAAAATAGAGTCCATCGCGTGCAAATGGTGGCTGGTCAAAGTTGTAGTCAACCCTAGATGAAACTTGGTCAAGTGGCAAGTCACGAAGCAAAGGGAAATTGATTGTGTGAAGGTGATTGTTTTCAAGTTTATACCTCCAGTAGTTTTCATTCGATGACGTCTTCATCTTCATACATGATCAACAAAAAAAAAAAAATTCCACATGGTGGGTCCTCAGGAAAATATGTGGCGTACCACCACTTTTCCTATCAACTCAGGGTGAGTTATATTTTACCTCATCTAGTCATGGAATCAAGCAATGCACCAATCCATATTAGATGATTTGAACATCAAGTTCACAAGAAATTTATACATAGCTTGATCAAACAAAGGAGAGAGTTATTAGTGAGTTGTGCATTGAAAGCACGGGGCGAGCTATACTAACCAATTAGAGAGTCCACTCAAGTGAGTCGACATATCTATCTCGACCGACAAAAGCATGAGCATGTGGCCCAAATCCATTCTTTGTAAGGTGGGGAAAAGGATTTTAAAATCCTTCCTTTATCCTGCTCCCCGTGAGATGTGGGATATCTCTCCACACCCCCAAAAACCAACGAGTGGCATACGACTTGGGCTCATCAAGCCAAATGGAGACCCGGATACTGGAAGGAACGGCACATGGACGACGAAGGAGCTAAAGCACAATGGGTGATGTGGACGGGTGGAAGGCAGAGCTCAAGGATGTGTGGGAAGGTCGTGGCATAGGAGAACTTGTTCGGGCCATTTAAATTGCTGAGGAAAATACAAGGCGAGGGTGGGGGTTCGACCCGTAACCAACCCATTCAAATTCGCCTCAACCAACCAACCCACCTAGCTCGGTGTATGGATAAAGCAAAGGAAAATGGACCTTATCAACGTAAAGTGTGGGCCCTCTACCACTATAAAAAGGGACTCAACCCCTCTATTCAAACACATGACACTCATAAGCTCACTCCAAGAGCTTGAGAAGACATTTAAGAGCCAAGGGAGATTTTTCTAAGCAAGCCGATTATAGGCATTTGTAAGGGAGAGTGAATGTAGTCTTTTTAGGCTAATTTATGAGTGTAAGACCTATTTTTTTAATAGGTAAATTGTTATTGGGAGTTATTCAAGCTACCCAATAGGCCCATTGCATCACACAACTTGTAGGAACTCTTGGAAGGAGGAAAATCCCAATCGATCATTGGTGTTCTTTGAACAACTAGAGTACTATTAGGTAAGTTGTAGTTCCATTAGGTTTTATTGTAAGAAACTATATTGTATTTACAAGTTTTGACTATTGGAAAGGTTCGATAAGAACCCAGAGATGTAGGCTATTTCCAAACTCCATAATCATTCCGTCATTGCAGTGTGTTTTTCATTTTTTCATTGTTTTGAGTTGGTTTACTTAAAATGGAGTAATTATATCGGCAAAATTTAATAAGCATATAGGGTTCCGTGATTGAGTGAAAAAATTGGTTTATTTTTGGATCACATATAGGCCCATTCCTCAAACAATTACAACATCTTTACATCGGTCCCCACCGTGGTTTATTCCACACCCGTATCCATCATCTCCAAGTTCAACATTGTGTCGATCTCCATCACCGACTAGTTTCGTTATGTCATGGAAATAATCACCTACTCATCCATCCCATACATATAGGTTACATTTACATGTTCCATCCTCCTTAGAGAATAGGATTCTCGGCTTCACTACCATTCGTGACAGTGTAGGACCTCCACCTTTCACCTTTTTACTTAGCTCATTTTCTTACACATTTGGGGGCATATCACTACTACAACCCCCTCCTCATTAGCATAGATACATATCCATGTTCCAATACATACTAACATCAATCATAACCCAATGATGCACTCTTGTGCTTCTTTCACACTTAATTGTTGAAGGATTATGACACATGAACCTCACGCATTACACATATGTACCTTTACTACCTCATACTAGCATATGTATCGCATAATCTACCTTAACATATCACACATTGGTTTTCCATATGAATTACATCTATTTATCATACACATACCCCACATTACACCTATTTCATAATCATCATCAGTAGAATATACATTCACGTTGATTCACCCTACATATATAGGCATACACCTCGTATACACCATACATATTGTTAGTCCACATATTCTCACATTACATTACATGGTTAGCATTACTCATCATTTATAGGCATACACCTTACACCTTGGACTCACATGGTTATCACATATTATGTGTCTCATTTATCACTCACACCATTCATCATCTATACTACATGTCATTACATTACATACACTCATATAATCATCTTTGCATCTCACATAGATTGCATACATACTACATTTTAGTACATCCTTACAATACACATTACTAGAGTTATACATACCCTCTTAGCTCTTGTGCACCTCTAACCTATTACTCATCCTATGGAAGCATATTATCATCGCTTATGCTTACCACCCCATGATGCACTCTAGTTCCTCAGCCCATACTCGATTTCCAAGGGTTTACTAATCCAATGGGCTTATTTCTCTTTCCAATATCATTACCATCCTACATCCCTAGGTTAGTGACATACGCTTTAGGCCAAACTATCACCTATGAATTATCTCCACATGATAGTGGTAAACACTTTAGGCTAGATCACCACTTCCCCATTGGCATTATCATCATTCAACACATAGTGACACGTGCTTTAGGCTAAATTGTCACCATTTCATTATATCATCCCGTAGTGGTATACATCGTAGGTTACATCACCACTCCCGATACATTAACGTATTCAACATTTCATGACATACGCTTTAGGTTAACCAATCACCCCTTTTCATTATGTATCTAGTGTGATATACACCTTAGGCTACATCACCACCCCATTTTATTTTGGCATTATCATCACCATTTCTTCCACTTGCATCTCTATCACCTATTCATCATGACGTGATATACGCCATAGGCTAAGTTCATCACTCTACTATTTTATTAGGTTGTGGTATATGCATTAGGCTATAGGTTCCACCCTTACATCATTACCATTATATTACATATCATCATCATTTTGCATATACACATTCACCACTGTGCAAGAAACAACCACACATACACACATACTAAAAACACTTCCCGATGATGCACTCTCATTTGTTGTTCATTCTTATCGTTGAGGGGTCAAACTAAATGAACCTCATTGCATACATTCCCATCAACTCAATATCTTACATTTTTCATTCCACCCATCCATAACATATTACATGAATATGGGGACATTTACTCTTGTCTACTAGTGTTTTTACATGATCACTTCACTACACATGCTAGTTTGATTACTTATATGTCATTACCATCCACACATGCACATTCACATATTTTTCTATTTATGATTGCAGATATAGGAATTTCACATGCAACATGGATTCTCACCTTCTACCTTTCCTATACTGGTCGTGGGCATCCACATTCGACTTATATAGGTGTTATTGTTTCATTGTGTATTTATCATATTATCCTACATGGTTATACATGTAAATTGACATATTTCTTATCCCTCTAACATGCTAATGGGTGTTTCATGTGTAACACTTGTATACAAGATTATATTCTACTATGACTACTTTTGTGTTTTACCTTTCGTTTTTGTACTAGTATGCGGGTCTTGCCCTATGTTTGGTATGCACACTTGCTTGTTTGTTTGTAGCCACTATGGAGTTTGTGTTTCTTACAACATCATGAGTGGTGTCCCATGTTTGCTACTGTGTTATGTGGTATACTTTTTTTTCTATCGTGTTTATACTAGTTGTTTTCTTATACACTAATTGTGTAGATTACAATGTCTTCTACATACATGATTGTTTCTACTAATACATGTTCATGACTAGTCACTTGTTTTTTTATGCATGCCTTGGTTCATAAAAATACCTTTGGGTTATGTGGTGGTCCTCTTTTTGGGGTTTCATCCTTCTTTCCATGACGTTACATGCACCCCCAAAGAGGGGTGGCATCAAATGGGTTATCAGAGAGCACTCTACCTTGGTATAGTCAACAAAGTTAGCATTGTTAGCATAGTTTTCCACCCTTGGCAAAGTGTAGGTTCATTTTTATAGTCATTGTGGGTAGTTAAACAAAGATTATGCCCTTGGCTTATGTGGGATTATAACAATGAGTGGGTTCAAACCAATTCTATGATCCCCATACACATCAAATTTTACATGACATGGAGTCCTTAGCATTTTCTAGGAAGCAATTATAGAATGGAGGATACTAGCAAAGTTAATACCTATTTACTTCTTTGGTTAGTAGGCAAATGCACCCCAAAGAACCAAAACAAGTACATAGATGTCTTGATATATAGGGAAGTAGTAAAAGGTTGTAGAATGACATGGTCATCTCCTGACTACTACTTTAGCCTAGTGGCAATGGACCACCCAAAAGAACCAATGGAGATACAGGATATCCTTCGATACCTTTTCTCTCGACATGGACCAGTGCATATGTTCCATGTTCATTTACATTTACATTTTCAATTACGATTACGTATGCATCTTTTACATACATATATATTTGACTACTTGATCATTTTCTCCTTTCGGTCTAGTCGTATGAGAAACAAGCATTCAATCGGGGGCAACAACAACAACACATTGCGGCATTACATTACACTACACTACACACACACCACGTTGTTTGCGGGTAAATCATGTGGTCACTACACACACACGTTTGTGCCCTAGGTTCACTCTTGTCACACTTTTAACACTTTTTCATCACTAGTATTCCACGCATCACTATTTTCTAATTCCACGCTTTGTCTAGTCCATCGACACACTTTCTACTTCGCCTTCATCGGCACGTGTATGTACTTCTATCTACTTTATGTTACCAAGTGTTCCACTCACCAACATAAAGTGCAGGAAAATATAAACACAAAATCACACAATTTGGGTTAATAACTAGTCCCGATTTCATACTACTATGCATATGGTTTTCATTTAAATAAAGTACTAATTAACCCTTCTTTTTGGTCATCTTTATTTATTTTCTTCCGATATTCCCAAACATTCCTCACACTCTTCCACACTAATCCGATCATTCCAGGACTTCCCACCGCACAACTAGGGTGCCCAAGCTTAAACCGGGTACCCATGATCACCTGGGCCCACCATGGGAGCTCGATCCTTATCCACTATTTTCCCCGCCTTTTTTTGGTAGTTACTATTCGTCACAACTTTTCTAATTTCTTTTGGTTAGCCTTGTGGGGCTAATTACAAAATTAAAGCATGATAACTATATACATACAAAGTTATGAGACCATAATGAGGGACCAAGCACTAGTCACTACTACTACATGCCTAGGGTTTCATCCATTGGAGGTCACTTCACATCCATTAGCTCCATCACATCAAGGGACAAAGTTGGTTTTCTACATCACACACTTCATAGGAAGGGTTTATTCTATTGTTGCACCATCCTCACTACATCTATTATTAGTTATTAGATTGGTATTCACAAAGTGTCATTGGCACAAGAGCACCTAGGGCACATGGTTGCCCACACCACATAAAACTACATGGGTTTGAAATGTAGTGCAATGCTCAGTTAGTAAGCCCACTATTGTGGCAGCCAAGGTCAGTCTGACCTATGCATATGCATTATTTTTTAGTCTTTCCTTGGGGTTTGATACTTATTTTTCATGTGTTGTAGGTCATCTCCTCCATTTGGAGCATTTGGCGCAATACATGTAATTTAGTGCAATGTGACAGAAGCAAAGGTTAACAATCATCTGCAGACCTATGAAGATCGGGTTTCAACACTTTCTCCTAGACCATGACACCTTTTATACATACCGCAGTGTCTCGTGGGTTCCATAAGTACTCCCCAAAGACTCTAGTCTAGCTCTAACACCTAGATCTGTCCTCTACGGGACCTCAAAGCACACTTGCTCCTGCTTCATGTTTCTCCTGTTAGACTTTTGACACTGCCCAACAAGCTTCGTGCACCATCTCGAGTACCTTTTCTCCTTCTTTTTTACATTAGGTTATACATTTCCTTTCTTCTAGTGCTTGGGACATAGTTTAGATTTAATTTACTAGTGTTATTCTATTTTCTTTACATCAAGCATATAGTGCTTTATAAGTACTATTTAGATTAACTAGAACAATAGCCCCTCTTAGGTTAAATTTTAGTTAATCATTCCATAAATATCAAAATCACACATCTATAGTCATTAGGGAAACACCCACATCAGGTTTAAAGATACAAACCAAGTCAAGGTAGTCATATCTCTTATGTACAATCATCTAAACATTCTCTCTCCTAGTGTTTATTAACATTATCCAAGTCAAGGGTATGGTCAAAGAAATTGTTAAATTTGATTGATCTATTTAGATATCACATGCTAGGTGGAGAATAACATGTGGTTTGATGCCTCTTCGCAGTAGTGACAATGTTGGTAGTGCAATCGGGGTGTTCCAAAACCCTTCTAATGTTTTTTTATAGGATTTTTCATCCATGTCTAAGGTTTGAGATGATCATCAGCCACACAAAGAGCTTTCTTACATGTGTGACAACTAGGGTTTGATAGCGAGACATAGATATAGGAAGGTAAACAACCCATAAAATTTTTAGAAGGCTGACTCAAAGTAGGTCCAAGACCATATATAAATTCCTATGGTCTTGAGTGTGTTTTATGATCTTGACCCATGTAAATTTGTGATTCTAGCTAATTCTATGAAGATCTATTGAGTTCGGTTCTCCCAGTTTCTTTGGTACACGACTTAGATATTCCCAAAAATCAATTGTGGAAAGCTAATTTCCTTTATACCTCCATTTTGTACTTTTGATTGCATGTTAGGATAAGTGATGCATGAAAACTTTTCTTATTTGATCTAAGTTACAAATTTGATTTAGTGTTTATTTTGTATCATCATTGTTGGATTAGCAATCAAATAGAGTATATCATACACCTAATTAAATTGAACCATAAATTTAATTTAGGGTTAAACAACAACAATCTTATTTTATATTTCTCTTTGTGAATTGATTGAACCCCATTTCTTACTATTCAATCTCTTTGATTTGATTTTAAGTCACCTTACAAATATCTTTGGCAATTCCTTTTACTATTTTATTGTTTTCGAGCCAAGTCAAAATTGTACAACAAGGTTGGAATAGGATCATACAGTCCTAACTTTTCTATATGGTTTTGAACCCTATTATTTTTTGGTTATTTTATCTTTATGGGCTCATTTGTTACTTTTTTATCTTCAAAATTATATTTTCTAGGTTGGCCTTTCCCACCACTAAGGTCTTAATTTCAAATTAAGAACTCATGTGTGTGTGTGTGTGTGTGTGTGTGTGTGTGTGTGTGTGTGTGTGTGTGTGTGTGTGTGTGTGTGTGTGTGTGCGCACGCGCTGCGCACGTGTGCATATACCTACTATTAGAGTGCATGAGTATTTTGGCTTAACGAGGGTACTATGTAGTTGTAAGAATCATGAAATCCTAAAGAGGAAGATGCAAATGAATGAGTTCCAATACTCAACATCATTAAGCTTCTATGACCAACATCCATAATAGCTCAAGTGGGAGCATGTACAAATAGGAGTAATGTGTAACTCCTCCATGAGGATAGGGGTCAATAGTCCTAAAATAGGGAGAGGAGTTACATTCTCAGAATAGCTAGTCAAATGTAACTCCTATGACACATATGATGCTCTATGACACTCTATGACATGTCATAGTAACTCCTATGACACCAAAGACACCTAAACAAGTTGAGTCAATAAAGGTGAGGAATTTACAAAGTAGGAAAATACAAGGAAAATAATATCCTACACCAACACCCCTGAAGCATAGCTTAGGTGGGCAGAAAAAGTGGGTCCCGATAACAAGGCATGATGAGGTACCCATGTATAATGTAAATATCTTGTAAAATGGAGAAAAGGAGAAAACCTAGTGGGAAAAAAATCCCCCAAAAGAGAGGAGAATTACAAAATGTCTCTCTTAGTGAAAAACTCCACTAGAAGTACATAGGGAAGTTGCTATAAAGTAGAGAGAGAAAGAATAATAGATTTATAGAATCCCCCCTTAATAGTTTTGAAGATGTGGTATTCCACTGAATACTAAAGAAGGTCCATCTGCATCAAACAATGTTTCTACACTTAGGAAGAATATAAAAGGTGTACTAAAATTTTTCCCACTCCAAGAAGGAATCCAAACGAACTAGTACAAATAACTCTGAAGTTGGTCCATGACTAAAATGTGGCATAGATCTGGTAATAGTATGCGTGATAAATAAGGGTAATCCTATTGAATTATATTTTTCATAGGATGGGTATGGATCATTCGCTGAAAGAATGTTTTTATGAAGTGAAGGCATGATAACCTTCACAACAAGGGAATGAGGATCCACAAGAAGAAGTGGATCAATGATGGTCTCTAAATTAATAGAATTGAATGATATCCTATAAGGGGAAATCCCATCAATGGAGATGAAGGACTCCTCTAAAGCAAAAATTCGTGAAGGTTATGCAAATGGAAGATCATTTCTTGTACTATAACACGAGTAAGTGTTGACCTCATAATTTCTCTCTAAGATTTTATCATGGATGTGGGACTTAAAATTGAGATCAACCTCTATATAAGGTTGGTTCCTCCACCAAAATGACATAATGCTAACATTACTTATACATTCAAAAACACAACTATCTAAGCCTAAACTAGTCTTTTATAGGGGCCAAAGTTAGAGAGATTGCATTAACATAAATCCTAAGCTAAAGGGGGTGGTGATAGTATTATAAGAGAAGGTGATCACTCTCTCTTGAATTCTTAGAGAAAAAATCATATCCAATGTAAGGTTAGCGGAGGAGGTTTTGCCACTTTCCAACTCTACAACTGAATCATCTCAAAACACTATTTGAAGTGACACAAATGACATGAAACTTTGCAAAACATGATAGATACACAATCAAAAATGAAAGAGAAGAAGGAAAGAAGACAATAATGCAAAGCAATGGGCAGATTTAAGCCACAATTGACATTATATTATTGTTGTAAATATTCAAAGAATACTACAACCATTCAGAGGGTAAGATGCATCACAAAACACATGTCATGGGTCTACAACTCCTTAGCTTTGTTAAAATTTTAGTAGAATAAAAATTACCAAGTGAGAGAAGATGGCTTTAATTAAGAAAATTGTTACATTTATATAAGGGAGAAGAGGAGAGGGGATCAAAATATGTTGGAGGATATGCTTGACCGGTTGAACCTTGTAAAACCTCAGAACTATTTCTAGTATGTAACTTCCATGCCTAATGGTGGCTCATGCTTTTAGAGTTGTTTTGGTTGCCAAATGTCCAAAAATTTTGTACAACTCACCATCCTTCATCATTTCACTTAGAATGGAATAATATGCTTCCCTTAAGGCATATGAAGGGTCTCATGGTGAAGGAGGATCAAATGAGCATCTTATAGCTAAAACTCGACATCTTATGACTGCTGAAAATTATGTGAAACATCCTTAAAATTCACAATTTTTATTTTCCAAAATACTTTATTGTTATCCAAAAATTTCCTTTTTGAAATGCCTCTCCAAGACATTTCTAATGGATCAAAACTGAGTTTAAATGGATCTCCTAATGCAAGATATCATCAAAAACTAAAACCCGAACACCCATGAGGAAATCCTTTATTCCACAACATCCAAAGTGTTTCACATTTGTCTTGCATATTTTCATGACTTCCATGGTTTTTTTCTTGTTGTGTAGTATTTTCTTTATTCCATGAACTTGATTCCTTTTCTTGTAACCTTTTGAATTTTCCGAATGCTAACTCTTTGAGAAGTTTGCATAACACTAGGTTAGTGTTTTATGGCTTTAAACTTTGGCTACATTCAAACCTTGTTTCTCCTTTATTCCACATTGCTTCAAAATATCACAAAGTTAACCATTTAACATATGGGTTTTGAAATTGGTGACAATTTTCCTTGGTTCCATAGCTTTAGAGATTCCAAGAGAAAATAACGCTCACACTCTCCATAGAGCACTAGGATCTAATGTTCGCAACTTTTCTTACTAAATTTCTTCCTAACTCCTAAGATCTAAATCCTTTATTTCATGGGTTAGAATAACCCATGGAACATTGATTTACATGTTCCATGTAGCACTATTTTCTCATGTTGCATAAGGTATTTCCCTTTGTTCTACAATATCGAGATCCTGCAGTAACATTTTTCCTTAGGAATTCCATGGAATACTAAATCCTTTGCTCCATGGCTTCAAACTTTGTTCACTTTGAAAATTCCTCCTTTTCTACACAACACCAAAAAGACTTTATCCTCCATGTATTATTGGCCTTAGACCATCATAACTCATCTAACTCTTGAAATTAAATTCCTTTATTTTGTGGACTTAGAGAGTTCATGAAACCTCATTCCTTGGGATTCTCGCAAAACACTAAATCCTTTGTTTCATGCTTTAAAACTTTAGCCATGCTAAACTATCATTCTTTTGCATTGCAAATCTCCACGGCATCTCATGAATGGCAGATTAAACTCTTCTATTTTTATCACAAAACACTTTAACTATTTTTCCAATGCCGCATAACACTTGAGCTTACTTCCTCGTATATTGTGGCCCTTGTATTGTCCCTTAGACCAACCAAAACTCTATTTCCACATGTTGCATAACTCTATATTTGATAAGTCCATGGAACACTATGTGAGTTTTTCATAATTTCTATCCTTAGTTGTTTCAAACATCACTTTTCCATCCTCCTCGTGGCTCCTTACCTTCGCAAAATTGTATAGTGGCATCAAAGGAGCAAAACCCATGTCACACATTTCTGCAAAAAATCCTAAGTCCAAAATTGTTGTTGGTTTAAACCAAAAAATTCCTAAGTCCAAAATTATTTTTGGAGTTACTAAAATACTCTCGTAGAGTTACTTTGGATAACATTAATGTCTATGAAAAGACATCTAAATTCCGGTAGAAACTCATCCTGAAAGGATTTCTCAACAAAAATAAGAGAAAATTTTGACACAAATATGTCATCAACACAAGAATTATGTCTAAAAATGCTTCACATAATGACTATGGATTGGAGGAAATTCAAAGAAGGTAGGTGGAACACCATGGAACTATGAACATGTAATTTTGGTGTCTAATGCATATCCAATGGTGGGAGAGTTAGGATTAGATTCAACATTCTTTCAAAGGTGATCAAAAGAGAGAGAGAGGGGATGCATCCTCATCAATACTCACATCATCATAACTAGAATAAAAATCCTCATCATCATGAATATGAATAAGAAAAATTTTATAAATAGAATTATCATCACATGAAGTGGGTGTGGAAACAACAATTTAAGAAGGAATAAAAACTACAATCTCTAAAGGGTCTCTAAATAAGGTTTGAATAAAGCTCCAAATAGTGTGAGGACACTCTATGTGCATTACACGATGGTGGAGAGGCATGGAAATGTACATAAACAAGAAAAAGAACCATGTCACAAATTTTGAGCCATTATTTGAGTTGGTATGGGTCATTCGGGGCAAAGTACTTGTCCATATTGAAATGGATAAAGGTCATTGTGAATGATAAAATGTTGCATGCTCAAATGCCACAATGTATAATTAGCCCTACCAAGCAAAAGTTGTGGAGGTTGTGATGAAGTATTGGTCCTACAAAGCATAAGTCTGGAAATAACATCCTCCATTGTGCATCTATAAAGGAGAGAAATCAATGCAAAGGAGTCATAGGAAAATATGCATTCTCGATGAATGTCGACTCGCCAAAAATGTGTTTACATGAGTTACAAAACCTCCCTCAAATTTTACGTTATAAACCCTAGTTTTGGCACTTTTTAATTATAGTGTAAATATAACAAAAATTAGACCAATTGAACATGAAATTTTGAAGAAAATGGTACTTGATTTCGAAAGTTAATGATCAAAAGTTATTGCAATATCTTGTTTCTCACCATTAAAAGGGACATTTTTTAAATGTTTTCACATAAAAATGTAAATGCACTACACAATTTATCTTTGTAAAAAGGAGGTGGTTTGACCTCTATACCTATTATATACAACTCGCATGTATTATATAACTCACATAAAAATTCTCATTAAAACCAATAACAACTCAATTCATTTTAACTCTTACAATTCCACCAAAGACTATTTAAAATACTTTTGAATTGCTTAAAAGGTGTTTAGGTGGGTGTTTTTTTATAATAGGTCAAAGTTAATCGAGTTGGGTCAAGTAGGAGAACCGATTTGAGTTGTAAGATTTGGTGAGATGATTGAGTAAGTAAGTGTGTAGACCAAGAGAGTCATTCAAACTAGGGAATGCCAAACAAGGATCTAAGTGGATGGCAGGTCTAAAGACCGAGTAGAAGGATTGAGCTTGGTGAATGATATTAGATTGAGTTTTGAGCTAAGGATGGGAGTTGAGTGGATAGAGCAGATTTTGGGTTTTTGTCATGTCAAAAATGGTGGACCTAGGTTGGGTAAGAAATTGATGAGGACAATGGGGCCTAGCCGACAGTGTGTAAGACAAGCTAGGGCATGTGCTCACTAAAAATAGTGTATAGGACTAAGCGAGATAGGACTCAAAGAACTAATGTGAGATTTGAGTTTGAGAGGGAGATTAGGTACCGAGAGGAATGTGTCAGGCACGTCGAGCTCATGAGTGTCAAGTTATGGACGGTGTGGCTAATTTGAGCCGAGATCCAAACTTAAAACAAACTCCTATGCCTTTGAGAAAGGGGCCACTAGTTTAAGCAAATCCATAACATGGCAAAAGAGCCGCACTAGAGGCTAAGTTGGGTTGCATTCACCACGGCAGAGCAATAAGAGCATAACTAGACCAATTTTGGTGAAGAAGAGACCAAGTCGAGCTAAGTTCACTACCAAAATGTAACTAAGTCGGGTAGCGAGTTAGGTAGTGAGATATGAAGTGAGATAAGCGAAAATAACCCTTTAAAACATAATCCCAAGAACCCCTATTTCCACAAAATACCAATAGTTCTCAAAAAACCCCTAAAAATTGAGGTTTTTAAGAATATTTTTGTGAACCCCCAACCTTTTGATAACCCTCAATGATGAAATCATCAAAAATTTCACATAACCTCAATAACGATTAATGAAAAACAAGATTTCAAAATAAAACTTGTAATATAAAAACTTGACAAGTGTATACCAGATCCCGCTTTCATACCATATTGAGGGCACGAGGATCCTAGCTTAATGATTGCATTTTATGTAGTTATAAGAATCATGAAATTATAAAGAATAACATGCAAATGAATGAGTTCCAATACTCAAAAAACTCAACCTTAAGCCTTCATGACCAACATCCATAATAGTTCAAGTGGGAACATGTAAAAATATGAGTAATGTGTAACTCCTTCATGAGGATAGGGGTAAATAGTTCCAAAATAGGGAGAGGAGTTACATTCCGTAATATCGATCAAATTTAACTTCTATGACATTATGATGCTCTATGAAACTCTATGACATTTCATAAGAACTCTTATGATGTCAAAGATACCTAAGAAAGACGATTCAACAGAGGTGAGGAATTTCCAAGTACAAAAATATAAGAAACTAATATCCTACACCAACATCTACTACTTATGAATCGAGAAATAAAGGACTACATTTTCATACACAACTTATGATGGCATAATTATGAAGTTTTCATCTACATACAAGGGTTTCTATTGGGATGAAGTAGCATAGTTTGTTAATGGATTTGAGGTACAAGGGATAACCTAGGTCAAGGGATAGTTGTATGCACCTTTACAAAAGCACCAGGAGAACTACATTGAGTATGAAATGTAATGTAATTCTCATGATTCACAAATGGGGTGAACACCGAGGTTAATCGAACTCAAGAATTTGTATATTTATTTTTAGAGCTAATGATTGTTTAAGTGTGTTGTAATATAGCTAGGTTTGTTTTATAGGTTTCAAATGCGCGAAATATAGGATTTTATGTGAATTTGAAGGTATCAAAGAGTGAAAAAAATGACACATAAAGAATACTTGAAAGATACATTTCACAACTATGAAGGTCCAAGAATGTGTGGTTTGGTCGGATCCATACCATCCAGCCTCCTAACCTCTTTGACAAATACTCCCCGACCTAGTTATTCTACAACTCTATAAAGTGATTGTTATAGATTTTAGACTTTCCCTTTCACAAATCACTCATTAACACATCCCGAATACTTTCTGAACGAAAGTGCCTCTTTCCATCTTGTTTTTGCTTCAAATTTTATTTGTTTGATTGTTATGCTCTAAATTGTAAATATGAGTGCCTTCGGTAGAGAAATATCTTTAATATTACTTCAAATAAAACCTAATTAAAATGACCCAAAATTTACTTACTTGTGATTAACAAGTGTATTATGCATTAGGGTTTACAATAATTGGAATGTTGATTCACATAGGGGTTTTAAACCCTACTTCCCCACCTTGTCACTAAGTCGTGTCTTTTAAGTACATATTTTGGTTTGGTCCCCATGCTTAATTTTCCTAGGGAGGGATTCATACCCTTTTTCACCCATTTACGCCAAAGTTATTCAATTTGAAAATGTTACTTTTAAGGGGGCCAATAATGTTATATGTAAAACATAAGTAGATTGGCACATATTTTAGTGCTAATATTTTGTTTCACACTTGGAAAGATATAAATTAATGTTATTTTCAATCATCTTCCTATGGATATAGATTTTTCTACGACTAATAAATTGGTAATTATTTATAATGTTATCCTTCATATTTAGGTTAAAGCTGAGAAAATCAAACTATAGGTAAACCATCATTGATTTCTCGAGGCCATTAGGTAACATCCCTTATACAATTAGATTATGTGTTACTTGATCCTCTTTACCATCGATCCCTTTCTCAAGGCCACATAGTAGGAGGGTTTAAGTGGTATCACTCACATAGTCAAGGAATTTTCACTTTACTTGGGATGAAATTCACCTAGTGGTGGAAATGGTAGTGGTGGAGGAGGTTTCAACATCTTAGGAGGTGAGGGGATGGTTCCTCTGTTCAAACCCTAGTTCTTGAGCAACACTACCACATGAAAAGTCTTATTGCATGTCTATTGTTATTTCTCCCTCTAGATAACTAAAGGATAATAAATTTGAATTGTTATTGGTGGGTGGGAGCACATAATATCCAACACAAGGATATTCCTAATGGAAGCGGATAGGGGATATGCTTGATAGTATTTTTCCATTATCATTTACCATGTTTTTTGTTGCTTACATGATGTTTTATTTTATTTTTTGGTGTTTGTTTCCCATTATAGGCTTGTTATATTTACCCTTTTGGTTGGAAATATATTTTGTTATCTTACATGATATGCGTTAGTAATTACCATATCATTTGCTAGATGATTTTGGTGATCTCAATTGATTTATTTTGGGGTTTGATTTCATTCCACGATGTTTTTATACAATCGTTATCAGTATATTGTGTATGCTTAGTAGAAAACCAATTTTCAATCAAAAAAATTCATCCACATAGTTTTGAAGTTTTGCACAATATTTGGTATGCTACTTTTAATATAATAAACACATTATAATGAATGTTTTTAAATAAAACAAAGTGTAAGAAATTTTTAGATTAATCTTTCAAATCATCCATCATCAAAATGATATGTAAATTGTTGGGGATGTTAAGAATATCAAGGAAGGTTGTATCTTATTTGGTAGATATTATATTACCTATTAGGGTTTAAAATAAGGAGATCTATTTCTTGGAAATTTGCTTGAAATTCTAGAAATATGTGTAATGTTTTAAAATTTTGTTTTAGTTTTTAGGGGTGATTCCATTCCAATATTGTTTTGTATGATTATAGTTTTTTTTATGTATGATGGCATCATTAAAAATTAATTTTTTTCTTCTTTGGTATAACACAAGCCTTACAAAAATAATTTTCCTTATCATTTGGAAAACATAGGTTACCTATCAAGGTTTAGGGTAAGGAGATCAATTTCCCAAAAACTAAATCTCAAACGTGATGAAGTAAGTAATTAAATTAGATTTTTCTTAAATCATTTTTTTGAGAAACATTAGTTCGATGTCTCAAAAGTGTGAATAAATGATTGTGAGAGAGTGAATTTATGGTCCTAAAATAGTGATTTGACATACTGTGATCCAACTTGAGGTGATTAGGTTATGATGCATTTTTTATGCCCTTAACTTATATCATATAAGAGATATGTGTTGACCAATTTATGTCGCACTTGTCATTTATATTTTCATTCATTAGTTAGTGATTATTTAAGGTCAAATTAATTACGGACAAAGTGTATCCCTACCTAGTTATGCCTATATATACAAATGAGTAAATCTCTTAGAGAATCATCATATTGTGAATTAAAATCTTATTATAATACTACCGAGGTTTCCACCCTTAAATCGGGGCCTTATTATATATTGGAGTATTCTCCTATTTTCCATTTATATTTAAGTAAATCCATTACAAGTAGTATTAAAGCTTTGATTTGGGTAGGAGTGTGGGTAAAATACTAAATTTTAAAGAATCACCTATCTTAACCAAAAAACAAGTTTTTGTACAATTTTATTTCATAAGTTGTGATTTTGTTTTTCAAAAAGCTACCCTCAAAATTTCATATCTTTTTATGTGCTTTGTGAGTGTTATTTCCATTTTATTATTTTTCGTAAATTCACTATGTGGGCCACACATTTAAGAATTTTTAATTTTTATGAAGTATAATAAAATTTGGTTAAGGTTTATTCTTTGTTTTTAAATCTATATTTTGATATCACACTCATAACTAAACCCTAACCCATAACCCTAATCCTAAAACCATAGTAGGTCGAAATGTGGAGGTAAATGAAAGGTAACACCACCTAAGAAATAATACTCATGATATAGATTATAAATTAGGAATTATTGAATCCTCAATCCGAAATTTTTCCTCAACAAATCATTGAGTTAGTCAACTCAATTATGATTTCACACAACATGTAATCAAGAATACATTAGGGACAAAATACATTATAAATGTGATCAATGCAAAATTTAGTGATAACTTGAAGGCAATAGATGAAAATAAAACTCATGGAATCCTTTTATATTATACAACCATATCCATAATCTACCAATCCCAAGAAGGTCATATGAGGACTTTAAATAACCTTAGTTCCACCTCAACACAATTGCAACACTTGCCTTAATCTAGTATAAGAGATCAAGCCATGATACCAAAAGTGGAGATGTGGAAGTTTGATGGGAAGGACCTAATACATGGATCAATCAAGTGGATAACTTTTTGATCTACATCAAACCCGTTGTACACTTAAAGTGGTAATGGCATCTCAGATCTAAAACTCCGAACAATTCATTTCATATAAATGATTATGTTATCAATGTTCTCATGTCTTATTAACTAAGCTATAAATTGAAACTAATATATACATAGCTTCAAAATTAAATGCTAATTAAATAATGAACCATCAAGATAAGAGCTTAAAGGAAATGCTTCTTCAATGCATAAATGAAACTACATGTTAAGTTATTTCCTACTCTCTATGATTGCTAACTTAAACTATGAACCTATGAAGAACATAAGCAATCAAAGTGGATTATCTTGATCTCAAGGATTGAGAATGGAATCTCACCAAGAATGGCTACAAGGCCCTTTTGGATCTTCCCATATTACTCAATTTTGAGTGAAAGGATGCTAGATGGAGAAGCTATTTCCAACAATGGAGAATGGCTCAAGATCAAAATGCTTATAGTCTTTCACTATTCAAAGCATGGTGCAAGAAGAAAGGTAAGAAGGAGGTTCTTTATATAGCTTTCCTAAAGAGTAAAGGCTAGCAAATTGATGAATGTGGGATAAAGGTAAAACAAAATTAGGAATGGATAAGGTTGCTTTATAAAAGGTAATCTTGATTTAGAAGAGTTTAATTTGTCATTAGTTAGTCATGGCAGTTGGGGGTGTTTTAATTAATCAAAGGTGATTAATTAATAGGTAGATGTACGCTTATAGAAGCTAATTAGAGAAAAATTAGTATGATTTGTAGGATATAAAGAGGAATTTGATCCAATAAATGGTAATTTATTGATTTAGAGTTGCATGAGTGTAATTAATTAATAATAATTAATTAACCCAAGTAGAAGTGGATATTAATTAACGAAAGGTCATTAATTGACATCTTTAATGATAGGAAGGCTAATTAATTAATGAAAGGTCATTAATTAATGAATATGAAGAGGAATGTTAGCTAATTAGCGGAAAAGTGCTAATTATTACGGAAATGATGAGAAAGAGGATAATTAGTGCAATCTTAGCATTAAAGGTTGTGTAAGCTAGATTTTAGGTGTCTACATTTGCCCCTCTTTGGGGTGGCATAAGTGACGCCACTTCAAAGATAGTAGACAAGTACAAACAAATAATTTTTTTAAGAAATAGAAGAAAAAATTAATAGAATGAAGGATGCCCCCTCGAGTGTCGATGGGGTGATGAAAAAAGGCAATTGATGATCGAAAAGATGAAAGAACATAATAGAAGTAGAAGAATTGATCCCTATTGCAAGTTACTTTTGAAGAAAAGTGTTGATAGAAGGAGAGTGATATGGAAGAAAAATGAAGATGAAAAGAGATGGATATAGCTATCATCTTGCTGATGTAAAAACCAACTTTATTTCATCATTTTGCTTATGATCGACATCATCGGTCCTTATTAAAAAGAATGAACAGAAGTGTAGTATGACATGAAAATCCATATACAAACAAATGTCCATAGCTAAAAACACCAACTCCATGCAACATACAAAATGCAATGCAATACGAGAAAGTAAAAGATGCCTAACTCCCTGCAACATACATAATGCAATGTAATACGAGAAAGTAAACAAGATAACCTGACAGAGAAACATAATGCAATGTTTTTGTTATCAAGCTTTGATTTTGACATGTGCAAATTAACGACAAGGGTTAAAAGATGGTGCCCCAAGGATACAAGAGGAATAATGGAGGACACTTGGGTCCTATGAAAATCAATGCACTATGAAATAGTACCAAGAAACTCATTGTGCCCCAGAGTACAGACATAGTAAGCAAATCAACTTTGTTAATGGAGGTAGATCAAGATGATCTCGTGAGTCGCACACAAGAACAAGTGAGAACCAAAGAGAGAGTTTTGTAGAATGATTTTTATTGTTTTTAATTTTTTAGAAACATATTTGAATGTTTTTTTATTTTGATTTTTTTTTGAAGACTATGGAAGACAAAGAAGTGTGGATGCCCCCAATGATAGATGGGATGTACAAGGGAAAAATGCCATGCATATGAGAAAGTGAAGATGCGACATGCCCCAGCGATTAGGTGGGAGTATTCAAAGATAAACTCTTCACATGTAGAAGGGGGATCAAGGCCAATTATAAAATAGGTTCAATCATGAGGGAGCAAGGATGCCCCCAAGCGTATAAGCTAGCCAAGAAACACATGAGAGAAAGGAAGTGGGTGATTGATTTATTAAAGGGGAAAAAGGTGTCCTGTAAACATGGAAAAGAGGACATCTGATACACATGGATGTTCTAAACAATTTTCGAAGAACAGAGGATGCTATGAAAATATTTAGAAGGCGGTCGATGAAAAAGTGATTAGCCCAAGGTACAAATCATGAGACAAGACATGTGCTAAAGCAAGAGTTTGAACAAGGTCCAAAAGTAACACTTGATAACATACTAATCCTGTTTACTCATCGAGATCATGTGTGTGCATGTGGAAATGAATTACCTCTTGAAGGAAAGAGTTGATAGACAATAAGTGAAGACACTAGCCAATGTGTAGGAATGATTTAGTTTGAAAGGTGATTTGTGAATGGATTATGGAAGGAGAGTCGTACATTGCTCTGTTGTACCAAAGGCATCCATAGCCCCGATGGAGATGCATTTGATTCTAATCACAACATTGCTCTACTGAGTCAGGCATCCATAGCCCCGATAGAGATTATTGGAAATAACCCAAGAGAGAGTTATATATCAATTTTCTTTTTTCTTTTAGCTTTTACTTTTGATTGATTGATTTTGATTCTTTTTGCTTTCTGAAAACTTATTTCAGCTCTCTTGTTTGACAAGGGGTTAAGAACCACTGATGGCTTGATGGAAGGATGTGGAAGTGATTGTGATGATGACATTGGATAGTGTCAACAAATACGCCCAAAAATTCTTCCCAACAAGTTTATTATATGTAGATAGTGATAGGATCTCTAAGAGGTCAGTCGTTCTTTAATTTACCAAGGTGATGAAAGACCAAGGTCAAACGGATACCATAGAGATAAATGTCACAAATGCATGTGAATAGGCTAACCACAATATCATCAAAGGATGAAAATGGTGGATGACTTTAGATGAATATGAAAGAAAGGGAAGAAAGAACATCCATGTGTACATAATACCTGATTGCAATGTTTGATCTTTGTACCTTTGATTTTTTTTTTTAATGTTTTAATTTTTCTCATTTTTTTTTGTATTTCTGAATTGTTTTATGATTTTTTATTTTATTTTTGAAATGTTTTATGATTTTTTTAATTTTTGATGGTTATCAGAACGAAACATGTCACTCTGTGTGATAGGATCCAACAATGATGTGTGCTGACTTCCTTGATAAGGGAGACTAAGCGCGTTTGTTTATCAAGAGTGATATTATCCCGATCTCGATGATCGTGGTGAGTTCACACTCAACAAATGACTATGATTTGTTTTGAAACATGGGTTTCGTATGTGGGAGTTTGAGTTCCCTATCCATAGGTTTCTACACTTTGTGCCATACTTGATGGGTACGTTGGTGTGCATTATTGAATCGTGTTTGATTTTGGATTTTATGATCATTAGAGTTGTTGGTAGCTTTGGATCTCTTCAGATTTTTGATCTTGGCTTGATAAAGAACATGTTTGGGTTTCTTATAAGCTAATGCTTGACTTGTCTGATCCCAAGAAGTGAGAGAAGAATGTGGATGTTTAGAATTGATGAGAGGAATGGCAGTGGGCTTGCCACAATCTTTGGTAGAAGAATAATGTGATGGATGAAAAGGATACGGTCCAAGGATTGAAGAAGATGGGCTACCGGGAGGTGAGCCATAGATAGAAGATGAAGGGCTACTAGGATGTGGCCCAAGAATAGAAGAAGAAGGGCTACTAGGACGTGACCCATAGATAGAATATGAAGGGCTACTAGGATGTGGCCCAAGAATAGAAGAAGAAGGGCTACTAGGACGTGACCCATAGATGTAAGATGATGGGCTACTAGGATGTGGCCCAAGAATAGAAGATGATGGACTACCCGGGGTGATCCATACATAGAAGACAAGGGGCTAGTTGGGCGTGCCCAAGAATATAAGATAGTGGACTACTCGAAAATGTCCCACAAATAGTAGAGGGAGGGCTACTAGAAGGTGACCCACACCTAGACGAAGATGAAGGGATACTTAACATTGACCCAATAAGAGATTGTGATTGAGGAATTATGATAGACAAAGAGTGATTGGGTGATGAGAAGATAGGCCATGGATCAATGCAAGACCAAGGACTTTCATTACATAATGAAGAATGTGAAGATGGAAGAATAAGAGGAGGATCAAGTTGCATGATTTGAGGCTCTTCCTCTGTTTCTTGATAAAAGGAATCAACCTTTTCCTCACAATATGCGGAGTGCATCAAAGTCTAAAGAGAATCCTTTCTCATAATTTGTTAAAGATATATCTTCGTGTGCCCCTATAAAGACCATAATTGTTTCTTCATTCTGAAAGAGATCAATTGGTATGAGTTTTTGATCAACCACTAGGGGTTGATTGGAAGAAAGAGGTTCACTTGGTGTGGGAGACTTAGAAGATGTTTGATGATGATTGATAGAAGAAGATGATGTGGGGGACGAAGAAGATGTGTAGCTAGATGTCTCAGGAGTAGAAGAAGGTGGTGTGGACCTACCTATACGATGGTATATCGTCTATAAACTAGTAGGATTAAGTCCAAAGTCTACACATTGTGATGCATGGGTCGATTCAGATGTTTGACTAGAAGGAATTTGAGTCACACGAATCTTCAAAGAAGGAAGACTTCATGGGGGTGATTGATGAAGAAGGTCCTGTGAAGAAGGGGAGGACCGTGATTCAAGAATCACATTGGATGAATAATAACAAGGGTCTATGCAAAAAAGAGAGGACCATGATTCAAGAATTGTATTAGATGTTTGATTGGAGGGATTTGGACTCACATGAATCTTCAAAGGAAGAAGACATTTTTGAGGTGACTGATAAAAGGGGTCCTGCGAAGAAAGGGAGGACCACGATGTAGGAGTCATATTAAATGTATGATGAAGAGGGTCCTATGAAGATAGGGAGGACCATGACATAGGAGTCACATTAGATGACTTAGGAGTCAAATTAGATGAATGACGTGACTTTGGAGTCGAATAGTATTTTGGATCCGAATAGTAGTTTGGATTGAATCATCAGAAGAGTCAGAGGAAATATTTGGATTGGAATCCTTAGAAGAAGAGGAAATGTTTGGATTAGAATTAGAAGAAGAGTGGGGGGAACTCAAATAATAATTTGGATCAGAAGCGTCCAAATCATACCACCAACTATGAGATGAAGGTGGGGAACGAGTTACCCGAATGGGTTCTCTAGCGTGAAGAACCAAATGAGGTTTGGTCATGATGGGCATCTTTTGATGCTGAAAATTTGATTTGTTATTGTCGTATGTATAAGGGACCTTATGATAATCAGTCATTTTTGGTGTGTTGGGTTCAAAGGTCTAGACCTAGATTGTATGATCAAACTTTTTCAAAGTGAAGAAGGTTTCATGTTGATTTGGGAAACATAATGACAACCAACTAGACATTTCATAAATATGGGGATGCTTGTATGATTTTTCAAAAGGGAAGCTAAGAAAAACATACATCATGATAACGTAATTTCAACAATCCAACAAAGTTTGGACAACAAGTTGTGAGTGCAAAGAATCAAAGTCTCGAAAGGATTGTCCTTAGAAATATAAGTCTATAAGGTGAATGATCGCAAGGAACAATCATACAAGCTCAAAACACAACACCACTCAAACTTAAGTGATAAAAATGACCAAATAATAATGAATGATAAAGGATTAATGGATCAAAGTGATTTTCATAAATGGATAAGTCAAAATGATGAATGAGACACAATCACGTAATTTTTTTGTAAACCAATTAGTCAAATGGAGTACTTCCTAAGTCTGATTTTTGGAAAGGTAGTTGGTGTTGTAAGATAATTAACAAGATGTCCCTACTTATGTCGAGTTCAAAGACATGAACAAGGCGTAAGTAATAACAAGAAGTTAATGTGACCTCCTAACAAGGTATATTAGAAGCAAGCCCAAATTCAATTAATACCTATATCCCAAAAAGTGCTAGTTACGATTGTGAGTGACACAACAATGTCACCAAGATATGTTAACCAAACTTTGTGAGAAAGTAAGGTATTGATATCAAGATGATATTGATATAACACACACAAGTGGTAACACGTAGCACTTCTCAAAATTGAGGTAGTAATGGAATCAAACTAAAAGCTTAGAGTATAACTAATAATTGTTAAAATGTGTATAGCGTAACCTTACAATGCAGATATTTAGGTCAAGTTTACAAGAAACAAGATGTAAATACCAAAATTGTAGTGATACGATATAAACAAGGTAACCTTTCGAGGAAGTTCAAGATGAGGAACCAAGCCTAACTATGATGATGATCCTAATGTGGGTATCAAGATCACAAAGGCTACCAATGATATGAATACATCTCCACACACTTTAGACATTTAACTTACCCATCCACAAACATGGATGGGCATAAATGGACAAAAAGTGGCAGAAACAATCAATTGATAACGCAAAGGTAGTCACTCTTATTTTGATCAACAAAGTGTCAAAAGAAAGTGAAGGAAGTAGATCAAAATGGGGGTGAAAAATGTTGGCTTTACTTCGGTAGAGTTTTCACCTCACCTTAAGGCAAGTAAAAAACTAAGAAAAAGTAATGCTTCCCATGTTTCGTGATGAACAATGGCTCACAACTCAAAATTGTTTTGAAATGGTCAAAGTGGGCTCCTGGCCAAAGATATCTTCCTAGGTGGCTCTCTCAACTAGGTGTTACAAAGTTGTCTTAAGCGAGCTCAATTTACCCAAAAATTCACAATGACTAATTTGGGAGTATCTCGGCTTTACTTTACCCCCTTCAAGCATAGTAGGCAACTAGTGCGTCTATGTGTACTATCACTGGGGTCGCCATACGAACAACCGTAACGCTAACTCACAAGGAACAACTAGTCAAGTAGGTTGTGTGGAGCACTTCCTATTTCATCCACAAGGTTCCCTCTTGCATGGACTACTTTGGGGTTCCTAGGACCACCCCCATTGTTATAGCTTAAGGCTTATGCCAAAGGGGTTATGTCCTAGTTTTAAGCGGACAGGACGTACCCTTATCTAAACCTGTAAATACAAAGTGTTTTGAATGTGGTGTTCTTTTTATCTTGTTTAATTTGGTGTGGTTTTCTTGAACACCTTTTGGAAACCTACAAAAACTATATTAGTAGTTTAATTTTTTTTGAACTCCTTTCTTTGACAAGCGTTTTTAGGTCCTGCACTCAAGCGTTAGTAGTTCTCCAAGCAAATCACATTATTTAAAAGAGGATTAAGAGTTAATTTTGATTCTCAAGATCATCCAAGGATGCAAGAGAAGAGAATACACAACAAATAATTCAACTAAAAAGTAAAGAAAATCTTTGCAATCAATGAACCATACAAAAACTTGATAAATGTTCATTCCCTTAAACCAAAAGTGAAAGATGAAGTTTCTAATTTACCAAATGTTATAAAATGAAGACTAAAGTTGTTTTTGATTCTCAAGATCACCCTAAGGTGCAAGATAATATCATACACAAAATTTATCCCAACTATATAGAAATGGAAAACTTCAAATCAAAGGACCATTGAAAAATGCTTTGTAAAAGGTTCATTCCCTTAAGCAAAATGAATAATCAAATTTCCAAGTTTAATCCCAATGTTAAAAAGATAGAGATCAAAGTTGTTTTGATTCTCAAGAATCACCAAAAGATGCAAGAGAAGAGCATACACACACTTTGGTCTAAATCAAGTAACCATGGAAATACAACATTCATCAAAACATTAGACATGTTAGAAAATGACCAGTTTTAAACTAACAGAAAAACCTAATTTATGTAAGTATAAATCCCTAATTCATGTTTTCATTGCATAGTTAACTTCAATACCTTTCCAACGCAAAAAAAAAATAGAGTCATTTCGAGTTTGGGAGCAAATGTTATGGCCTTGAAGATGGGTTACGCATATGCTCTTATGCTCACGGGTATGCACTTAACATGCACTAAAAAAATGTCAAAAAAACGTCCCTTAATATGCAAAATGGTCAATTTTTTCCAACCAAAATTCAATTTTGACAACAACCCATCACATTAATATATGAATAGAAGACTCAACGCTATCAAACATTAACATACATGCTCAAGAATTTAAGATTTTCAAGAAATTGGTAAAACTAGCATGTAGAATGATGAAAAAGTAAGCTCTAAAAATGAAAACATGATGAAATCTTGAAATTTTCTCACCAAGATTTAATTTTGATAGCAACCCACCACATTAATATGTAAATAGAAGACTCAAGCACTATCAAACACTAACCTACATGCTCAAGAATTTAAAATTTTCAAGAAATTGACAAAACTAGCATGTAGAATGTTGAAAAAGTAAGCTCTAAAAATGAAAACATGGAGAAATCTTGAAATTTTCCCATCAATTCCAATTTTGATAGCACTTCACCTCCTTTATACCTACAAGGAAGACTCAACACATTCAAACTCAACAAAACAAGTTAATAAAATAAGTTAGATCAACATGTGTAAAAGAGGGTTAGTAACCAAAAATGAAACTTAACTACAAAAACTTGAAATTAAGTGCAAAGGACAATGGAGTAAGTCCCACCGGGCGTGCCAAATGTGCTCATGTTTTATTAACTAAGCTATAAATTGAAACTAATATCTACATAGCTTCAAAATTAAATGTTAATTAAACAATGAACCATCAAGATAAGAGCTTAAAGGAAATACTTCTTCAATGCATAAATGAAACTACATGCTAAGCTATTTCCTACTCTCTATGATTTCTAACTTAAACTATGAACCTATAAAGAACATAAGCAATCAAAGTGGATTATTACTTGATCTCAAGGATTGAGAATGGAATCTCACAAAAATGGCTACAAGGCCCTTTTGGATCTTCCCATATTACTCAATTTTGAGTGAAAGGATGCTAGATGGAGAAGTTATTTCCAATAATGGAGAATGGCTCAAGATCAAAATGCTTATAGTCTTTCACTATTCAAAGCATGGTGTAAGAAGAAAGGTAAGAAGGAGGGTTCTTTATATATCTTTCCTAAAGAGGCAAGGCTAACAAATTGATGAATGTGGGATAAAGGTAAAACAAGATTAGGAATGGATAAGGTTGCTTTATAAAAGGTAATCTTGATTTAGAAGAGTTTAATTTGTCATTAGTAAGTCATGGGAGTTGGGGTGTTTTAATTAATCAAAGGTGATTAATTAATAGGTAGATGTAAGCTTATAGAAGCTAATTAGAGGAAAATTAGTATGATTTGCAGGATGTAAAAGAGGAATTTGATCCAATAAATGGTAATTTATTGATTTAGAGTTGCGAGTGTAATTAATTAATAATAATTAATTAACCCAAGTAGAAGTGGATATTAATTAACGAAAGGTCATTAATTGACATCTTTAATGATAGGAAGGCTAATTAATTAATGAAAGGTCGTTAATTAATGAATATGAAGAGGAATGTTAGCTAATTAGCGGAAAAGTGCTAATTATTATGGAAATGATGAGAAAGAGGATAATTAGTGCAATCTTAGCATTAAAGGTTACATAAGCGGATTTTAGGTGTCTACACTCAACATAAAGAAGGTCCTTCTTGTTACATGTCAATGTTTACATATGAGCTATAGATGAAATATCACAATATTATGACATATAACTACTTTAGCTAATTGATAAGTATATGGAAAACATGGCATGTTAAATATTATATTCGACAATTCTAAAACTTGTCTTGTGTGAAGGACATTACAAAGGATAACCTCAATGATTTTTTTATTTTGGCTCAAGGATACCATCCAACTTGATGTTTACATGTTTAATATCAACTCAACATTTGAGGCCATTGTTTTTTCTTATAGGGAATAAGAAAGAGAGTGGGTCAAATGATAAACATTCACTATAGGAGAAGTGTGATATTATCTACCATTCCTACCTCGGCCTACTAGGTTGAATCCTCAACGAATTAAATAAATAAGGCTAATAAGGTTGTGTTTTAACTATGAAAACAAGTACATTCTTGAAAATAAATTCATTGATAACAAAATTTTCTACATTAAAGGTGCCAACAAAGAAAAAGAAGATGAAGAAGTATGAGGCAATGACGAGGAAGAGAGTGCCAGGTAAAAATCAAAAGATACCTAACCAAATTTTTCCTACCATGCACTTTTAGGTTCTAACACTCTACAAACCATGAAGGTAGTGGGATTTTTGAAGAAACAAAGAGTGACAATGCTAATTGATTTAAAGAGCACACATACTTCATCAATACTGAATAGATAACACGCTTGAATTATTTTGTTTATCCAGCTCCATAATTTCAAGCCATGGTTGTAGATGGAGGCACACTCATTTGTTTAGGTAAATTCCATGGTATCAAGGTGGTTATGGGTGATTATAGCTAAGGCTCTCCTATTTTTCCATTCTAATGGGAGTATTTGAGATTGTTTTATGAGTATAATGGATCACAACCTTGGGAACAATTGAGATGAATTTCTAGGAATTGTTTAAGTGTTTTCATTATGAGAGAAATATATTTGAACTTCATGAGTTTCAAGAAAAATCCCCACAATTGTTTAGTTCACATTAGATGCATAAGATTCTTAAGAAGGCAATAAATGGGTTTGTAGCCCCATTTTTTTCCCTAGAAACATTTCCAACAATGATGTCTACTCCATTAGAGTCGCAATCAATTTTCAATAACTACTATGTTGTTTTCAAATAAATTCCAAAATGGATACCATTAGAAATAACTCACAATAATGCCATTCCATTGATATCAAAGATTCAACCACCCAACATCCATCCTTATAAGCATATATATGTCCAAAAGAGTGAGATTGAGAAGATGGTGTAAGAGATGTAGAGGTTGGTATTCTCTGACAAAGTCAAATTTCATATTATTCTCTATTTATAATACCATGTAAAAAGGATGTGACATGGTGGATGTGCTCATATTAAATATAATTAAACAAGTATACCATCAAAGATAAGTTACCCATTCCAATAATTGATGATTTTCTAGATGAGTTACATGGTGTTGTTTGATTTACTAAACTTGATATTTTATTGGGTTATCAATAAATTTGGATAAAATAAAAGGATATACATAAGAGAAATTTCATATTGCATGAAGTTTGTTATGAGTTTTTAGTGATGCCTTATGGCCTCATAAATGCACCCTCTATCTTCTAGAGTTTGATGAACATTATCTTTCACCAATTCTTGCAAATTTTTTCTTAGTATTCTTTTATGACATTTTGATATATCAATAAGACATGGGAAGAACACTTACATCACGTGGATAAGGTATTGATCACTCTAAAATAGCATTATATTTATGCTAAACCATCCAAATGTGCTTTTAGGGTAAAATAAATGGAGTGCTTAGATAATATTATTTCATATGAAGGGATAAAGGTGAACCCTCACAAGATCAAGACCATGATAGAATGGACAATTTCAAAAACCCTTAAGAACATTTGCAACTTCCTAGGGTTAATACAATACCATCATGATTTTGTGAAAACCTATGGCAACATAACAACACTAATCACATCTTTGTTAAATAATTAATCCTTCTATTGGAATGAAGAAACCACAAAAGCATTTGAGAAGTAAAATGAGGCCATATGTGCCACTCCACTCCTGAGTACCCAATATTTTTGAAGACCTTCATTACAAAATATGATGCATTTGGATTAGGAATGGGAGTGATACTCATGCAAGAAGGGTGCCCCATCACATTTGAGAATCACCATATAAGGGGAATAATATACTCAAATGAATATATGGAAGGAGATGATGGCCATCCTTCACGTTTTCTAATAATGGAAACCATATATGATGGGTAGGCACTTTAAAGTGAAGTTAGATCATGATAACCTATAATACTTCTTGGAACACAAGTTGTCCTAAAAAAATAACAAAAGTGGGTCACTAAGATGTTGGGATACAACTTTGAGATTGTATACAAGAAAGGAAAAGATAATATAGTGGATGATGCACTATCTCAACAGGATGAGCCCATAGAGGCAATATTGAGTGTCATGTCCATATACACGAAGACAAAGTGTAAGAAGTAAGGTTATAATGGGAGAATAATTTGGTTACAAAGGATAATATTCAAAAAATCAAACAAGATCTGGGTATGTCAGATAAATTTGTGTGGAAAAGAGATGTTATTTGGTATAAAAATTGGTTTTACCTATGCAAAAACTCAACCATTAAACATAAGGATCTTACAAAAATCCTTGCTTGTCTAGTAGGTGCACACTCAAACTTCTCACAAACTTATCATAGAGTCAAGAAAGTTTCTTTTTGAAAGGGATAAAATATTACATGCAAATATATGTTAGCTAAATGTATGATATTTTAAATAAACAAAGGTGAGATAATCAAGACCTTAGTCCTATTGCAACCTCTATTTATTCATAAGCAAGCAATGTGAGGAGGTGTTTATGGATTTCATCATAAGGACACAAAATTTTGAAGCAAAAAAAGTCAACATGGTTGTTGTGGATGGACTCACCAAATATGCCAATTTTCATGCATTATCACAACCATTTATAACTAGTACAATAGCACATCATCTATGGCTACATGAAAAAAGCTTCGTAGGATCCCAAAGATTATCATAAGTGACTATGATACTATCTTTACTAATAACTTTAGCCGAGTTATTTTATTGTTTTGGTACACAGTTGACTCATAACTCATCTTATCATGCACAATGTAATGGGAAAACATATGTGGTTAACAAATTTTTGTAATGTTATCTTCATTATTTTACTCCAAATAAGTAATAAAGATGGGGTAAGTGGTTTTCATTAACAAAATGGTGGTTTTACACTTCTTTCCATGCTTCATCCAAAATGTTACCCTTTTTGGTCTTACATGGGTATCATCCCCCACCTATAACCTCATCTTCTAGGATCTAGCCAAAATCTCACACAATTGAAGAACACATTCAACGCTAGTAAGAGGCACTCTTTAGTCTCAAAGAGAACTCATCAATGATGTAGAACCACATGAGGCAACAAGCTAACCAAATTTTGAAGTTGAAGATTGGGATTTTGTACATTTGTGACCATATTAAAAATGTCCTTAAAATAATACACAAGGATAAAAATATTTCACCTAAGTTTATAGTCCTTATCAAGTCTTACAAAATATTTGTAGTGTTTCCTATAAACTTGAGTTACCCCAATCAACTAGAATGCATCTAGTATTCTATGTTTTTTAGTCAGTAAATCATGCACTTTAGGGTAGTATTTAGTCTTAGTCTTATACTATTATTCAAAAAAGTTCTTGAGTAAAGAAAGTACTAATTAACCCATGTCTTTGGCCATCTTTATTTGATTTCTTTCATCATTCCCAACCCTTACCACACACATACCCATGCCATTTTCATCATCCCAAATTATCCTCCATAATATTTGGGCACCCATGGGCACCCTGGTCCCACAGGGCACCCCAATCCTTTAACCACTTTTCCACCTGTTTTTGGACACTTTATAACTGTTGCAGTATTTGGTTTTTCTTATGGTTGGCCTCTTCGGGGTTAATTACAAAATTAGAGCAAGAGAACCTTATAAATACAAAGTTATGAGACCATAATGAGGGACCAAACACTAGTCACTACTATCATCCACCTAGAGTTACATCCATTGGAGATCATTTGAATCAATTAGCTCTATCAAAAGGGACAAGGTTGGTTCAATTTACATCACACAAGCATAGGAGGGGATTTTATTGTATTTCATGTACCATTTTACTACATTCTACATATATTTATTTCTCGTTACTTCACAAAGTGCGACTAACACAACAACACCTAGAGCACATGATTTGCACACACCACCAAAACCACATTGGGTCCGAAATGTAGTGTAGTGCTCAATTAGTAATCCCATTGTTGTGCAATTAAAGTCATTTGACCTATTAATTTTTATTCTTCTATTTTTAGGGTTTTGATACTCTCTTGTGTGCTTTCGTAGGTCTTTCATCTCCTTGGATTATCAGAAGTGGCATTAGGCACGGTGCAACGGATCTAATGCGATAGATAAGAAAGGTTCAAGACCATTTACCGAACCTATGAAAACTAGTTTTAGACATTTTTCATAGACCAAGGTACCCATAAGAGCCACATTCCCTCTCCGTGCACTCTATTCTAGTCAAATTACCCAAATCCATCCTTTTCGGGGACCCTCGTATAGAGCTCCTACTTCCGATTTTCCAGTCATCCCCGTGACACGCTTCAAGGAGCTCTTATAATCAACTAAGTCCATTCTAACTCTTCTTATACTCTATGGTTTTACATTTCCTCTCTCTTAGTGCTTGGTCACTTTTTATATTTACTTTACTATCATTTACATCATTTTAGTATTTTTTTCATTGTTGTTCCTAGTTATATTAACTATACACAAATATTCTAATTTTAGTTAATCATTTTGGTGAACCTCGACATCTCCACATATCCTTTTTGATCATGTCTTGACCTTATCAAGTTATGGCTCAATATTCTTATCCCACTTTACACCTACTAATTTTTTTGGTATAGTTACTACTCCCACTTCTTTCATGGGTGTGTGTACACGACATCCTCCTTGTTTTGTTACTCCTAGGTTTGATTCCTCTATTAGTTTCATTACTACTCGTCATGTTCAACTTAATCCTCCTACTACTCCACCCACATTTTTTCCCCACATATTACTTTGGTGGTTTCTCCTACTACTTATAAAGGCTATGACATTATTAAAAACTAAAAATACGCCCTAAGATCTCTCTTTATGACTTGTTGCGTAATGCACCCGATTTTCATAATACACTTGAAACTTCCCTTTGTTTCATCCATGTAGAAAGTGACAATTCAGTCATAGCCTTTACACATATCATACAATCCCTTCGAAATCTCCAATATTCTATATCCTTTATTGATTAATAAATCTCACCTTTTGCTAGAAACAATCCATGTGCCCCTTTGCTTATCACTATCATCACTAAGCACCACTAGCATCAAACACGTACTTGTTGATAATGGTTCAATTGCTAATATGTGTACTTATTCTCTTCTCAAGCAATTAGGTATTAGTGATAGTCTTATTACTAAAAATTTTACTATTATTTGAGGATATGACTCTTCTAATCGCACATGCCTAGGAATTATCTCATTACACATCAGGGTTGGTCCTAAGATGATACTCACCATATTTTACATTTTATATGCCTCATTCAATTTAATCTCTTACTGGGAAGACCATGGATTCACGCAATATAAGCAAATCACATCTATTATTCATCAATGTATCAAATTTTTGCATGATGGTTATGAACATACTATTACCTCACAACCCTAAACCATTCAATTTTTGTCGCATTGATCCTTCCACCGACATGCCTATCCCTCCATAATAGCATATTCCATATAGTAGTATCGACACATATGACATGGCTAGTCTAGTACTCCCTCTACCACCATACATACCCCAACTATTTATATTCATACCATAACAATTATCTCCCCTACCATACCAGCTCCTACTACTACTTTCTCCTTACTGTCATCGCACCTTCCATTTCTCCATTCACTACAACACCTAACAACATCCTTGATCACATCATTCAACATGATACCACTCACACGTATGACTTTGAGGATTTTGATGATGAAGTAGATATTATTGAACTCATTGATGAAGCATTAGGACAACTCAAACTTACTCCTATCGATGTGGACAACTCTTATTTCAAAGAAACATTTGTTTCGATGGCTCAAGTGAATATAAATTCAAGACCCCTCCTACACTAATGATTTGTTATTACACTTGGGGTCTCAGTAAATAGTGTAGATGTTATTCCATATTCTATTCCATAGGTTACAGCTCCCCGCCTCCTTTTACATGTACATTATTTATCAATGTGTCCTTTTGGTGACACATTCCAATTGACTCCACTTGTGTAGACACTATTTTTACACATGAAAACTTGGTTAGATTTGGCATGACACTTAACAATATCCACACTACAACTTGCTTATGGCTCTGCATATCTTTCATTTAACACTCTTTTTCACACGTACCTCACGATTCTCCACTCACACTTGGACAATCGGCTTGGCTATATTGGTGGTATGATAGAAGATCACCATACTTTACTTACATTTCCTATGCCTTTTCAAAGTATCTCCTTCCATTTCTCCATTCACTACAACACCTAACAACATCTCGATCACATCATTCAACATGATACCACTCACACGTATGAATTTGAGGATTTTGATGATGAAGTAGATATTATTGAACTCTTTTATGAAGCATTAGGACAACTCAAACTTACTCCTATCAATGTGGACAACTCTTATTTCAAATAAACATTTGTGTCCGATGGCTCAAGTGAATATAAATTCAAGACCCTCCCTATACTAATGATTTGTTATTACACTGGGGTCTGTCAGAATAGTGTAGATGTTATTCCATATTCTATTCCATATTCTATTCCATAGGTTACATCTCCCCGCCTCCTTTTACATGTACATTATTTATCAATGAGTCCTTTTGGTGACACATTCCAGTTGACTCCACTTGTGTAGACACTATTTTTACACATGAAAACTTGGTTAGATTTGGCATGACACTTAACAATGTCCACACTACAGCTGCTTATGGCCTGCATATCTTTCATTTGACACTCTTTTTCACACGTACCCCTCATGATTCTCCACTCACACTTGGACAATCTTGGCTCGGCTATATTGGTGGTATGATAGAAGATCACCATACTTTACTTACATTTCCTATGCCTTTTGGCAATATCTCTATTCCTAATGACTCTTCTCCTACTTACATTACAAACATCTCTTATTGGCATCCTCAAGAATTTCCACCCATAGCATTTCCTGACGAAGAATGTGCCATGAATGTATACACACTATGCCACATTGGGTCTTTGTATAACCCTCCTCATTTCATAGCTTATCAAGTTTCTAATGTTGCTCCAAATAGGGTTTGACCATGACAACGATGATCTCCTTGATAGCGGTCCATAGTTACCTTTTCTACCATACGCTTGGGTGCATAACACCTAACACATCCCCCCTCCTCATATTAGCATAGGTACATCTCTTTCATCTTTGCAATATCATTCATTCATAGGTATATTCATCACATGTTCTAGCAGTAAGCATTATCCGATGACACACTCTTGTCCTATGGTTCACACTTGACTGCTGAGGGCTTACCACACATGAACCTCACATACTTCACATAGCTACTACACATCATGCCATTTCACACCACTTGCATACACTATACATACTACATCATATATTTTATTTTCATTTACATATCTCACACTACATGCATACATACCATCATATGTGCATATATCATCATACATGTACATGTATACCTAAGTTATCTATGTGCTTTACATCCTATATCATTACTTCTTCATTTATCTTATAATCTACATATATTGATCATATTTCATCTCTATTTCACATGCATTCTACACTTTTAGGTTGTCCACATACCTTTCTTATTACATTCAAACATTGTGTGTATTGTACATATCATATTTGTCTTCATCACATACACATTCATACTTGACTTGTTTACACATGATTCATTTCATCCTACACATTAAATATTGCATTGATTGCATGGTTATCATATAGGCTACATACATCTACGCTTTACGTGTGTCTTCCATTTTACATCTATTACATCATTCACCTTACATACTACATTATTTGGCTATTTTAGTATATTGCATTACACTCTACATATTGCATGTCTTCACCGCACATCTGGTCATCTACCTGTCATCACACATCTACATGTTGCACTCACCACCCTATGATACACTCTAGTTCCTCAGTCCATACTCAACTTTCGAGGGTTTACTAATCACATGGACCTTATTATACTTCCATGATCATCATTTGACCTTCCATCATGTGACATTCTTAGGCTAGTGACATACATTATAGGATAAATAGTCACCTACTTATTCATTTTGTAGTGGTATACACTTTAGGCTACATCACCACTCATTCTATTTGCATTATCATCACCTATTCCACTCATCATGTAGTGATATACGCCATAGGCTAGATCATCACTCATGCACTCATTGTGTTGTGATATACGCTTAGGCTATAGGGTTCAAGCACATATCATCTCTAAGTCACATATTATCACCACTATACATACACATTCATCACAACGTAGTAGACAACACACACACACATACTATGACTATTTCTTGATGACATACTCTTATCTACAATTCATTCTTGACTACTAAGGAGGGAAACCAAATGAAGCTCACTGCATACATTTACATCCACTGGGGGCATGTAACTCCTATCATCCATCTTGCATTTACATTCCATCCATCCATAGCATATTGCATTATCTTAGGGGAATTTACTCTTGTTTACTAGTGATTTTACATGTTCACTTTACTACACATGATAGATTGATTTCTTACATGTCAAGATTTTTTACCATACACACATGCGTGTTCACATCATTTTCTAGTTGTGATTATAGATATAGGTCTATTGCACATAGCATAGATGCTCACCTTCTACCCTTCTTATATTGGTCATTGGGGCATCTACATTTGTCTCATATAGGTGCTATTGTTCCATTTTGTACTTAGCTTTTACATTACTTGGTTATACACTTTTGACATATTACTTATCTTTCTAACATGCTAACGGGTTTCTCATATGCAACACTTGTTTTGTAGTATTATATGTTACCATGACTACTTATTTTATGTGTTTTTACTTGCTTCTACTTGTTTGCTTTTATATGTGGGCCTTGCCCTATGTTTGGTGTGCACACTTGTTTGTTTGTATGCGGTCGTGATGGCCTTTGAGTGTCTTTGCAACACTATGAGTAGTGTCCCATTTTGTAAGCCTACATTATGTGGTATACTTTGTCTTATTATGTGTTTACTATATTTCTTGGTTACTTATACACTATTTTCATAGATTACACATTGTTTTTTTCATGCATGCTTATTTGTACTAACACTTTTATTTGGCTAGCCACTTATTTTTGCATGCCTTGGTTTCTACCAAGAACTTTATAGGGTAAAGGTCATATAGTTGGTCCTCTCGTTAGGGTGGCATCCTCTTATTATTGATGTCACATGGGCCCCCAAAGAGGGGGCATCATTTTGGATATTACATAGCTCTCTGCTACAGGTGTAGCTTAGTGCAATTGTCTACCCTTTGTATTATGGGTTTAGTTTAATACGATTGTCAACCCCTCGCATTTTGGGATCAATTCAATTCATTCATCCACCTGGCATTGTGGTATTTTACAACAAGTGGGTTCAAACCATCTACTAACCCCATATACACAAAGTGGATTTTACAAAGACATGGTGTCCTTAGCATTCTAGGAAGCAAGTTAAAGGTTAGAGGATACAATGGAATTTCTCCCTATACTACTCCATCCAAAGGTGGCATCGATCACCCAAAAACCTAAGAACATAGATATCTCTTCAAATATGTTCAGGAAGTAGTTAAAGGTTCAGGGGAATAACACAAATTTCTCCATGTACTTCTTTGACCCTCAAGCGTCGAATGCCGAAAAAACTCGACAAAGATAGGATATCCTTCTACACTCTTTCTCGACATGGATCAAGAGCACATGTTCCGTTTGCATTTTTCATTTGCATATTTTACATTTACATATATACACATGTGTCTTTTACATTGTGTTTTTACACGCATATAGATATATATTTAATTACTTGATCATTTTCTCCTCAGTAGGTCCGGTCAGTATGGGAAACAAGCAAGTCAAATGGGGGGCAACAACAACAACACTTTGTGGCAATACACTATAACATACACATCACATTTTTGCAGTATACTACACTATACAAAATCCACACACACACGTTTCCGCCCTAGGTCCACTCTCATCATTCTTTTCCACGCTCCACTATTTTCTCATTCTATGCTTTTTCTAGTCCATTGTACGTTTTCTACTTCATTCTACATAGACATAAAGTATGTACTTATATCTACTTTATGTTACCGAGTGTTCTACTTACGAATATAAAGTGAGGGGAAATGTAGTCAATAAATCATGCACTTTGGGGTAATATTTAGTCCCGATCTCATACTATTATTTAGAGGTTCTTGAGTAAATAAAGTACTAATTAACCCATGTTTTTGGCCATCTTCATTTGATTTCTTTTGTCATTCTCACCCCTTAACACAACATACCTGTGCCATTTTCATCATCCCCCATCATCCTCCATAATATTGGGGTGCCCATGGGTGCACTAGTATCACCCTGTGGTGCCCCAATCTTTTTCCCACTTTCCCACCTCTTTTTGACACTTTTGACCGTTATAATATTTGATTTTTCTTGTGGTTGGCCTTTTCAAGGTTAATTACAAAATTAGAGCAAGAGAACCTTATAAATACAAAGTTATGATACCATAATGAGGGACCAAGCACTAGTCGCTACTATCATCCACCTAGAGTTGCATCTATTGGAGATCATTTACATCCATTAGCTCCATCAAAAGGGACAAGGTTGGTTCAATCTACATCACACAAGCATAGGAGGGGATTCTATTCTATTTCATGCACCATTCTACTACATTCTACATCTAGTTATTGCTCGTTACTTCACAAAGTGCAATCGACACAAGAGCACCTAGGGCACATGATTTGCACACACCACCGTAACTAGATTTGGGTCTAAAATGTAGTGCAATGCTCATTAAGTAAGCCCACTGTTGGCAAACTGAGGTCGGTCGACCTAGTTATGCCTATATATACAAATGAGTAAATCTCTACTAATCATCATCATATTGTGAATTCTTATCTTATTATATTGCCAAAGAGAGTTAGATAGGATTCACCATGTCAATTAATTTGGTCAAGCATTTTAAATTTGGCCAATGAAATTTTTTGAAAAGACATTCCACTTTATCATTTGTAAATTTATACATGAAATATTCCTCAACCCTTTTTATGGATTATTCTATTATCAAATCAAACTTCCCATTTTCAAATATTTTGATTGACACTTCACTTTGAAAAGACTAGTTTTATCCCTTCTTCCAACATAATTACTTAAAAAAATTCAATCATAGACTTTTACTTGATATGACAAAATAGTAATATTTGTGGGTTTAAAATTTAATACATTGACTAAATCATTTATTTACTAAATTGGCCCACATTAATGAATTTTCAAATTGTGTGTGTGTGTGTGTGTGTGTGTGTGTGTGTGTGTGTGTGTGTGTGTGTGTGTGTGTGTGTGTGTGTGTGTGTGTGTGTGTGTGTGATGTCAAATGATTCAAATTTAAAAAAAAATCAAATCTCTTATGTTATTTATACACTAAAAATTAAATAAATAAAATATATATTTATGTTTATTTTACTTTTTAAATATATATTTATATAGCTTGTATATAAATTTATACAAAAAATGATGGTTATATTTTAATAAATATGTAAGTTAGGCATGACGGTTATTTCAAAAATTTGCAACTTTTTAATGATTAAAATCAAGAAAAAATGTTTAGACGACCATCAAATTTTATCCCGACGATATGACACATCCTACAAAGCATCATTGTGATACACATTATAATGGAATATTAGTCAAAGTAAGAACTATTAATGGTGTTATGTGACAAATTCCCCAAATTAAATAATATTCTAGCTTTGTTAAATAACTATAGAATACATAATAATTACTTTATTTTATTTTGATTAATCACTAATATGTGACAAATTTCCCCACATTAATGTAAAGAGGGGGAGTGGTCAGAGATTCAAACCCGAACCACCCACATCTTTACATTAATATGGAGAATTTGTCACATAACAAATGGAGAGTTGTTTGTTTACAAAAACATATAAAATATGACACTTAACACAAAGCATCACCTTCTACAATATTTACCATATCATGACCTTGTTATAAAATTAGGAAGGATGCCCCTTAAAGTAGTTATATTATATATTCAATATTTTTGGCCGATAGGCCTTTCTTAAGTTAAAATTTTGTGTAACCACTCTTCTTCATCGTAGTCATTTTGTCATAATCGGTCTTTTCATCTCCAATATTGAATATTTCCTAACGACGCAAAAAAATTAGGTCATGGTTAATTTTTGTAGAAGTCGAGGAGCACATAATTCATTAAATTAAAAATTGGGTTGAGAATGGAAGAGGGTTTCATGTAGAGGAAGAGTGAAATAGATAAATATTGCAGCTCAAACATAAGTGGGATAAGAGGGAAAAGATAAAGAGCATGAAAAATGAAGTGGTAGTTGTCATCTACCATGAGAATGGTGTTGTAAAGGTTGTAGTGCATGTAACATAGGTTCTTAGAAGTAAAAGAATCCTCAATCTTCTTCTTCTTCGCATATAACAAAAAAATAGATGCAAGTAGTAGTTTCCTCTCGTAGACAATGAACCCACTTCGGATACATGATACAAACACGATCAATTAATTTGTATATAGTAAAATGAGGAGATATTAGGGTTACAGATTTATCTCCATGTGCAAGGCTGATTTAACCCATAATGATATTGATTTTAGGACGGATATTAGTGAGATCTCTGTTTAGTACGATTCCCGTAATGTTCTATTTTTTAATTATAAGAGTACAAAACCCTTCTTTACCATTGTTAGTAAACCAAAGCTCTAACTTTTGCACTCATTACAACTATCCAATTACTACTAAATTTACAACATTAACTTGGGTTTCAACATGGTTAACACCTCTAGATCTCAAATAAATTTCTTGTATTATTATGCAAGGAAAATGACAGTCTAAAAGGTCATTTAGGATTTTTCACTCTCCATGTTCAAAACTAACCCGATTAGTGGGCTTGTTTGACATGGGTCTATTTTTCCCACTCAACTTTTATTTTGTTGTTGAATACATGGAGAAACAAATAATAGACACAAATCTACGATATTTTGAAGCTATGTGATTCATTTTATATCCTTTCAACCATAATCTTATCAATCTAAGAAATATCTATATCAATGACCTTAAAAACAAATCTAAAATATTTCCTAACTCTATAAAACCTAAATTTCCTTGTAGTCACTTTTCTTACCCAAATAGCCCAAGGCACACTAGCCTTTCACTCATCCCAAACCGAGTGCTCACCCAAAGCGTGAAAAGGTGTCAGTCCTCTTTATATGAATCTTGACAAGAGATTAACACGATGACAAAAACCATATCATAGTACATATCCATAACATCCATTCAAGTATACATCAATCCTAGGTCTAGATTTGAACAACAATGCATGAGTACTTGAATAAGAACCATAACTGGTTTTACTACATGATAACCATAATCATACTCATCAATAACCAATATCTAATAATAATAATCCATTATATTAATCATCAACACATACTGTAAGCTTCATACATACTTAACAATGTCTTCATAGTCATGTGCACTTTTAAACCAGCAAAGATAACTATAACAATAAACCCAAAAGATAACAAAGTGATCGTGATGATGATCATGATTCATAACTAGTGCAAATCAATACATATTTATAGGGGTGGGGACTTTCCCTTCACCTCCCATGCACTTCTCAAAATAGACCGCATGCTAATAATAGTCACACGTATTTACAAATAGATATAAATGCATGCAAGTGCTAATAATAAAGCTCCTTTAGTTAACTATGAGTTAAGATCATATCAATAGCTCCAAAATTTGCATGTCACTCATTCCTTTTATTCTCAAAAATAGCCTTGGAGTGGGCTCCAAGTCTTCTACAAATGTGCCCAACACTTCACGTCCAAAATTAGCCCTAAACTAAAAAAATGGATAAGTCTTGAAATCCCTTCTTACGTACGCGCACCTTATTCTACCGCCCTTCCACACTTATAAACATGCCCGTCCGCGCGTGTGCACTCGATCTCAGGCGCCTTTGACTTGGGCTGGAATCTATCAACCCAACATTCATACATTAAACTTTTCTTACTAAGAAAATATTTATAATGACGTATAGGATGAGGATAAATCTACAATATCTATAACCTAAAACCCTAAAATTCATTGTCATATCAAGGAAATATTGATAAAAAGGCATGCAAGGTGTGGGGGAGGTCTAATTGTTGTGAAAGCTCTCAACACCAATATAATGCACATGTAAGTGAGTTACCTTACTTACAAGTGATAATAGACTAATTTTATTTCTATTATTCTATTTTTGTATATATTTGATATGTGGATGAGAGATTGGATGTGTTTTAATATGTAGTTGTAGTCACAAAATCATGCACTTTAGAATTATTTAGCTTGGTCTCATACTACTATTTAGAAGGTTCTCAAGTGAAGAAAGTACTAATTAATCCCACATTTTGGCCATCTTATTTTTACCTTTTATTTCGTCATTCCCACATATTTTCATATACATGCCCAATTATTTCATCATTTTCCCATTGTTTTAGCCTAAACTGGGGCACCCAGGACCTTCTATATGGGGCGCACGGGGTGCCCTAGTCCCATCTGGGGTGCCCCGATCCTTGTTCTACTTTCCCGCTTCTTTTTGGGCTCTTTCTATCCATTTTTCATCCTTATCTTTTTCCTAGTCAACCATATGGGGTTAATTATGAAATTAGAGCAAGAGAACCCTATAAATATAAAGTTATGAGACTATAATAAGGGTCCTAGCATCATATAATACTATCACTCCATCTAGAGTTACATCTATTACATCAATTTCATCCACATAGTTCCATGCATCAAGGCTAGGAGATCTGCATCAACACACACACACACACACACACACACACACACACACACACACACACACACACACACACACACACACACACACACACACACACGACACATGGGAGAGATTCTATTCTATTCCATTTCATGCACACATGCTATTACATTTTATATAGTTATTATTGCTCGTTATTTCACAATGTGTGATCGACACAAGAGTATCTTGGGTACATTATGCATACACACACACCGTAACTACATTTGGGTCTAAATGTAGTGTAATGCTCACTTTAGTAAGCCCACTATTATCACAAATGGTTGGTCACCCGACCCATTCATTTTGCATTGTTTTTTAGGGTTTTGATACTTCCTTATCTTTTGCAAGTTAATCCTTCATCTTGCATTATTTTCTACATCCGCGTAATTTGGCAAATCTAGTGGGACAAATCAGGGAATATTTCAAGGTATCTGCAACACTGCCACAAAATCAAATTTTGAGATTTTATAGAAACTAGGCGTGTATTCTCTGAGACCGGGCGCTTTGGGGTGCCCCAAGCATTCCCTGGACGTTACGGTCCTTTATATCTTCCAGATGTGGCCTTTACAAGACCTCTGAGTGATTTTCCAACTTCTGAAATTCACATCCAAACCTCGCGACAATCTCCAACAATCGGATAAGTCATTTCCTTTTACATCTTTGCATACTTAGGGTTTTATTTTACTTGAATAATTATTTGAAAATAATCCTATACTTTTCTAGCCTAATTTACAGTGTTTTAGTCTTCCTCGTATTAGATTCACTATTATTATACTTTTCCCATTTAGGAAATAGTTTAATTTTAGTAAAAACCATTTTGGTGAACCTGACCATATACGATTCTAGACTCCTCTTTCTTATTTAACTAGGTATTATATCTTTCATTTCCCATTCCTTTCCCACATGGATCTATCTCATGAGGATTTTACCTGAAGCTCACTATAAATCCATCAATGATCATCTTGTTGTGCACCCCAAGATCTAGCCTTGCTTTTACACATGGCTCGTGAGGAAGCCACTAACTTGGTAGAAATCCATCCTTCTATGGCTATCCCAACTGTTGCGCCACTCAACCACTTTCTCGCCACACTTCCACCTATCTCTACTATTCCGTTTATGTTTCTACTACTACTGAATCATTTCACACCCCTTTAGTTTCACACAAAAGGTAAGAATCATATGTTAATAATCAAGATTTAACCTCTTTGTATCATGATCTCTAGGCTCAAATTCATAAATTACAACAAGCTACTACATCTCCATCTTTAGATTCTACCTTGTTATTGCATACTCCATTTACACCTTCCATATCTACTTACCCGCTTTCTACCAATTTAGTTATCCCTAAGCTTCCTATTTTCGATGAGCATGGTGACCCGCAGGAGAATCTTCAAGCCTTTCATGTTGTTTTTTATATTTTTCTGATGATCATACTCTCTTAGCTAAAATATTTCCTTGTAGTCTTCATGACTATGCCATGCATTGGTTCTATGATTTACCTGTTTCACTCAGTTACTTCATTCACCCATTTAGTAGATGTTTTCCTTACACATTTCTCCATCAACATAGGCTCTAATATTTCTTACGCCCAACTAGCACAACTTAAACAAGGATCCAATGAACAATTCACTAACTATGTTTTACGATATAAGAATAATCTCACTAAAATGACAAATGTACTTGTTGATTTTGAGATACATGATTTGTTTATCCAGAGTCTTTTACCACCCCTACAAGAAAGTGTTCTCTTTGAGACCTTTCCTTATTTTGATCAACTTTGTCATACTCTTAAGCTTTCGTGAGTCTAAAATTTTATCCATCGGTAAACTTGAGTATCAGAATAACTCCTCATCCACTCATTTTCAAAACAAGACATCATTCAAGTCATCTACATCTCACGGAAACCGACACTAAATTTACCATTAACACAATTGTTCCCTTAAATAAGTTTAGCTATAATAACCAAGGTGACGTCTAGTAATCTTCCAATGCCGCCACATCTTATACTAAAGAAACTCCTCGATAGCAACCTTATTACCCTTCCTCCACTCAAATTAGACCCATCATGACCTAAGGGACGAAACTACAATGAAAAGTTTTTTTGTGACTAGCATCATTGTATGGGACATTCAACAAATCGATGCCTCAAACTTTGAACAATTATCCAAGAACTAATTGACAACAATCAGCTCAAATTCCAAGAATTTACTAGCTTTGCTTCCATTAAGTACAAAGATAAAATAAAACTCTATAATAAGGATTCCCAACAACGTGACAAAAAGACCGTAGATTCTTCTTATAATCATAAATATCATGTTTTATCACCTCCCAAATTGGGAGCCCTTGATTTCTTAGTTGTTAACACCGCATGATTGCATTACCTACCATCTCTTTTTCTAACACTGATTATCATGCTGCATTTACATCTAATCATTTACACATACATGCATCTATCGGGTCGACCCCATCAACAATACTAAGGTCGACCCATCTTGGAGCATTAGTGCTTGTTCCATGTATCTATTGTGCTCTATCGGTTATCCTCCATCCCAAATCAACTATCCATTCTTTATACCTTATGGTATTGTCAACTTACACATCACAATTGGTCCTCTCATTCTTCGTATCCCTTTCCTCGTCATTCGATAAATCGAGGGATGTGAAATGCTTCTTGGCATTAATTGGATTCACCAATCCCAATCGATGATTTTAATGAATCACTTATGCCTTAAATTTGTTCACAACAATCAACTCATTTCCATCAATGGCATCCCTCCTTCCCCTCCATTATCATTGCCTTCTACTACAGTCACTACTACATTTGCTACTCTTCCCACACATCTCATTTGATGTCACCCAAAACACATTCTAAATCTAGTTCACCTACTCGATTGTCTTCTAGTGAGCACCTCACTCCATTAGTCCTATACACCAACATTGGCCTATTCATAAGACAATTATCACATCCCGACATTGCTCACCTCCTCACTTTATTCCACACGGATCATCCTCGCCTTCGCACATGACCTCGCCTCGGTATCCATCGCCCACATGCTTTAATATACCATGATATTCATCTCATACTCATACCTCACATGCGTATAGACTTCATTCACCAACACAATGTTTATTTGACATGCCACCATTTCTACATTATGGGCCTATGTTTTCATCATCACAGACATCAACCGAGGGGACCTCTTCCTTCATCCTCATTGGTTAATTTCTTCTTCATACACACTGGGGCATCACACTTTCCCCCATGCCATATCAATTTAGTATCATTATTATATCTACACATAGTTATTAATCATACTCATCATACACATTCTAATACCATCATTACCCAATGACGCACTCTAGTGTCTTGCGGTTCACACTTAACTATTGAGGGATTATCATCACACTAAACCCCCACACACACTACGTTGTAGACATTACACATTGTAATTCATCATACATTGCACATCATACATCCTACATTTAGTCTACACCATTACAAAATTTGCACACTTAAACAACCTATAAGAGACTAGCATTACATTACTAGCTTATAGACATACATTCTTAACACTACGTTAGGTTACATTATATATGGTCTAGCTTTAAATTTTATCATAACATTTTCCATTTTCTATAAACACCCATTAGTGCATTTTACACATTACAAATACCATGCACACAACATAACCTATATGCATTGACCACCTCACGTATTTACAACACATACTCACCACATGGTCATCTTTAATCCTTGTACATATTACGTTGTTTTCTATACACTATTCAATCATTACCCAATGATGCACTTTAGTTCATTGGTCCATACTCGATTGTTGAGGGTTTACAAATCAAATTGACCTCACACTTACCATGCAACATTTCTTCATGCAACATTTTCACCTTAGTGACATACATCGTAGGCTAAATCGTCACCTATTCTATCATTTTGTAGTGGTATACACCTTTAGGTTACATCACCACTCCCTTATTATTCATATCATAGTAACATACCCCATAATCTAAATCATCACATATATCTATAATTTTGTAGTGTATAAACCTTTAGGTTACATCACCACTCCCTTCTTCTTCACCTTGTAGTGACATACGTCATAGGCTAAATCATCACCCATTCCATCATTTTCTAGTGGTACACATGACTTAGATTACATTACCATATCCTCCTTACATCTTATAGTTATATATGCCTAGAGGAATAAATCATCACTCCTTACTTCATCTCATATAATCATGGTGTATGCTTAGGCTATAGGGTCCACACACATTTATCCATATATCACATTTCACCACCATTACATACACACACTCATTACAAAGAGTGTGTTAGACACTACATACACTACTCGGCCATTTCCTGATGACGCACTCTCATTTTTTGTTCATTTTTGACTACTGAGGGGGAAAAAAAAGAACATAATTGTATACACTTCCATCCACTTGGGGGGCACGCTTCTCCTACCATTCCATCATGCATTTCCATTCCATCCATCCACAACATACTACATTGTCTTGGGGGCATGTACTCTTGTTTACAAATGCTTTACATGATCACTTTACTACACATGTTAGATTGATTTATTATATGTCATTATTTCTAACATATACACATGTACATTCACAAATTTGTTTAGTGTGATCGCAGACACAAGACTTTTACATGTGGCATGGATGTTTGCCTTCTACCCTTCCTATAATGGTCATTGGGGCATCCACATTCATCTTATCCAAGTGTTATTGTTTAATTTTTACTTAGCATCTTATATTACTTGCTCATACACACTTTGACATATTGATTATCACTCTAACATGCTAATGGGTGTTCCATGTGTAGCACTTGTTTTGCGGATTACATGTCTCGTGACTCCTTATGTGTTTATTTCTACTTGTTTGTTATTGTTTGCTATTATATGAGGGATTTCCCTTCATTTGTGTGCACACTTGCTTTTTGTTTGTGGCCATGATGGCCTTACATTATTGCGACATCATGAGTGATTTCCCATGTTTGCAACCCACTTTTTGCGGTCTACGTTTGTTTTCTTGTGTGTTTACACTACTTTGTCATGTAGTTACTACACTGCTGTGTATTTTACACTTGTATTATTGCATGTATTTTTTTCAATCTAACACTGCCTGGCTAGCCATCCCCTTTTGTGTGCACCTTGGTTTCTACCAAACATTTTCCCTTTCCCCTGCAAGGGTAGAGTTCTACATGTCGAGTGCGGTAGGTCCTCTTTTGGGGCCGCATTCTCCTTTTCAAAGCAACGTGCATGCACCCCCAAAGAGGTGGGGGAATCATTGAGGGTTTTACAAACTAACACAATGTATTTACACCAGTTCAAGAAATGCACTTTCTTCCCTTGGCATTATGGGTTTTACATATAGCGAGTGAGTTCATAACAGTCTATAAACTCAATACACAACGACCTCTACAAGACATGGTGTCCTTCAAGCATTTATGCAAAGCAAATACATGCTTGGAGTTATAGTGGGTGTGCCTCCCTACACTACTTCATCCAGTGGTGTCAAATCACCCAAAAACTAGGACAATACAAAGATCTCTTCACACATTTCAGCAGAAGCGGTTAAAGGTTGGAAGACATTGAGCATTTCTTCCTACACTTCTTTAACTAGGGTTGCGTGAGATCACCCACAAAAACTCGTAGTATTACATGATATCCTTCTAGAACTCTTTCTTGACATGGATCAGGTGCACATGTTCCATTTACATTTACACTTTCCTTTCCACATATTTTACATTTACGTATTTTACACATTTCTATACACATGCATATTTTACACAATGTTTTTACATACATACATATTTGACTACTTGATTGATTTCTCCTTACAGTCGGTCATATGAGAAAGAAGTAGTCAAATTGGGGAAATAAAAACAACAACAACAATAAATAAACAACAACGAAGACAGACAGTAACGAAAACACGCCGTAAAGACACTTGCCTTTACTAACCATGCGGTACACTACACACCATAGTAGCTACACACATTTCACCCTAGGTCCACTCTCATCACTTTTTATGCGCATTTTTCATCTTTAAAATCCACACTCCTCCATATTTTTCTTTTTGTCATTCCATGCTTGAGTCTAGTACATCGACACGTCTCTACTACACTCTACATGGATATCAGTATGCATCTCTATCTACTTTATGTTATCGAGCTTTCCACTCACCAACATAAAGTGGGGGAAAATGTAGTCATAAAATCATGCACTTCATAATTATTTAACCCTGGTCTCATACTACTATTTAGAAGGTTCAAAAGTGAAGAAAGTACAAATTAATCCCACCTTTTTGCCATCTTATTTTTACCTCTTATTTTGTCAATCCCACATATTTTCATTTACATTCCCAACTATTTCATCATTTTCCCATCATTTTAGCCTAAATTGGGGCATCCATGCCTATAGTGGGTGCCCTGGGCACCCTGGTCCCATCCAGGGCCCGATCCTTGTTCTACTTTCTCACTTCTTTTTGGGATCTTTTTAGTCATTTTTCATCCTTATATTTTTCTAGTCAAACATATCGGGTTAATTACAAAATTAGAACAAGAGAACCCTATAAAAATAAATTTATGAGACCATAATAAGGGTCCTAACATCACATATTATTATCGCTCCATCTAGAGTTGCATCCATTGCATCACTTGCATCCACATAGTTACATGCATCAAGGCTAGGAAATCTCCATCAACACATACATATGGCATATGGGGGAATCTATTCTATTCCATTTCATGCACATGCTATTAAATTTTATATAGTTATTATTTCTCGTTATTTCACAAAGTGCGATTGGTATAAGAGAACCTAGGGCACATTATGCACACATACACTATAACTACATTTGGGTATGAAATGTAGTGCAATGATTAGTTTAGTAAGCCCACTGTTGTGGTAGTTGAGGTCAACTCTAACCCATTCATTTTGCATATTTTTGTAAGGTTTTGATACGTCCCTTGTCTTTTGCGGAGTCAATCCTTCATCTTGCATTATTTTCTACATCTCAGCGCGATTCGGTAGATCTAGTGTGACAGAGCATAAGGAATATTTTAAGGCATCTTGTGACACTTCGAAATCATATTCTAAGATTTAATAAAACCAAGGCACCCTAGTACCCTCTTGGGTGCTGCAATCCCTCTATATCTTCTATATTTGGCCTTTACGAGACCTTTGAGTGACCATTCTAGCTTTTTGAAATTCACACCAAAACTCGTGACAACCTACGATAATCTCCAACAATCAACTAAGTCCTTTCCTTTTACATCTTTGCATACTTAGGGTTTTATTTCACTTGAATAATTATTTGAAAATAATCCTATATTTTCTAGCTTAATTTACAATGTTTTAGTCCTCCCATATTAGATTCACTATTATTATACTTTTCCCATTTTAGGAAATACTTTAATTTTAGTAAATCAAGTAGTTAACGAGAGGTGTATATACATAAATATTTTATTCTAAATGATTTTATGTAGGTAATAAACAAGTAGATTGAAGATTGTCAAAAAGGGACATGCATTTAATATGTAATATAAGAGTATTTATTAAGCAATATTCCACCTACCATGTAAAAATTAGATCAACAATACATATGAAAGCCATGAGGGGGAGTAGTTTTTGGTTTGATTTTTCTTTTACTTCGCATAATATGACATATTGCATCACATTGTATTTATTTATTATTAACTACCTTTAAATCCACTTTTATGACATAATCTTTCTTTGTAGAATCCGAATTGTCAAGAACACTACTATTACTATTAACATATTTTCATAAATTCATTCATGATCTATATCATTAAGTGTGCTATTTTTTTGTACATTAATTATTTTACACCAATAAATATTTTTTTATTCACCTACCACAAGCACTCATGGATGATGTTTCTTGAATAAATAATTATTTTTCTACATGTATATAAATCCCATAGTAACTATTATTTGTTCACAATAAAACCGAATTCAGATTTTGATTTAATAAATTGCATATTAAGTACAATTATTAACAATGTAAGGCTTCTAATAGATCCTTCTATATGCCTTTCCACCTCTCACAAGCACCTATGGATTCTTTTGGTAGTGTTATTTTACTATTGGAATTGCCCTTAAATTATTATTAATAAAAGAGAGTTACATTAGTAGGGGTGATCGGAAAACTCATGGTCCCACAAACAAGCCACGAAGGTAACACAAAATGCCAAAAAGGTAGACAAAACAAGCCAAACTACAAGGCACTGGGCATGGGCCTAGAACAAGCGGTAAATGAAAATGGTGCATTGGCACCCAATGCCATAGTAGAACGAGTAACATGAGGCTCAAAATGCCCCTTCTTCTCTTTAGACCTCGTGACAATAGTCCAATTCGCCATCTAGGAAGTCAAATCTTGGGAGGATCTAGGTGAGGACTATCTTGATTGGGGTCAAAATCAAAAGACTCAAATACATGAGACCACTTAACACAACCGCCAACAAGGGGAACCTCAACATTTATAGCTTCTCAATTTCCAGGGTGAGAACATTCTTTGACTTCATTTGTCGCAAGTGGCTTCCAACCTTAAGGCTGTAACGAAACCCCTTTGTTCTTTTTTTAATAATTCTCATTAAGCGGTAGTAGGTAAGCCTCCTGAAGGTGTCTAGTTTGATGGCATAAACAACATCAAAAATCCATGTTCTCATAGTCTAGAACTTGTATCCACTTGAAACCATCATGGTTTAACTCCAACTTGTCTAGAAGACCTTTGTTTAGGCCATTCATTGTCCATCTTAATGAATCAACCAAGTGAATCACCAATAGCAAAGACAAACTACGAGTGGTGCCAAAAGGGAAGAGAAAGAATAGGGAAATGAACCCAAACTGACATTTTTGAAACTACCATAGTAGAAGGATCAAAATCCAAAACCATGGAGTAAGAAAAAGGTCAGCCCTACCCTAGAACTAGGGACCCTCATTAAGAATCCGTTGACAATCTGTGGGAGAGAAGAAATGAACAATAAAAACCCTTTACACATAACTAAATCTCACAGTCACTGGTCTAGTAGAGTAGATCCATTTGTGTAGATCTTTAGTCCGGGGACAAAACCATTAAATCGACAAATAATGGCAGAATCTTAAAGGGAAAATATAGATTTGGTTACCTTTGAAAAGGAAAGAGTAACCACATGAGTAACCTGTGATTTTTCCTCAATGTATGGTGCATCTAGAAATTTTGTAGAACCCTTCCCCTTATTACCTACAACAACCACCAAGAAGGATTTTCTTAAAAAAATTGGTGCTATAGAGAATGGAGGTATAGGTATAGAGGTAGACAACTACGGTTGTGAGGCATGCGAGCTTGCAGATGCCCACTTCCAAAACCCTAGCCGATCTCTCTTGTCTGCTCTCTCTACTTTCAACTTACACACCTAATATTATTTTCCATTTACATTGAAATAATTTAGTTAGAGTCTCCAACCCAAAAAAACCTTGACACATATTATTTAGACTATATCCATATTTTTGAATAATAAAAGTGTTCTTTCTAAATTCCAATTTAAAAAATACTTATTTGGGTGATGATGTACTATATTTGTGACGTAAAACCATTTTTTGGGAATTGCAAATACTCTCAACTCGAGAAAAATTGATGAGAATTATAATTCTTAAATAAATCTACTCTCCATTTGATTGGTTTTTACCACACCCGAGTCCGAAAGGGTTACATTAAAAATAATCAGAGTCTGCACATCACACTTTCTTTTTTTTTTTTCTTTCGGGATTTTAAATTTCCATTTCCTCAAAATGAGTTCCAATATCATTTCTTTTTTTGCATTTTATATGTTATATTTCTAAGTTACAGCCATAAATCACAAGAGTTCAAAGATGAGCCCATAAGAGTCCCATTTGCACCGCTTGGGAAATGGTTGGGTATGCAAGCTCTTTATGAATGTCATTGGGTTATTTTTAAGGGGTCCTCTTCCTTTCTTTGTTGCAATGATTAGTATGATAGATTTAGTGTCAAATTCAAATTACTATATGCTCAACACGAGAACCTAATTTACCCCAAATTTCAATAGGTTTATTTATGTAGTGTTGATAGTTGAGATCTGTATGTTCTACACAAAAAAATTGTAAGATCTACATATTTGTGGGATATTTCCTTGAAAAGAATTATGTGGTATCTTTTTTTTAGATGAACATTATTAGAGGTTAGAGTGATGTCATAATAATTTTTCTTGAAACTAGATTTTTGTCAACCATGGAATTGTGTTTTTTAGTATTGGTAAATATCCCTTTTCATTGTAGGGTACTTTTAACTATTATAACGTATATTACATTACATTACATGTCATGCTTGCCATTGAACTCCGAGTTATTCACGAAATGTGAGCTGACTTAGCTCCTACACCTTAGCTCGTGCACTGGTATTAGTGGTGAGTTAAGAGATATGATCACTATCGAGTGATCCACTTCAAGGCATCACGAGTTCACCTATTTTGTTGTTTTACATATTGAATTCAATAAAGGTTGAAATAATTTAGTCCGTCTTCCACTTAGAAACATTGGCATTTCTTAGTATTATGGTTTTTCGACATAGATCTTTATAAGCTCGAGTGGTGTCATCATTATCAACTCTAGAAGTTGAAAATTCTCCAATTTTTATTTTTGTAGGGTTATGTCATTTATTGTTTTATTGACTATGAATTTTTTTATTGAATATGATATTGCTAGGTTTAGCTACACAAAATTCTTAGGCTTAGTTGTCAGGACTAAGAGGTTTCCTTTTAGCCAAATTTTCCCAGGCACATGAGAAGAATTTCGGGGATAACCATGGAGAGAAAATTGTAGAGCATACATCAAGACATTTGTGGTTTTCAATATCTGGATTTTTTTTGGATTTTTAGATATTTAATTTTTATGCATTTTGTAGTTTATGAGGAGGTGCAAAGACAAAAAAAATCTGCCCAAGGTGGGCACCCAAAACTATTGGCAAAATAATTTGTCACATCGGAAAATTAGGGAACTCGCCAATTTTTGGGACCAAATCCCTCTTCTTGAATAAGGCAACTCCATTTATTGAATGTGGGAAATTAAGTACACTATTCTAATAATCGGGCTAGTCTTTTGACCGGGGATTACACAAGGTTACTTCCCTATGTTGGTGTCCATTTTGATCCTCTGTTATTTTCCCATCTTTCCCCATTGGTTTGCATGCTCTAAAATGTTTTTCTTCGAACTTGGTGGTCTGCAAACTTTGTTCTCTAGATTGAATGCTTTCAAAGGCTCATAAACTTATTATTTTGCCACATTTTGAAGGAAAAATACATGTGTGCCTTACTTTGTGCCCTAAATTTCCAAATCCATGGGCCTCTATCATTTTTTCCATTTTTCCGGCCTATGGAGCTCGTAGTTGCTCATTTTTTTCTCTTTGCCCTCAAAATATCTATCCCCATGGTCGAAACTTGCATAAAATCAATTTCCCCTTGTTTTTTGAGCAAAAATCCCTCACCCATGAAGAAAAAATCAAATTCGGGCATCTCTGGTAAATTCTGTGTTTTTTTATGGTTATACGGGTGTCATTTTCCCGTCAAAATTAAGCTCAAGCCGTCCCTCACACATGGCCACTTCTGGTTGGATGAGATTTGCGGGTTTTTCAAAAACTTAGTGTTTTTTATTTTTGGAAAAATTTACAAATATTCCCCACTCGCAGGTCCCAGAGGAGGACACGTGTCTCATTTTCATGCAAAGGCGGAATGGGAGGCTGGCGGAAGACTTAGGAAAAATTTTCCTTTTTTGGCGAAGGAAAAAAGGTGTGGAAAGGGCCACGGGTCCGCAATGGTGCAAAAGGAGACATGTGGTAGGCGCAGAGGAGAGTGCGGGCCACCGGAGGCAAAGGGGAAATTTCTCCCTTTTGCAAAAGGACTTAGAAGAAAAGTTTGAAGCCGCAGGTCCACAATGGAGCAAGGGGTGGACACATGGTGAGCGTAGGAGGAAGTGTGGGTGGCGAGGGAAAAGGGGAATTTTTTCCCTTTTGGTCAAAAAAGACTTAGAGCAAAAATTTAAGCCGTGGGTCCGAATGAAGTAGAGGAAGACACGTGGTGGGGCAGGAGCGGGTCGGCGGGCCGACGGAGGCAAAAGGGAATTTTTCCCTTTTGCAAAAGACTTAGAATGAAAATTTGAGGTGTGGCTCCATGACAAATCAAAAGGAGACACGTGGCAGGGAGAAATCGGAGGCACGTGGGCCGCGGAAGAAAAATGGAAAATTTTCCCTTGGTGAAAAAAGGGGTTTAAACATGAAATAAGCCCGCGGAATTTTAGCGATAGAGAGCATGACACGTGTCAAGGACAGAGGCGGAGGTGTGGCCCACTGTGGGAAAAAAGTGAATTTTTTCCAAATTCCAAAAAAAGGGTCAAAATGCACAAAATTGAGCCACGATCCCAATGGGACCCACCATATGCCACGTGTCATCACCAAATTTCAAGGGCGGAGGGGCGGAGAAAAAAGTCAATTTTTCCATTTTTCCAAAACTATTAAAAAGTCAAAAAATGAGCCCGAATTCATTCCCAATAATATTTTGACATGTGGAGGGCCCAGATTGAAGGAGAAAGAGCAAATCAAGGGTAACTGTACATTTTCATTTTTGGCCGCCATTTTTTCTCTAGGAAGCTTGGAGATGTGAATTTTGCATCATTTTTCATCAATTTTTTGTGAATTTGTGTCCTTTGTGCCTGTAAAGATCAATGCAAGTGGTTTTAGGGATTAATTTGTAGATTTGAGGTGTTTTTGAAATAAATTTTTACTCAGGCCCGTGTAAAACGTGAAATATCAAATTATAAAGTTACATAATCAAATTTTGGAATGATAAGGATGAAATGATGAAATGAAGGGGTATGCATGCTTGGAGAATGAAAAACATGCCTCCACAATGGATAATGATGAAGGATTTGTAATGATTCGCCATTTTTGAAACACCTGGCAACTTTTGTTACAAATTTGTTAAATGTCCCTATCTATGAATCATGTTGGAATTTTGTAACAAACTTGATGTTGGGCATATTCTTTTCTTGGGAAAGAAGGATCAAATGTAATTGAAAGTTATATAATGCATGTTTTAAGACATGCAAAAGGTCAGAGAAACTTACAATTTCACGGGAAAATCTAGGAAGAAGCCCATTTCTCGAGAAACCACCGAGAACCATTTCTAATTCCTTTTGCATCAGATTTGTATCATGTTGAGTTGGTTTAGTTGTAAAGCCATCAACAAGCTCGAGATTGTTTTTATAACATTCCCCTCTACCGATAAATTTGGTCATTCGGATTATTTGTGTTGTCTCTTGGCAAAATTTGCATGCACTTATGTTCCGAGAATGTTTTCAATTTTGTTTCTTGCTCTTGTTGTAGTCTTGTGTTTAAAATCTCTTGATCATACATGGTCTCATTTCTTGTTGATAGTTTAGTGGCATCTGCAGTCTCACATTTAGAAGAGATTTCATCTGATAAAGAGATAAACAAATTTAAAATCACTTTACCTTCCTTGAATTCTAAGATTGTTTGTAAACCTTTGGGTGCACCTTAGGTCATGATAAAATAGAGATTTCTGGATACTTTGTTGGTTCATCTGCTTCAAGCTTTTATGGTAGGTTGTCAAATATTGTGTGGAAGAGTGTAAATTGGGCCTCCATTTGGTGCACATATCCTGGTTGAAGGAGTACCTTAACCCCTTTGAAGCATCCTGTTGTTTAGGTGTTACAAATTTCTTGCAAAGGTCCTCAAAGAATCTAGCAAATTCTAGTTAGTCTTGTCTAAAATCTCCCACCAAAATTTTCATTCAAAATAACTAATCCCACCCCATACTACCCCTGCATTACATTGTGTATCAACAAAAGAATACAATCCATTTACAAAAATGCACAAATTAAATCAGGATCATACCATGTCTCTAGCATCCTCAGCCTTGTCTTGAAAGCATTTCCATCATTTAGTAGTGATAGCTCTGTTGAGTTTGAATAATGGAAAATTGATCATGTTTTCCCAAGGCCATCTCCATACAATATGCACAATATAAGGATATCTCCACCTCCTTCAAAAAACAGAGGCTGTAATATAGGTTCTCTTACCTTGGTTGAAAGGCACAACCTAAAATAGTGAGGATTAGATCAAAATCCTTTCAAGGTGCTACCCACTTCTTCAAATCCTGAGTGCTAACAAGTCAAATAAATTGCTTCCCTAGCTACAAAATGACATATAAATAATTTATCTGCCTCTGAGTGTCTTGTAAAATCCATGATGCTACTCAAGTTGTGAAGGAGATTAAATCTGGGTACCAACACCCTACACTGTGCTAAAATGCTTGAGATACTAAAAGGGAGGAAATAACTTGAGAGAGAGGTGCGAAGAGAATAGTGGGAGGGTCTTGCACAATAAATAACACAAGTATATTTTATTTCTCAAAACCATAATGTTTCCATACACATCAATGAGAAGACACCATTAACATAGAACAAGGAACAAGACACAAGAAGCACAAAGTCTCATTGCATTATGTTGCACAAGATTACAATGCTCATGTAGTTTTTGAGAAGGAGAGGAATGCATTAGACTAGAAAATGGAAGAAATCAACTACTTTGTCTCTAGAGATAAAATGAGAGCTAGAAAACAAGAATAACCATCCTCTTAAAGTGAGGAGGTTACCTAAATTTATAGCTTTACAATGTAACTCTTCATTTATCCCCCACATGACCTTTCAAGTTCCTATTCCACTTGTGAATTTTCATCTTCTTTAGGAGTGAGGAAATAAGTCCCCTTTTATAAATCAAAAGGACTTTTACAATGCAACATTATAAAGTCACTTAAGTGAAAAGATGAAATTTCATGATTACATACAATGAATAATTAGAAAGGGGGAGTATAAATAGGGTGAAGAAGAAGGGAGTTGATCTCGTACTTGATGAAGAAGAATCCTCTGATGAAGAATCAACTCCAATTGGATTCTACAAAAGATCTCCAAAGATGAAGCTTTGACCCTTTATCATCTTACCAAACCTAGAAACTACAAATGAAACCTTCTTAGCTTTCGGGATGTTCACATGCTCTAATGTGTTGAGCCAAGTCTCAGGGATGGCATTGAGCTTTCTGCATTGATTGAACCATTTCTCATGATTCCTTACAGTATTAGAGATGGAACCTCTAATCTCTGCAAGGGATTCCAAAGTGTCACCATTGAAGGAAAGAGGATCACCAATCTTTTCCTGAACCAATTCTTGAAATGAATTTTGAAGATCCTTCAAAGAAGTATTCTCATTGAGGAAAGGAGTACCAAGATCTTGCATGCTTGTGCCAAGATCCTCCAAAATTCTTGATGCATTTTCTTCACAAGACTCCAAATCAGCAATGGCCTCCTTTAGAGCATCACACCTCCAAGTTATGGTATGAGACCAAATGGGAGACAATTTCTCCAAGGTGGATGAAAACACACTTGAGCTTACCAAGGCATGAGAATAAAAATTATTCATCTCTCTCACCAATGGGAGATTACTTTCCCAAAGGACCTTCTCTTTCTTGATCTCTACTCTAGTTTTCTTGATCTTTAACTTTGTTGCCAAGAGGAATGTGAAAAAGAGATAATCTCAAGGAAGAGAGAATTCCATTTTTCCATGATCATGCTCACCCATTGGTCACTTTCCCTTCCTTGCACTGTGAACATTTGAGCTTGTTTGAGGGACTAAGGATTGAAGCTACAAATGGGAGAGATTGCTTCAATTGAAGGTAAGGATGATGAACCGGTTCAAGAAATGATTGCACATATGAAGACAAAGTCCTCACATGCTCCTCCAATTGATCAATGGTTTTTTTGTATTCCTCATTCGTGTAAGGATATGAGTTGAAGACTCCTTGAAAAAGTGAGCATCACCTTCATGTGTGGATTTTCCCAAAGATACTCTTGTCATTTCATAGTCATTGGGTGTCATCTCCTCCACAGGATTGATGACCTTTGAATGTGAAACCTCTACAAATTGATCTCTGGAATCCTCAATGAAGAACTAGGTCATCATCACAATTAACCCAGAAGTCTTCAATTTGAGGAATGTGGTGCAAGTCGGGTAGAACAAAGGATTCATGATCCATTCTGAGATTGAAGTTAGATCTAGCCACATAGGAGTGCATGTTGAAGGCAATGAGAGAGGTCTCAATGTTTGAAGCATCAAGCATATTCTTACATGAATAAATACCCAAGGATGGGAAAGGAGACACCTTTATTTTTTGAATCCTTACACATGGTATGAACAAGATGAATTTGTTTACACAATTCAATCAAGATGATCTTGTTGCTTGGGTATCTTGGCAATCTCAAAGGAGCATGATCAAAACCACATACCCAAAGATAGGTGAAATTTTGGAACTATATGAAGAAGCTCCCATACTTTTAAATCATCTCATCTACCTCGAGTGAAATCCTCCATCAACTTGATGAGATACATTGTGAATGCATCATTAACTCCTTAGAAATGTGCATTGTTATCACAAAAGGTGATTTTCCAAAGTACTTCTTGAATGTAGGTGCCTTATGTGGAACATTCTAGGCTAGTGAAAGACCTCTAAAGGTTATTGTGAATGTGAGATCATACACCAAATAAGAAGTCATGGTGAACTTCTTAGAGGTGAAGAATTGCTCCAACTTCTTATGGATGTTATCACTAATGATCTACCCCCAATCAATAATTTTATCTCCTTCAATGAGAATAAAGATGAATTAGCCCATCCAGTCTTGAAATTATTTTGTGTTCTCTTCACCCATCACTCTACTCAAAAGCACTATTACATTCGAGTATGCTTCATGAAATTCATTCCATGACAGGGTCTTGGGCATGTGAGAGGGTTTTATTCCTTATTTGAGCCATGATCCCACTGCCACTCCTTGAAGATAGGAATCAAGTTTTGAACCACTCTTATGATGCATAATCCTTCAAGATGATTACCATGTGATTCTAGGTGGGAATATATATACTTTGAGAAATCCCCTTGGATTCATGACTATCATGAGAGATTTCCTCTACATTGATAGTTCTTGTGGCAGTGTTATAGTGTCTCACACATGCAAACACAAGATAATTGATTTAAATAGAGAGAGGTGTCTTCCTGTTATAAATATTCCTCTAGTGAAAATCTTGTCCTCAACAGGCCCTCTTGGTTTCTTTCATCATTTGTTCTCTCAAGTCCTCCAGTCTAAATGTGCAACCTCACAATCACCCACATGTGGATATTCAATGCTCAAGGTGGAAATGGGATCAAATCTAGTGAATTTTATCTTCATGATGCTTGGAATGGTGTTAGAATTCCATGAAGAAGGTTTGGTGAAAATTTCAAGTCAATCCAAGCACAATCTATTTTTGGCAGGTTGCAGGACAAGGTCTATTTTTTGCAATTTTCACAGTTTTTCCAATTTTCGGATTTCTTATCCTCTGAACATGGGGAATTAAATTATGAAGTTTTTATTATTAATTTTTTACCTTTACAATTTTTAGAATTCTTCTGGTTTATATTTACTATAAATAGAAATTTGAGCTATGGAGGTTAGATTGAAAAAATCACTTCCACTAGCTTAGGAATTTAGCATTGAGTTGTTTTGCAAAATTTCAACTGATTTAGCTCAAGGAATGAATGGGAAATAAAAAAATTAAATAGAGGTTGTTTTAGATTATCAATGGCTGCTATAAATTATTCAAGGCATCAATGGAGTTATTTTTGTTTCATTCTTTTAGTTTCTTATGACAAAAGAGGTTGTGCAAGTTTTAGGTGCAAAAATGGAGGTTTGTTGTAGGTTATCAAGATTTTTGGTCTTCTCAATGGTGGATGATGAAAATTTTGGCAGCATAACAATAATTTATCATGTGAGGGGGTTATTAAATTCCATAAAATGATTGAAAAATGGCTAAGGATAGCCTTTATACCACCCCCCTTCATTTCCCCTCTTAAAACCTAGTTAACTCACCCTAAACCCAACCCCGGTCAACCTAACCCAAGTGCAACCACACACTCAGGTTTTTACCCCTAAAAATATGGTAAAAAAGGACATGGGGACACCAGCTCTAAAAAAATATTCCATGGGTAGGAGGATCATGAAGAAGGGGCCAATGGTGACATCATCCGTGAAGTTGAAAACACTTACCTAGCCATCAAGTTTTGAGTTTAAGTGACACAAGAGGAGCTCTCCATGTGGTTTTGAATTATAGTGCCCCCATGTCCACTTATCAAATTTTATAAGGAACATCAAGGTGTCCCAATTGCGCTAAGGTTTTACATGCCATGAGGAAGGGGCCACAACTTAAAGTGAGTGGAAAACACTTTTCTAACCACCTATGTTGTGTTTTAAGTGACACAACCTTCCTTTTCATGTGGTGCAACATATAATATCACCCATGTCCCTTTTACTTTGGTAAAAGGTAAAAAGGGACATCAAGGGTCTCCAAGTGTGCATTTTCCACTTTTGGAAGTTGGGTGTCACCATTGCACTGCTAAAAATAGCCTGTCGGAGTGCCTTCTTGCCCCGAGAGCTTCCTTGGTGTTTCCTAGGATAACCTTATATAATTTTGAGTAGAAAACACCCAAGTAATCAAATTACACAATTTTTAGCACCTTATTATTCTTCCTCTTTTAAATTTAGGCCCCTTTTCAATTCTAGTTAGGGGTAGTTCCCAAAAGGTCCAATTGTCACACCGAGAAAAATTTGCCTTTTATACAACTCAACCTATGGAACATGTATAGGTTCCTATTTTATCCAATTTGGATTTTTAATAATCCTCCAAATCTCCTTATAACTCCTATAATCCTCAGTTGAATCTCCACCAGGATCGAAGGTCTTTATTTGCACTACCAGGCCCATATCTACAAATCTACTCCTCAAAATCCTTTGAAACCTTTTGCACAATGAATTATACATCATTATATTTCCAATGAGTATCTTATTAATTTCCAAATATTCTGAGGTTCCTGATATGTTCGGAATAAGCCAACTAGCTTTTTCACCACTTTCATTTCCTTATACCATGTTAAGAATAGCCTGGTATTGCATAACTTGTTCCTAAACTTGATTTTTCTTCCAGAAATTTCCTAAATTGCCTCATATGATTACATAGCTATGCTACACATTTCTAATATTATTTAAATTTTCCCTATACGTTCCTAGAGGGTGCTCACCAGGTGCAAAAAGGCCAAAAATAGCCCTTTTAGAGCCTCCGGAAGCACTTATCTTCTCTTAGGTCCAAATATCTTCATGAATCAGATTGAAAAATATCCTATGCACATGAAAAACACTTGAAAATCAAATTAGCACATTCCTCCTAGCCATTATGAGGGTAACACAGTAACTGAGTTGGCAGAGGATAGGTTTACATTGACTGAGAGAGGGATTTTCAAATGTGGGCTAAGTTGTCATGACAAAAATTCAATTTTTCATGCTAAACATTTAGCATGACAAAAAAATTATACGTAGGAACAACCCAAGAGGATTTTGGAATTGTGATATTTACCAGACAATGAAGATATGATTGTTATTATAGGAGATTTTGTGGAACACATGAAAGAACTGCATTAACAAGTGCATAATCAGCTATAAAAGATAAATGCACAATAAAAGTAATTCGTAGATGAAAAATGAAGGAAAGTTGAATATAATATTAGATACATGGTGTTAGCATATTTATGGAAGGAAATATATTCAAAAGTAACATATAATAAACTTAAGTGGAAGAAAATAGGGCCATACAAAATCATCGGGAAGTTTTCACATAACACTTATGAGATTGATTTTCTTGAAATACTTTATAACTCTAATATATTTATTGTGGTAAGATATGTGTCCATACCATGCACACTACAGAAGGTGGCAATGAACCTAAATCAGAGGATGATAGAGTAGATAGGATAAAAGAGATGTCTAAAAAGGAGTGCGATGAAGCATAAAGGATAATAGGCACTAGAATAAAGAAGACACGTAAAAAGGAGTACACCGAGTATTTGGTCAATAAAAATGGTAAGAATATTGAAGAAAAACTTGGAAAAATGCTACAATTGCCACACAATGTGGCATACCAATTCCTTTAATAGGATCTCAAGTTTCTAAAATCACATGAGGTGTATAACGTAGGATCATCTAGGTTCAAAGGCAATCTTATATCAATCAAAATAGTTGAACGGTTGGAGTCGATGATGTTTACATTTTGTGGAGTATTTTGTGAGTTACACATCGAAGAATTATATTACCAATGAGCCATGGAATGAAGTGTTGCATTCCATTGAGTGCACAATTCCATTATGCAGCAGTTCATATACACAATGTCTCGTTTGTTGCATAATCATCCAAAGTGTACAACATTATCTACGTAATCCTATTTGAGCACACACACTGGGATAATTAAATGTTTGAAGGCACAAGTTTTAGAGAAGGTAGGCTAGTTGTGTTTGGAGTCATTGTTGGGTCCTTCAATCCTTCATTTGAATTTTGTAGAATTATGATTCTTATGAGGTGGCATGAATGACTATATAAGTAGAGCTAATTGCTTTAGGAAAGTAGTTCAAGTTTTGGGGAGAGCTCAAAGTGCTTAAAAATAGAGTATGGACACGAGCTTAGTGCTCATCAAATTATGATGATGATAAATTATCCATAGTAATGTGTAATAAAAACTTGAGGTTGAACCATTTACAATCAATTTGATGTTGTTGTTTCTCTAAGTAAGATATTCCAAAGCTACGTTATGGTGCAGAAATTGTGTTCATTTGATCTTTATGTCAATGCATGTTTCTTTCTTGTTGAGTTGTTCTTATGTGTGTATTGTAAGTGCAACGAGGTGTGAGGTGTCTCCTTGTTGAAGGCCCCACCTGTTTGCATCACTAATCAAACAACTAATTATATAGAATTTTTGGCTTTTAGACAACAAGATTGATGAACTCTAAATTATATAAGAACTAGTCATCCTCCTCTAGAACACACATTGAAATCTTATCTAAAACATTGACCTAGGATTTGAGTATTTGAAGGCTAGAATTTTAAAGGGTGACTATATTCTCTATGAAAATGATAATGTGTGGCCAAGTAATATGTCAAACAATTTAAATGAAATTCATTTGAGCTTAAGAATTGCTAGCCTTTACTCGATCGCTACCCGATCGATGCTCCATGGTCGCTACCCGACGCATCTCTAACCCTAATCGCGTCCATGGCGGCGGCTCTGCTCCTGGACGGGAAAACAATGCAGTTGCGGGTATGGGTTTCACGGGCTACACCAGGGCTAGGGTGGGCAGCGGATCTCCTTCCTCCCCTGGCGATGGTCAGGCTCGTAATTCGTCTCCTACACGTAAGGCTGCAACGCGACCCTTTCAACCTACAGTTGGAGGCGTGCAAGGCTTTGGAGGCTAATCACGAGGACTCGACCCTATCTTGGATTAATCTTGCTTTTACATCCTCTGAGGACGGCGGCACAATCACCAATCGGGCTCCCTCCGGTGGAGATGGGGCACTGTACTTTGGAGTTCACCATGCTCTTGACGGGATTGGCAAGGCACATCTATTCACGGCCCCACTGTAACCTCATTCAAGGATGCATTAAGGGGCAAGGATTCTCCTATGAATCCTGCAGACAATACCCCATGCATAACATTTGGGGAGGAGGTCATTACAACTGAAAAATACTATCAGGAACATGCTCTGATCTGCAGATTCGGAGGACTCTGGCCCAGCCTTCATGACCTACATGCATGGATTTCCAAGCACTGGACTCCTTTGCTCAGCTGGGAGGTTAGACTTATATCCGTGTGCTAAAGGTATCTTCATTGTGACTTTTTCTTCAATAGCTGATAAAAACTCCATCGCTTCCAAGCTTTGGGTTTGCCAATCTAAGTACCTGGTCATTAAACCTGGTTCCCCTCTTTTAACCCGCTCTTTGAGTCTTTTCATGCAAACCTGTTTGGATCCGACTGCCCCATTTACCCCTCCAATTCTGGAGCGGTGAATGTTTGAAATCTATTGGAAACACCTTGGGAACTACACTTTTTATAGATTCTCAAACTTCTGATTACACCCACACTACCTATGCTCGGATCTTGGTGGAACTTGACACGGCTAAAAACCTCCCTGCAACCATTGATCTTAGGGTGCAAAGCAGAACTTGGTCACAACCTTTAGATTACGAAGGTCTTCCATTTCGATGTAGAAGGTGTTTCTGTTTAGGTCATACCTCTATTGATTGTGGGATGGCAAAGTGCCAACATGAGAAACGTAGTTGGTGGAAAGATGCCCTCCCGGAACATTTGGTTTTCGATGCAAAAGAGGACCTTGAATCAAATTCAAATGCTGAGGTTGAATCTGACTTTGTCCCTGAAACCCCTTTATCGGAAAATCCTATTGCCAACAAAGCAAGGAAATTGCAACAAACTTATCTCATTTAGTTGTTGACAGCAAGGAAAAATTATCTCATGAAAACAATGATGTTGTTTCAGTTGGAACTATTGCAACTATGGAAAATTCTCCTTTTTCTAACCCTCCATTCGTGGAGGCATCATCAGGTTGGGTAACTGTCCGTAAAAAGAAAAAGTTTATTTTAAAGAATGCCACTTCTCCGCCTCGATGATTTGTCTCTCTTTTGGTGTTCGGTTGTTCTACATTGTCCCTTGTCTTTGCCGAACAGTGGTTTTTGGATCTGCCATGGTGCTTTACGGTGTTGTTGCAGACTGGTTGTTGTTTTTTCTCTTTTTTTGTTGAATTGATCTTTGGGTGTTGGTACTTTTTCGAGTGATTATTTTTCTTTGTTGGGCTTCCATGATTCAATCTTGGCTTTTGAGCCTTCCTGTACAAGGGTATAGTCCCTTTCAAAAAACTATTTACCAATAATAAAAAATAAATATGTCGAACAATTTTGGCAATGAAATAATTATGTGGAGATTATGTGTTAATTGTTAATAAGTTGTATATAGATACTTTTAAAACGATGTTCTCTTCTAAACATTAATAAAACCGATGGTCTAAATTACCAAACCATTTGGTGGTTTCTCCCTTTTATCTAAAACATGGACCTAGGATTTTGAGTATTTGAAGGCCAAATTTTTAAAGGGTGACTATATTGTCTTATGAAAATGATAATGTGTGGCCAAGTAATATGTTAAACAATTTTGGCAATGAAATAATTACGTGTAGATTATGTGTTAATCATTAATAAGTTTTATAGAAATACTTTAAAAATGACGTTCTCTTTTATTCATCAATAAAATCGATGGTCTGGATTGCCAAACCATTTGGTGGTTTCTCCTTTATATCTAGATTTTTTTATTGAACAATTTGGATTTTTGGGAGGTATCCACAACCGTTTGGGGTACAACATATGGGTCAAGTTCTTGATCATTCTATCGCACATGCTACCCAAAGGGATTTGAATTTGTAACATATTTCTTGTGGATGTTCTCCTTATATCAATTTTATTGACTTTAATATGTGTACATAGTATTATTAAAAAACATTTATCTATCAAAAGGTCTCTTACGAGTTATGAAATTATCCAACTTTTAAAAAATGAGGTTATGTTCGAGTCTTAATTTAATTCGAAAGATTGAAACTTTCAAACATTTAACATTAAGCCGAATAAATACCTTCCAATCCTTAATTCTAAGAACAACTAATTATTTATACATCAAATAAATAGTGCAAAGTGAGTCAAAAATGCTATGTGGCCTTAAAACAACAAAGAAAAAAATATGGTTTAACCTTTTCCCTTTCACTGTTGCTTTTTATTTGGGTTCCCTTTTTAAATCGAAGATGTACACCTCCAATCCCAATGTACAAAAGAAACCGAAAGCTTTGCGATTTTAAATTAATTCAATGTGAAGTCCGTGATGCATTAAAAATGTAATGTACAATTTTTAATTTTAAAAAATATTAAGATTCTGACTAATAAAGAAATAAATTAAATTGTAGTTTATCTTTAATAATTTCACGTACACCATAATGTTTAAACTGAGGACAAACTAAAATTAATTAATTAAACTAGAGTTTGTTTAATAATTTCATGTAGATCCTAATGTATTAATATAAATAAGGATAAATGAGGAAGACGTTTTAGAGAGGGATATCTTGATTGAGATAGTAAGACATATTTTAGAAGGATTTTTTATTTATTTATTTTTAAGATTATGAAGTCATTTAAGAGAGGGAAAGGGAATATTTGTTCCATAACCAATTAATTATGGTATTAGTAGGAAGTCCATTTGTATTGTGACATTATATAATTCATGGATTTCTATTATGATATCATCTTTATTGATATAAAGATTGAGGTATATTGGCTTATTTGATATTGTAAACCATGTCTATAAGCTACTATGAAATGAATATATGAATAAAGATAAGTACAAAAAGTTAAATTGGTAAATGCGATGGTATTCAATGAAGTTAAAACTATGGCATATGAGTAAAATTTGTATTGTGTAGGTCTCCCTCACCTTGGTCTAACTTTTCGAAGAGAGGCATGAGTAATATGGGTAGTTTTTTTAATTGAACTCTTAATTTGGTAGTAGGTAAAGATGTAGACATTATCGATTCCTTTTATAACTAAAGAAATTGTAATAGCTCAAAGTGGGCAACATATTGGCAAACATGGTCAACTAGAAAAGTCACAAGTGCAAATCACAAGACCACCATCCAAGATTATTGGGGGAACAAAGTTACCATTTTGAAAAAAGTGTTAACCAAAAATATTGGTGTCAATGTCATTTAATCATATAATCGTGTCCCATTTTTTGCCACTTTTTGTTCTGCGAACAAAATATGTATCGAGAACTAGAATTTTAAGAGCTTAAATAGGCGCATGATGCATCGGTAATTTACTTGAATTTTAAGTTTTTAAAGTATTTTTAAAGTTTACTTTACCAATCCTATTCCAAAATATTGTTAGCCACCCAAAGTGGGACACACTTATATGCTTTAACAATCACCCTAAAGCTAATATTGGTTAGTACAAGGCAATGTTTGTGTAAACATTTAATCATTCTAATGGATTATCAACTAGTACAAATGTTCACAAATTTCTTTTGGGGGAAAAGAGCTCTAAACTCCACTTTGTATGCACAAGATATCAAAATTTATTTCTCTAAGAGAAAAGAAAAACTACCTTATGAGTGTCAAATGCATGTCAAATTTAAAGTCATAAAATTATCCCCTTCGACCTCGACTACAATTATAAGACACCTACCGACATAAATAGGGTACGTTAGCCACTATACAAAGTAAATGTAACCTATCTAGAGAAATGTTTACCTTAAAAAATGTAAATTTATTTGTGGAATATAAAACATATACAATATGACTTTGGAGTCCCAATATACCACTAACATTTGTCTTTGAGGTTGCAAAGTATGTCGAAAGGGATGCACATATGTTGTAGGTAGTATTTTTATCGCATAACAATACTTATATCTTTAATTATTTGTAATTTATATTTTATGAGAGCTTCACGCTATGTAATTTGGTCAAACACTTAGAAGCATCCTTTAAATTATTTTCTCGTTTGTTGATGTGGTAACGTATTTTTATCCTTGAACTAGGGTTGTCTTATAAATGAAGGTCTAAAATAACATCAATGTAGTAAACACAATGTATAGTGCCTTTTGTATATCGCTCGTATAATACAATTATGCCACCATCGCTACCTTTAAGAACTGCTCTCAACAAAACTCCTCGTATAACACCATTTGCTCCTACAAACCACTCTTCTTCTTCTCCTCTTGTTCGCCAACATATTCAAAGCTTGTTTTACTCTTTTTATTTTTAGTTTTAGAAGTACATGAAATAACATCAATGCATGGTATTAACATCACATGAGTTTATTTACGGGACGGGAATGTGCATTGTTATTTCAATCTATATTTATAGGGCGAAGAATTTGCATTGATATGCAATCTACTTCTACCACTATATGCCCAAGATATCACAATATTATGATTGTGTTCTTTAAACAAATAGATAAATACCTTATATATGATTGAATGAATGCCAAATCTAAATTCATCTTAAGTATTTATCCACAAACATTATTGCCCCTATAACCCTCAATTGTTAAGAATTTGTTAGTGCTTCATTAGTATTATAGTGAGCTATCATATTGTTATAAAAAATAAGGACTTCAGACAAGATTTACAACTCATTATAGATGAATATTGAGCTATTCTCGTGAATAATTGAGGTATAGCTTTGAACTAGGTAAGTGGAGAGATCTTAGGAGTTGTTATGGATCAAACAAGTTGATAAACAACTATCTGCTTGCACTTAGGAGCTCCATATTCTATTTATATTTATAATGATGATGAAGCATTATTGAGTGTTTATTTTTTTGCATCCATATTTATTATACCTATGTTTTGGAGACATTACGATGATTAGGTGGTTGTTGCCACATCTAATATAGCATTTTATATTGTGTTGATTTGCTTTAGTTAACTTTATGACATGTTTTGGGAGTTAAACATTATTATCGGTGACTTAATTTCAATATCGATATTGTGGATTTACATTACATTTTTAGAATTAATATTTATGTGGGATTCTTATATTTCATTTCATTGTATTAAAAAAATAACGTGTTGGGTACACTTGTATGTATGTGTATAGGTGTTCTCTAGATCAAGAAAGGGTATCATCGGGGAGGGATGGAAAGATGTAGTGAATGGGTACATATAGAGAGATTTTCCATGTTTGATTTAGTACACAAGAAAGCAAAGTGTCAAAACCCATAAGTTGAGGTCATAGATACCCTTTTGTGATTCAACCTTGTTTTTATGTATTTCCTTGTGCAACATGTCCGATCTGGTCGCGTTGTAACAACAAGATAGTTTTGCATGTTCTCATTGTGGTGAGGAGCACAACGTCACATTGCACATTTAATTGAGTGGTGCCTTTGTTGCTTTACAAAAATGGCATGCTTGCTTTTACTATGTTGTCTCATATGTTGCATATAAAATTATAACGAGTAAGTTATTAAGTAAAAAAAATTAATTAAGGGTTTCATTACAAAAGTGGTGTGGAATTAAATCCCTAATGTTATTGATTGAGATTTTGCAATTGACTCACATTTACATTTTTATATATGATTTGCATTGCATTGGAATAAAAATAACTCATTGGAAAACTTATATGGCTATGATTTTGTATACTTATCAACCCAATTACCTTGCATTGTCAAATTGAGTTACATTTAAGTGGAGCTCATATTGCATTATATCGAGTTGAGATAAGTCAACAAATGAGCCAACTCACTAATAACTCGTCAAACTCAAGCTATGAAACCAAGTCACTTCACATAGAGATCATTGAGATTACTAATAACATTTCGAGCTAAAGATCCTAGTTCATGCGCGCAACAAAATCCTTGAGATACAATTAAAATAATGATCAAAATGACTTATAAACCATTATAAAATCCTACCCATTTGTGCATGTGGGATTAACTAAAAGAGAGAGCCAATGTGGGGAAGTACCGGTGGGAAATGTTATCACTAAAAATAACACCCTCTAATTTGTCATGAATGAATGGATGAGAAATCAATATTTTTGGGTAACATGGGACTATCTCTCAAGTTGTGGGACTTGCTACTTGAGATAGACCTCCAAAGAAGGTTGGTTCCTCTACCTAATCCTAATGCTAAATTACTCCTACATCTGGAAATGTAACTATCTAATCATATTCTAACAATCCAATGGATAAATGGAAGAGAAAGATGCATGAAAAGAGGAAATCCTAAGCTAACAAAGGTGATAGCACCAAAAACATGAGAAAAGACACTCTCAATTGAGTGGAAATGGGAAGAAAATGAAGGAGGAGAGGGAAGACATGAGCACCAGAGTCTAAAATATCATTTAAACTCTCATTTCCATGGAGCACAATAGAAATAAACCCTGTAAAGTGAAAATACATACACAACATACCTGCAAATGCATGAAAAGGCAAGAAAATGTAATAGAACACAAGCTAGGGAAGATAATAGCCACAAAACATGAATTATATTGCTTAGGAAGATGTACATAGATCATTACAATGAAGGGAGAAGGCATAAACACATTGCAAAATCCAAATCGAGGCATGTAACTCAAGAACACATGTGTAACACTTTGAAATGATGCTCTAGCATTCCAAGAGGGTCAACCTTTACAAATGGGTATCATTTTACAATTTATTGAAAATGGGAGAGAGAGAGAGGAGGGAAAAGAGAGGGAAACTCGGATTTCCAATTTCAATCACCAACAACATGCATTAAATGTCTGAAAATATGCATGGGTACCCTGTCAAGACCATTTCCCCATGATACGTTGCTTGTAGGAGAAGGAATGGGTAGCATACCTCATCAAATTTGGTGGTTAAGCCACCAAGAACTTATCTTTTAGTTTTGGGACTATATTTCCCATTTTTCACCCACCTAACATCATCAAATTTAAGGTACATGATGAGACCTTTCCAACGAGTCCAAGTTTATGAAATTTGGAGTTACAAGGTGAAAGTTATGGTCATTTGAAGTTCAGGGTGTATACTTCAATAAATGTGAGTGGTTGAATTGTTAGATCAAGCCTTTGTCGGAGTCTGTGAGCATGTTAAACACCCTTGGAAACTTGACACAAAGGAAATCAAGTTTCGAGGATTAGAATGCAAGTGAAAAATAATATGTGTTTGATGGGAGATGTTCCGATGTAGAAGACTTGAAAACCTAAAACTTTGAAGACCATCGGAGTTTCGGAAGTGGGAAACACATAACATGGAACATGTAATTGGGTCGACATGTTTCGATCTAGAAAGGACCCAAAAATAAAAATAAGGGGTGCAAAACAAGTGACATTAAACATGTTAATGGATCAACATGTTCCGATGCATGAAGGACCCAAAACCCCGACACAAATGAAGAAGATCAAAATTTTGGGAGCAGAAAATTGTAGACACAAAATCACACACTTGTAGGTAATTATCTAGTCCTGTTACATACTACTATTCATATGATTCTAAGTAAGAAAAGTACTAATTAACCCATGTCTTTGGCCACATTTCTTGCTTTCTGTTAACACTTTTGGTCTTACACCCTTACTTGCTCAGTATTCCTTTTTTATACCCCTGGCATTTATCATCCTAGACACCAACGCCACCCAAAACGCTAGCTAAGTGCCCTTGTCCCTTTTGGGAACCCCTAACCTCAATATACTTTGTCCACCTTTTTTGAGTCCTTTTTATTTGTTTGAGCATCTTACATTTTGGTAGTTGTCCTTTTTAGGGTTAATTAAAAAATTCAAGCAAGAGAATCATATAAATATAAAGTTATGTGATCATAATAAAGGACCAAACACTAAGCATTAGTTATCACCACCTAAGATTGTATACATCAAGCATATAAGAGCTCCATTTCATACATCTAGCACCATCCAAGGGACACTGAGGGATGGTTACTCACGACACACACTTCATAGGAGGAAGTTCATTCTATTCCATGCACACATCTATTGCATTTACGTACATGTAGCTTATTTTCTCGCTATCAAGTGCAACATGCACAAGAACCACCTATGGCATGATTCCACACACACACATAGAACTACTTTGGGTGCGAGATGTAGTGTAACACTTATTCATAAGTTCACCATTGTGACAATCGAGGAAAATCTAACCCCTCATTATGTATCTTTATTTTTAGGATTTGATGTCTCTTTGAGGGTTTTGTGGGTCATTACTTCATTGCAGGTTTCTAACAACAACTTTGGCGATCATTGTACGACCTCATATTGACCAAAGTTGAACAAAAGTGAATACCTCACAACCAATCATAGGAGGTTTCTTGAGTATTTCCACAAACATAGGCACCCATAAACAATTTTAGGGCGCCCGCATATGCCCTTATCCCTCGCTAAGCACCTCAATCTAGGTAGATTGCTAGCTCACATACTTTTCTAAGGCATTATGTGACGTTTCTCCATCTTTGATCACCCATTCAACACTTTTAGACTTGATCAGGATATCATTGCAAACCAACTAAGTCATCTTACCCCTCTTTGCAACTAGGGTTTCACATTATATTGTTTATGTTAATTTATGTATTTAGTTATTTATTCAATCATTGTCGTAATAGTAATCAAATTAGGCATATAAATTCACATTTTAGCTTAATCATTTTGGTGAACACGACCTCTTCGAACACACTTAGGATCTTTATTTTTTACGTCTTACATCTTTCTAAGATCCTATCATCATGAACATTTATATCCATGATTTCTTACTCCTCCATCCTAAGCTAAGGGCTAAGATCATCACTCTCGACTACTACTCACGTTCCTTCTAACATTCATCCAAACTTAGTCTACAACACATTTGTAGATGTATTTTCTTAAGCACGTTTCTTTTAGAGCTAATCTTATTGATGATCTTGTTTCTTTTGAAAGTGATCCTCCTTTATACATCATGATGTACATCCACAATATTGGTGTCAAGAGAGTTTTAGTTGATAATGGAACTAAACTTAATTTGTTCACTCTAACATTCCTTAATGTTTTAAAAGGAACGATGACCATATTGTACCAAGCCAAGAACACATATGCTAATCAAACATCACGATCAATAATATGAAAGAAATTCACTAGAATAACTTTACATAAACCTTTGCAAACAAATGAGTAACAATATCATATATTATTATGGAACTCAATGAAATATAATGAGAATGTGCCTTGCTTATATAGGTAAGGAATAACAATCTAAGAACTAGTCAAGGTCGTAGATCAAGCCATAAATCATGGAAAGAACTAGTCATCAAAGAACTAGTTAAGTCCATAGATTTATGAGAGAACTAGACATCAAGGATCTAGTCAATACCATAGATCAAGGAAAGAACTAGTCAATACCATAGATCAAGGAAAGAACTATACCTAACAACTAGATAATATCCCCCTAATATCTAAATAAATAAAAGGAAATATCCACACACATAAGTGGGTGAGGATAAATACAATAAAGGTAAATAAAGTACCTAGGTGAACATGAGCTAAGGTAAATACCTACTCTAACACCCCCTCAAGTGAAGCTAGGGGCCAAAATAGAAGTGGCATGTCCACAGTATGATTCCCAAAAACTAGGCTTGATGAGGTACTCATGTAAAATATATCCATGAAGAAATCTCAAACCAAAAGAAGGAAATAATCTGCTAGAAGGAAAGAGAAAGAAGAATAAGAAGAAGGAAGATGTTCTCATGAACACCCCCAAGAATAAATTCTAAAACCCCAAGCATTCCACACAACTCAAGGTAGTGAGGTGATGCAAAAGGCTTTGTAAAGATGTCTACAACCTGCTACTAAGTCGAGAAGGTACTCCAAGCAAAGAACTCCATCCTGAATGTGCTGACGAATGAAGTGGATGTGTATCTCAATATGTTTGATGTGATGGTGCTAAAATGGGTTGCGAGAAATGTTAATTACACTTTGGTTGTCACACCAAAGTATAGTTAGTGAATCCTATGGGAATCCAAACTCTATCAATAACGTGCAAAGCTAAAGAATATGCTGACTCATTGTAATTGTTTCCCTGTACTCTGCCTATGAAGATGAAAGTGTAATAGCTTGTTTCTTTTTGCATGCCCAAACAATGGAGAAGAACCAAGACAAAAATATATCCTAGAAGTGGAATGTCTGTCATCAATAGAACCTACCCAATCTAAATCTGTATACCCAACCAACTGAGTAGAACCCCTAGTGTAGTGTAGGCCAAAGTGGGAAGTGCCTTGTAAATAGCACAAAATCCTTTTAGCATCTGATCCTCAATGACTACTATGAGGAGAATGTGCAAACCGAGATACAAGCCCTACTGCAAATGAAATATTAGGGTGAGTATGGGTCAAGTACATGAGACTCCCAACCAACTGCCTATACAACGTAGGATCACAAAGTGGTGTGGTACATGTGGAAGTAAGAGTAACCCTAGACTGAAAAGGAGATGGACTTGGCTTGCAATCAGCCATATCAAAGCGTTGAAGAAGATCATGGGTGTATTTTTCTGACTCAAATGAATCCCTGAATCTATCTGAGAAATTTGCAAACCAAGGAAATAATGCAATAACCCAAGATCTGTCATGTCAAACTATGTAGAAAGAGCCCTCTGAATACTCGAATGTGGGAAGAAGAGCTTCCAGTAAGTAACAAATCATCAACATACAAGACAAGTATCATAATTTCCTCACCAACATGTTGGAGATACATTGTATGATCGAGTGGCAATGAAAAAACTAGATAGAAGAATAAAATAATTCATCTTCTCATACCAAGCCCGAGGGGTTTGTTTGAGACCGTAGAGAGACCTTCAGAGCCTACAAACAAGAGAAGAATCATGAACAAATCCATCCAGGTTGCTCCATGTATATTTCCTCTTGTAAATATCCATGTAAGAAGGCACTCTTCATGTCCATCTGGTATATGGGCCACCCTTGTGATGTAAAATAGCAAGTACAAGGTGTACAAAATCCATCTTGGCAATGGGTGCAAAAGTCTCAGAGTAATCAATACCTTCAACTTGTGAAAAACCCTTTGCAACAAGACAAGCCTTATACTTGTCAATGGACCCATCAGCTGTATGTATTTGGTTTGGTATACCCACTTACACCTAACCATCTTTCTTCCTTTAGGAAGAGATACCAAATCCCAAGTATGATTCTTCATCAAAGAAGAATACTTAGCTGCCATCGCATCATCCCACTCTTGTATCCCATGAGCCTTTGAAAAATATTGTGGATCCTCAGAAATTGCCTGACACAAAATTCTAGAACCTGTAGAATGTGTGTGATGATGCCTAGTGGGTGGAAGATCCTCTATGAAAGGTGTTTCCTCAGAAACTGTAGTACGAGCCCACTTAGGCATAGTGACAACATCAATGGGAATAGGATCCTCAACGACATCTATAACCTCCTCATCAATCTCCTCAAAGAAAGGATCCTCAAGATGATATGAAGAAGGAGGCATGGAAGAAGATGAAGAATCATGAGGAGTGAAGCGCTCATCAAACTAAACATGTGTTTGAAAAAGAACATCATGAGTATCAGAATCTAGAAGTCAATAAGCTCTCATGTCCTCACAATACCCTACAAAGATAAAGGGTTTCTCTTCTTATCCAAAGCTTTCATTTTCTTCTTTGGCATAAAGGCCCAAGCATGGCTCCCAAAGACTCGAAAAAATGAGACATTTGGCTTAGTGTTAGACAAGCTTCCTTTGGAGTCAAATTCTCAAGTGCTCTATGGGGTGTGTGATTCTAAATGTAGTTAGCACAATTAACTACTTCTACCCAGTAGATAGGAGGTAAATCTCTAGAATGCATCATACATAGTTAGCCATTTCCTTCAAAGTTCTATTCTTCCTTTCTGCTAAGCCATTATGTTGTGGAGTATGAGGAACAGAATGCTGGTGAATAATGCCTTGAGTTGCCAAAAATTAGAAAACTCATTGTTGAAGTACTCCCCCATTATCAAGTATGAAGGTTCTTTATGCTATTAGAAGATTGTTTCTCGACCAAAGCCTTGAAGACTTTGAAGTGTGAAAAAAATCACTTTTGTACTTGAGAAAATAAACCCAAGTACGCCTTGATAAATTATCAATAAACGTAAGTGCATACTTAGCTCCATTGAAAGATGGGGTAGGAAAAACCATCAAGTCACTATGCACAAGCTCAAGTGGTGAAGAAGCTCTCTTAGACAAATTCTTAGGAAAAGGATCTTGGTGTTGTTTCCCTAATGCACAACCATGACAAAATCCCTCAAGAAAAGAAACTCTAGGAAGCCATCTACCATACCATGAGTGCTCAACTCCTTCAAATATTTGTAATTGAGATGTCCAAATCTTTCATGCCAAAGCTTACTCTTTGAATCTACATGAGAAACCAATCCTGTCCCTATAGAAGAAGTGTCATCAAAACCCTCAAAGTGATATAGTCTAGAACTATGATCAAACAATACCTTGAGCAAACAAGTGAATGAGGCTCCAACAAAGTTCATACTTCTGCCCATGTGGTGTAAAAGTCACTATTTTTCCTTGACCAGAATGACAAATTTGATATACATAAAGAAAATTTTTAGTGATGTTAGGAACATATAGTGCATCTTGGATACTGCCACCATCAAGTTGTATATCACCTTTTCCTTTAATAGAAAGAAAGGAAGAATCTCAACCTCAATTTTGGAAGTAGAACTCAAACCTAGAGAAACAAAAGACTCCTTGGAAGAAGTCATGTGATGAGAAGCACCATAATCTATAACCCAATTGTCTGCAAGTGGTGATTGAGATCTCCCAACAACATTAAGTGCTTTCCATGTTGATTAGAAGGAGGTGGCAGTGGAGATAGAAATTTTGTGTTTCTTGACTACATCCTCTAAGGCTTGCATTCACTTATAACACCTATGTTATTCATGATTACTACCCCCACAAAAAGAGCATGAATGACTACACTTATTCTTGGATTTAGAAGACTCCTTGGGTTTTGAGTTGTTTTCTTTGGGTTTAGGAGCATTTTGAGATGGAGAAGGTGTGGATTTGGTTTTATTATTTGGTTTTCCCTTGCCCTTAGGATTAGATGCAACTAATACCTTTTGAGAGGTGGAAGACTCAAGGTGAGATAATTTGGATTCTTCCTAGTAAGTCTTTCACAAAATGTTTCTAAGTTAGGCATTTTGAATGTGTCACCTAAGGCATCCATGCTAGAGAAAAATGTAGAAGTAAAAATTTGGAATGGTCCTCTCAACTTGGATAGAATCAAGTAAACACACTCTTCATCTTTCTTATCTCTTCCACTCCCCTTCAATTGTGTCAACAAATGCTTGAACTTGGTAAGATAGTTTATAATTGTTGGAAAATCTTCAGGATTAAGAGAGGTGATCTCAATGTCAAGTTGCATGGCTCTCATATGATCCACCTTACCAAATAAATCATCAATTTCTCCCATATTTTGAAAAGATTTTCCAAATGAAATAAAAGACTGTCACTTACATAAGTTCCTATCAAACCCATAAACTCATCAAATTTGTACTGGTACTAAAATTTCTCATATTCTCTAGTGAACATTGGTTATTCTGAAGAAGTTAAAGCCCATAATCCTTTCACTTAATTATTGTTTCCATTCTTGTTATCCATGTGTGGTAATTATGTGTTGTTAATGGCTCAACATGATCTAATGCAGAAGTAGATGCCATCCTCAAAAAATCACCAAAAATAAATGCAAGAACCAAGCAATGCAAAAGACCCCCAAACAATGCAACAAGAGCCCCCCATTTTGGCACTTTATAATGAGTGCGTGTTACAATATGACACTTTATAATTATAGTGTGATTCTCAAAATAAATATTTCAATGGAAAGGGCATGGAAAAACAAGCACTTTTACAAAAAATGACACTCAAAACCAAGTTACCGATCAAAAGTTACAAGCTTTTCAATATTATGCTCTACTATTTATTTTAGTTGCCACTAAAATAGAATAAAATACTCTTGCCTTCACCACACAAATAAAATGAAAGGGGCTAGATTTAGAGATCTAAGCCCTCATATGACCATACCATATGACCAGGGGCTAAGGATTTCAATGGATGTGTTCAACTTACTAGTCAGGGTGTGTCGCTAATTTTTAGAAAGTCACCCGAAATAGCAAAACAGTGTGCCTGATCGCCCATGGACCCTCAAAAAGAGGAAAGAAGTGTCTTTTCCAAAACTACCTATTGCGCACTTGCTAATCGAGAATGCTACACCCATAGAAATAAAAACCCAGATACGATCTCAAAAAACCCAGAAAAAGATTTTTTGGTTTTTCTTTCTAGTGACATGAATCCCTTGACAAACCACCATGTTTCTCTGCCACAACAAAAAAACCAAAAAAATGGTCGCCTCCCGAAATGGTCGAGTTTACAGTCAATCTTAGGGTTTTTCCACCTTCGGATCCAATGGAAGCCTCTATTTTGCATAAAAATGCACATAGTAACAAAATATGAGAAAATCCGAATATATGAATATATAAAGAATTTATTTACAAAATAAAACTTACAGACATATGTCAATAGCAATCTCCTGCTCTGATACCATAAAAGGAATGATGACCAAATTCATACCAAGCCAAAAACATAGATGCTAATCAAACATCATGATCAATAAGATGAAAGCAATTCACCAGAATAACTTTACATAAACCTTTGCAAATAAATGAGCATCAATATCATATATTATTATGGAACTCAATGAAATACAATGAGAATGTGCCTTGCTTATATAGGAAAGGAATAACAATCTAAGAACCAGTCAAGGTTGTAGATCAAGCCATAAATCATGGAAAGAACTAGTCATCAAAGAACTAGTTAAGTCCATAGATTTATGAGAGAACTAGACATCAAGGATCTAGTCAATACTATAGATCAAGGAAAGATCAAGGAAAGAACTATACCTAAAAACTAGATAATATCCCCCTAATATCTAAATAAATAAAAATAAATATCCACACACATAAGTGGGTGAGGATAAATACAATAAAGGTAAATAAAGTACCTAGGTGAACATGAGCTAAGGTAAATACCTACTCTAACATGCTTTAGATATCTCAGCTATTAATGTCGGTCCTTCATCTATTTCTCTTCGTGCATATGATGGTTCCATTCATCCATGCATCATCCATATTACTTTACCCATTATTGTTGGCCCAAAAACCCTTAATATAATTTTCTTTGTCATGGACTTTCCAATTTCATATAATTTCTTTCTTGGTAGACCATGGCTTCATGCCATACAAGTTGTACCTTCCACAATACATCGTTGTGTCAAATTCTTACACGAGGGTATTGAATACACCATTCATATTGATTGTGAACCATTCAAATATTACACACACGATCCCACCACTAGGATCCCCGCTCCGTGATCTATTACTATTGATGAACCGTAGCCTATGGATCCTCCGTCTAACTTAGAGGCTACTATTTACATGTTGGATGTTGTTTCATCCACGTCATCCCCTCCCGCTACTACAAATGTTATGGTACTTTATTGGGGCATCTCTACACATCGGATGTAGTTTTGACCTACTTCACTATCTCATGTGCATCTACCATTACCACATCCCCCTTCATATGTACACATTTCATGAATGCTTCTTATTGGGAGCATATTCCATTTGATCCTACTTGTGATGACATTGTATGTGTATATGATGGCTTGGATCGGCTAGGATTTGTGGTTGATGACATCCTTACTCCACCCTATGCTCCTCATCTTTATTGTTGTTTCATCCACATCATTACTACTTATGGGCTCTGGGTCTTTCATCTCACCGTGTTTCTTTCACGAGTTCTTAATGCTACTTTTCTTACACTTGAACAATATTGGCTTGACTATATTGGGGGCACCTTAGATCCTAATCATATTGACATTTCATTTCCTATGCCTTTGGTCGTGTCTTCATTTGTAATGACTCCTTTCTTGGCTATTCAAAAAACCTTACACGTTGATATGCACATGGTTATCCACTACCCCTATTTCATTGATGAAGAATATGTTATGGGCATGTATAATTTATGCCTCAATGGATCCTTGCTTGATCAACCCAACACTATCGCTTATCAAGTTTCAAATGCTTCACCATTCGGTTTTGATCATGAAAATGACAACCTCTTAGATGACATTACTTGATCACACTCATCACCACATACTTGAGGGGCATCACACCTATTCCCCCTCCAACATCACAAAGCATCTTATTTTATCATCACTTCACATGTAGACTTTCACATATGACATACGCATCTTAACACATTCTAATATCATCAATGCCCGATGACACACTCTCGTGTTTTAGTTCACACTTGACTCTTGAGGGCATCCTATACACATGAACCTCACACATTACACATTATACATTCAATTTACACACTACATACTTCACACATCGCACATCATACACTTAGGACATCTTCTCTCATGATGTACTATACACTTTACGTCTCATTCACTCTACGCATTAACATTACATCTTTCTTCCATATAATTCTCACGTTGCAATCATTACCCTATGATGCACTCTAGTTCCATGGTCCATACTCGACTATTGAGGGTTTATCTCTCAAATGGACCTCATCATACTTTCCATTAAATCCATCACTCACTTACTCACCACACTTACACTCTACACTTGTGCTTTCACGATCACATATTTTTAGTACACACATTAAAACCTTTTCTCAATGATGCACTCTCCTTTATGGTTCATTCTTGACTGTTGAGGGAGCATAAATAAATGGACCTCATCTCATACATACACATCCACTTAGGGGGTACGTTTGTTCTTATCATTCACTCGCATTACATTACATCTCATTTATAACATGTTTCATATCTTGGTCACATTTATTCTTGATTACGCTTGTTACATGTACATATTATTACACATGTTAGATAGATATCTTGTATGTCATTATATTTATCATACACACATGCATGTTCCCTTGTTTTCTAGTTTGATCACAAATTCTACTGAGATCCATAAACACAACATGGATGCTTTGTAGAGTACCTATTAATAGTCCCAAAGCGGCTCTAGAGGCATCCACTTTCATACACTTCAGGCTCTATTGTTTCATTTTGTTCCATATCACACTACTATATCAGATTATACACGTTTTGACATACCTTTTATCTTTCTAACATGTTGATGGGTGTTTCATGTGCATGATTTGTATTAAAGGTCTATTTGTACCATGGTTTTCTATTACATTGCTTGTTTTTACTTTCCATTGTTTGCTACTATTTACAAGCTTTGCCATTTGTCTTGTGTGCACACTATTTACTTTTGGTTGCATCGACCTTGATTGTCTTGCAACATCATGAATGATGTCCCATGTTTGCAACCCACTTTTCACGATCTACATTGTCTTCTTATGTGTTTATATTACCTTCTTGTCTCTTAGCTTACATTTACATTTTGTCTTCTACATGCATGCTTGTCTTTTCTTGTACTAACACTTGTCTCCCTAACCACTTTTTTACATGTGCCTTGGTTTCTCGCAAGCACATTTCCCTTCCCTTGCAAGGCATGGTTTCATCACAACATTTGGTCTTCTTGTGGGTCACATACTCCTTCAAAATGCCACATGCACCCAAATGAGGGAGGCATCATCTGGGTGTATCACTTACCCCATATAGTGTCATACAATCATAGTTCAACACGACACGGTATCGGTACATCACAGATTCAATTTGACTTCAGGGCTCAAAATCAGACTTGGGTCCTTAGCACAACTTAACTACCAGAGCCCTTCCTGAACACCTATAACCATGGAAAGTAACACATTATTTGGTAGTTCAACATAGTCTATAGAACTCCACACATCAGCTTTTACAGGGCACACATTCCTTAGCATTCGGCATGCATGCACTACATACTTTCATGTTGGATCAAATTGTTTGAATTTTACACACCATCTATAGTGGTGTTCTACATTGTGGGAAGAAGTTAAAGGTTGGAGGATAACACCAAAAATTTCTCCCTAAAGTTATTCCATATCATCGTCGTGAGATAGCCCCAAAAACTCACGACTAGAACAATAGGCGTGAGATCACCCAAAAACTCAATCTTCTACAACATTTACAGGATCCTTTCTACACTCTTTCCTCATCACAGATTAGGTGCACATGTTCCTTTTTTACATTTTTCATTTTACATACTTTTTACACATATACATGTATATTTGACTACTTGTTCATTCTTCTCTTTTTGAGATTCATCCGTATGGGAAGTGTTAGTCAACATCCTTCAAACATCATTCATCAACAAACAACATCAACAAACATTGAAACCAACAACAAGCACATCACAACATCTACACATGCGTTTATGCCCTAGGGTCATTATTATCATCACTTTTACACTTTTTCCTCATTAGCATCCATGACTTCACACTTTTATCACTCCACGCTTTTCTTTGTCCCTCGACAGCACTCTTCCTACATCAATCTACATTGTTATCAGCACGCATCTCTATCTACTTTATGTTACCAATATTTTTGTTCACCAACATAAAGTGGGGGCAAATGTAGACATAAAATCACATACTTTGGGTAATTATCTAGTCCTGGTTGCATACTACTATTCATATGATTCCTAAGTAATAAAATTACTAATTAACCCATGTCTTTGGCCACCTTTCTTTCTTTATGTTACCACTTTTGGTTTTGCACCATGTCTTACCTTTCTTTCTCAGTTTGGATTTTTATACCTTAGCATTTATCATTTTAGACACTAACACACCTAGCTAAGACACTTTAGTGCCAGAGCCCATGTCCCTTCCGAGTGCCCCGACCTCAGTATACTTTGTTCACATCTTTTGGGTCCTTTCTAGCCATTTGAACATCTTATCTTTTTGGTAGTCGACATTTTCGAGGTTAATTACAAAATTCAAGCAAGGGAATCATATAAATATAAAGTTATGTGATCATAAAAAGGAGGGTGAGCACTAAGCATTAGTTGATTAACTAAAAAATAGCGAAAAATATTCTTATTTTTATGAGTTAATCTAAATAGAAACATAATGCTATATTGAAATGTTGGATCTAAATATTTTGTTTTATTATTTAAACATATTGAAATAAAATAAATAAGAGGGATATGGTACTAACTTCAAGTTGACTTACCTCATTGTGTTCTACACTAAAGCATATTGTTGTGTAGACTGGGAAAGCTTTGATTGGGTGGCCTCGGGAAGGGGAGAAGGCGAGTATTTGAGCTGGGACCGAGGTGCCTAGGAGGATACTAGAGCACCCGAGGCACTTGTTATGTGATATGGGTGTTCTAAAGCAGTAGCATAACTCGGGACACAGGTCAGTAGTGTCACAATATCTCTATAATATCTTCGTCCCTTTTCAATGGGTGTCACAATATTATCACCTATGTCTACAAATGTAATGTAAAGATGCACCTATTAAAATCTATTCAAAATAGAATAGGTCGAACTAACCTTAGCATTGCCACAATGGTGGACTTATGACTAAGCGTTGCACTACATTCTAGGCCCCATGTAGTTCAATGTGCGTGTGTGTGAAATTTTTTTCCTAGGATGTTGTAGCACCAATGACACATAAATAAGTGGCAATAACTATATGTAAAGATGTAAATGGTGGATGGAATAGAAATAATACAACCCTTTCCCCCTATGCTTGTGTGATGCAGATGTAGAAGATGCCCAAATGCAATCCCTTGCCTTAGTAGATAGCTTCCCTTGATAGTAAGATGTCCGCCCATAATGTAGTGAGTATGTTATGTTTATATAGGGATATCTTGTTCAAATTTTGACACTAGTGACCCAAAACTGCCAACTAGAACCTAGGGGAATGCACGGGGTAACAACAACAAAGACCGACTGAAACAAAAAAATAAGGACCAAAAATTACGAAAAACACGAGTGCCTAAAATCATAGAATGGGGCACCCCGGGGTGCCCTAGTGTAACCCTAGGTGCCCCATAATAGGAGTTGGAGATGACAACCGAGTAACAACACCCGAGACTCTTTAAAATATGCCCAAAGCTGTTTAGACAAATGATGACTGAACCAGATAAATAACAATGATGACTGACCAACTAATAAAAAGACCAAGGGATGGGTCACTAGTGAATACTTTTACTACGCAAGATCCATGTATAAAATAACATACTCGACGGTATAAATGTAATAGTAAGTATGTGATTTTGTGACTACATTTTCCCTTACTTTATGTTGGTGAGTGGAAAGCTTGGTAACATAAAGTAGATAGAGATGTGTACCTAAGAAAGAGACGGAGAATCCCTTATTATAGAAGAATTTGAAAATGTGTAGTAGAAGCATGCTGATAAAACCATAAAAGTGTGTCGAACCACATATCAACGAGTTGATCCATGTAACATAATGAAAAAGCGTAAATGTCGTGATGAAGTGTGGTAAATGAAAGTGATGACTAGAATGTATGATGATTTGAATGTGGTTTAATGATGAATAGGTGGGTAGGGAGTGATCAGTTCCCAACCCAAACACTTGTATATGAATGGAATAATCAGAGGATTTTGGCATCCTACCGCCAGAGGAAGAGTGTAGGGAGAAAAGTGTGTTATTCTCCAATCTTTAACTACATCCTCAAGATCTAGCCACTGCAGACAGACTCTAGATCAAATTTTGTGATTTTTGGATCTAAACGATTTTGATTAAACAATTGACCCATATAGGAGTGATAGAGGAAAGACACTCTTTCCCCACTCTATGGGTGTCACCGCAATGTGAAATTTCCAAGTTAGGTCATCTAGAAGTGAATGTGATATGAAAGAGGTAGCTTCCAAGTTAGGTCATTAGGAAGCAAACATGATATGGAAAAAGTAGCTTCCAAGTTAGGTCGTTAGGAAGAAAATGCGATATGGAAAAAGGTAGCTTCCAAGTTAGGTCATTAGGAAGCAAAAGTAGAATAAATGAAGTCTTTTCCAAGTTAGGTCATCTGGAAGCAAGCGCAAAATATAGAATAAATTCCCAAGTTATGTCATCTAGGAAAGAGTGGTGAATGTAACTCCCAAGTTAGGTCATCTGGGAGACCACTTGTAGATTTGAATGATATGGTTTTGATTTGAACACATTTCTTTTGATTGGTTGATTGATCATTTTGATTGGCTACGCTTTACGCTAATTTCCCCAAGCTAGGTCATTAGGGGAAGTCGATAAAAAGTGATGAAATCTCACGTAAAAAAAAATTAGTCACTTGTTTCCCCAAGTTAGGTCATTAGGGGGAATCGATAGAAAGTAATGTGTGATCGTGTTTAGGAAGTTTTAAATGTTTGTTGCCCCCATATTAGGTCATTATGGGGAATCAATGGAGAAATATTGCATTGTGTATTGGTAATTGTCATATTTGTAGTGTTTGAATTCATGGTGACGTGGGGGAATTATAGGGGCCCCGATAATATGCCCCCTTTCGGTGAAAGGGGGAGTGATGAAAAGAATGAAATATAAGCCAAAAGTAACAACATGAGGTGAAAACATGTATGTAGTGAATAAGAGATAATGGTGAAGAGATATAATGTACATTGAATGTGTACAATATGGTGGTAGGAAGAATTCTAAAAATAATTCTACAAACACGGTGTAAATCAGAGTAAAAATGATCAAGTTATAGCAAAACGGTGTGACATGTATTAAGCTGCATGATAATAAGCGTGAAATAGGGACCATAATAAAGGTAGTGATAAAAAGTAACTATAAATAGTAAAGTGAAAAATTATTTTATCACTTTATTTGTCTTTTGCATGAGTGTGAGAGTGTATACGAAGTGAGTGAAGATGCCTCAAGTGAGACCATTGTGCCCTAGTCAGTTAGAGAGAGTGGCAACTGTTGTAGCATCGCATACGACAATGGAGTTGGTAAGTGCATTATTTTTGTAAAAATGTAGGGTGTAATAGGAATTTTAGTTGAATTATTGAATTTTTGAGGTTTTTGTTTTCTCAACATTTGGGACCTGGACAAGAGTGGTGAGGGCACTAGTGACCCTTGGGACTGGAGCGCTAGAAGCGGGCAATGGTCTCTGCTCTCGGGGCGCCCGATCCACGCATATGGGTGCTTGGTCCATAATTGGTAAATTTAGTGGATAATGGTATAAAATGTGTTTCAAGTACGTTGAATAAGTGTGGTTGGTTGTGTAATGTGTTCTAACAACTGCGTTTGTTGTTTTGCAGAGGGATATCCACTTGAGGGAATTTCATGGTGGTCGTCACTTGAGTATATTACTTAGATTGTGGTTGTCATATGATGAGTGGGATGTGACGGATCGTGTCGGCCTACGACATATAGCACGAGATGGGGTACATGCCCCATAACCCATGTTGAGTCCATTGTGTGAGAGATGATGTGTAGACACATGCACATTTTGGTTTCTATGGGGAGATGACAACAACGTTGGAGGATGTATATCGCATTTTGTGATTGTCGGTTCTTGGGGAAGGGTACGAGTGATGGCAGTAGTGGATATGGAGTGGCGGATGCACTAAGAGAGGTGATATTTTACAAGGGCTCGGAGTACGTGCCGAGGGCCATATCGGTTTAGATGTGATATTTCAATCTATGGTTCCACATTTGTGTAAATAAATCACGCAGTGGTGATTACTTCATGTATAGTCATGGAGGTAGGAGGTGTCAGCATCTTGTATAAGTTGCATGACATATGTCGATAGATAGAAAAGGAGGGGATGAGATATCGTGGGCATGGTGTGTTGGCCCATTTATACAGAGACTTGTATCGATTTACATAGGATGAGCATGGTGGAGGTATAGGGGCCACCACACTACTGCATGTGTGGGCATATGAGCACATAGTTGTATCGAGACCGATTATAGGGCCAAGAGGAGAGTGGGCTAGACACTGAGATATATACTCGACGTTGGGTGGATATTTCTTTGTAGGAAGATGGATACTAGCACTTTGAGGCACTTATAGATAGGATGGGGCCTGAGTCAGTTATATGGAGGCCATATCATGATTATGGGGGATGATTGGAGGATGCTTACAAAGTTTCGATGCATTGAGAGGATATATGGCTAGATGAACATTTTCTAGGTGTGGAGTAGCTTTTCAGTGGAGAGGGTATCACGATAGTTTGGTATGGTGTGGGATGTGCCCCGAGATCCGTACATATGGTTGAGAGCTATCAATTCCCCTAGGACGGTGGGTGCCAGGACGGGGCCCACGAGAAGAGCATTGATACCACCAAGGTCGGATGAGATAGACCCAAGTGATAGTAGTTGTGGATAGGGATGACGGGGTACACCAAAGAGTATCGAGCATGGTTGGCAATGCATACGTGGGTATTACTATACCTAGTATTCGTAGGTGCTATGGAGTTTCCACTTGGAGGAGCGAGATAGGGAGGTGTCCCTGACCTTGTAGCAATGAAGACTATTGCAAAGAGTAAATGTTTGTGTATGTCTATATTTTAATGTATTGTCTAAGTTGTTTTTATGTGTTTAACTAACGTGTGATTTTTATGTTATATTTGCAAGGGATGCGTATTGGTCACTGATAGTGGACACATGATCCATCGTTGATGCGAATGTGCCAAATGATGTGCTAGGTGGAGGGATATTAGAGCGTGTTGACAACATTGCAGGCGAGCATGCCCATATTTTTGATCCAGTGGCCATAACAGTGGCGACATGTATGGTGTTGCTAAGTGAGAGGGACGAGGCATGTGAGGAGACTCGATGTGCCCGAGAGGTGGTAGGTGGTGGTCCCTTGGCCCGGGGTTGCATTCACGTGGTATGTATACTTGCAACGTCATTTTCAGAGCAGAAGTATAGATATTTCTATGCTACGTAGGCAGGTGAAGAAATTTTGGGGCCGTGAAATGCGGCGTCACATTGATGGAGAGGCATCTAGTTCTAGGGCTCTTATAGTACATGAGAGCGATAGTGATGATGAGGTATGATGGTGATTATTGTATATGATGTGGGGGCCTTGCCCCAGTTATGAAACATGTTTTTAGGATGATGATTGTATGAACGATATGTGTATGGACACCTATTTTTGATATATGTTGATGTTGGAATGGTTTCTTATAGCGTTGTAATGGATGTTGTATGAGTCTATGGTTATTTTCGTAGCATGTGTATGTGATGAATATAAATTTTCATGTTGATGTTAGTAGTGGTAAATAAAATGTGTATGGTGAATGATGACTAGATAACTAATGTAATGTGATTGATGAAATATTGGATAAATAAAATATGTATCATGAAGGTAATGTAATGATGATAATAGAATAAATGTGAAAATAGACAAATGCACGATAGTGAAAGCGAGTGTAGTAGGATGATTGAGTGAGAATGTAATGTAACCGTAAGAGGATAGAGTGATGAAAATAAGAGGGGGGAGGAATTAACGATGCCCCTAGTGTGTGAATGAATAGGCTCATATAAATAATATCCCTCGGTAGTCAAGTATAAGTTGTGTAGCGAGAGTGCGTCATCGGCAAATGATTAAGTGTGCTATATGAATGATGAAGCATGTGATGAAAGGTTCTTAGAACTAATCCCTCAATAGTCATGTAAGAACCATAAGAACACAAGTGCATCATCAGGGGGTGAGGTGATAATAATCACCTACCAAAGACCAAGACGATGGGTGGCGGTGGAAACATGTGGAATGGATGCGGCATGAGTGTATGAACCAAATGGAATTTCATGTGTAGTAACCACGGGGTATGCAGAGACTAGCAGAAAACCATGAGATGCGTAGCATGAAGTGGTGGATAATGTGGATGTAGCGGATGTAATGAATGTGATGGTGGAAATGATGGATGAGGTGGAGAATGAGCATGTGATGGTGGAGCATGACGAATGAATTGAGCACCTAATGGAGAAGACTCAAGTGGGGTACACCTACGCTGATGGGGTGAAGGAGATAATGACCACTCACGAGAGGCAAAGGAGATGATGTCAAAATCCACTAGTTGTTATATCCTTTTGCGTAGGAAAGGAAATCATTGTCCTATATTTGGTGATGTGATGATAATAAAAATAGTGTTGGTCATGCTGATGTGGCAAGAAGTGTGGGGGATGATGTTGGTTAGAGGGTAACTGAATTAATCACTCATTGAGTAATATGTGCATTACATCATGTGGTCAAGCGTGAGGAGAGAAATACAAAGGCTCTCATGATGGAGGTGGAGTAGTGGAAGTAGGAACTTGTTGTGGAACTAGAGAAGGATGTGTTGGTTGTGAAGGAGGGGTTGAGCTTTGTAGTGCCCGTTTAAACAACCACTTGAGACCAAAGAAACAACCTAGGGTTGGCTAGAAAATTATGGAATAATTTTTTTATTAGAAGAGTCTACAACTAAGTTACAAGACATTAGTTTACTACTGGTAGGTTCGGAACAAATCCTATTTACCCAAAACACAAGCTTCCATTATTAACCCATTTCATGTTCACATAGTTCTAATTTTAGGGTTACATATTTTGCTTAGGTTCAGGGAGTAATCTACCCCCATGCCTGCTCTCTAACAGACTCAGAAATTCAACTAGATTTTTCTCCTACTAAACACTTCCAAAATTTCCCTAAACCATTCCCAATGGATAGGAAATTTTCTCACCTTTCCGGTGATATAAAGTAGTCCTTCTAACTCCTTACAGAACTCAAGTTATGAGTGGGTGGAGTTTCTAGGGCAATTTTTCCCTAGAGGGACACGTGGCAAGAGGAGGGGGATTGTGCCTTGGGCGGCTTGGCGGGTCGCGGGCGGCATAGGGAAATTTTCCCATCACAAAGCTCAAGGGCACAAAACATTCCGCACCCCACGGGTCCCCGGGTGTACATGTGTCGAGCCTTGGCGCATGGCGGAGAAGGGTGAGGAGTTTGGCGGAGCAGCGGAGAATTTTGGCGCGTTGCGCCCGATAGGGAAGAAAAGGAAGAAGAGGGCACGGGTCCACGCACCACAGAAGGACCAAGTCTAAGGGGGAGGTGGAGAAGCGGGCTGTGGAAGAAATTTTATAATTTTTCCAAGGGCCGAAAACCCCAAAACAACAAAGGGCTCTGCCCTACCCACTACCACTCCCCCAAAGTGCCACGTGGCACCTTCTCATTAGTTGTGGGTCGTGGGACAAAACTAAATTTTTTTCCCAAAAAGTTTCAAAGGGATAAAAATTTAAAACGAAATGCACCTCCACCTCAGCCCTTAGAGGACACGTGTCGCCCTACGATTAGGCTGCCGGGCAGCGCGGAGGAAAATGAAAAATTTTCCCAAGTAAAATTTTTCAAAGGAATAGTTTTTAAAAATTAGTCCACCCCTCCTAGGGTGCCACGTGGCAGGCCCGATTGGTTGTGGGATGGCGGGGGCTGCGGACCTTTTTGGGAAATCTTTCCAAGGTCAAAATTTAAATTTTTCTATAGTTAGATTAAATCGTATTATTTTTTTGAATGCCAAATTGAAGTAAAACTTCAAATGGCCATAAATTTTGATAGGAATGTCAGATTTGGAAAAATGAGGACTTTTCGGAAATCTCTCGATGCCCTCTTTGCACGGGAGTCATCAATTTAAAATTTGATGAAGTTTAAAGGAAAATTTTATGAAATCGATCTCTGCGAGGCTTTTAATATGTGAGCGGAGTTTTCAACTTATAATTTTGATAAAATTAGAACTCCTCCTTAACTCAACATGTCAAACAGACATGGAGGATCGGTCTAGAGAGGGTTTAGAGTATTTTAGTGAAGTCAAATTGTCCAATTTGTTCGAGGTTGCATTTTTCTAGCAATAGATAAGGGGAAAAACAACTTGTGCAAGTTCCGTTTGAAATTCATTAAGTTTTGGAGGTTCTTTCGTGACTGTTATAGTGAATTTGAGTTCCTTAGGTCTTCCTAAGTATGAATTTCAAGGTTTCATAACTTATTGTTGAGTATAAGTCTGAACTGCTCATTTTAATTAAAATGTGCATTGCCAGATTTAAGTTTTAAAACTGTGAGTTGTTTCTTTAAATTGATTTAGCAATTTGTCTTTTGAATGTGCATATGATTCTAACTTAGTCAAATACAATTCTTATTAGATCATCCATTCAATTCTAAATAAAAATGCATCTCTGATTTCAATTTCAATATACAATTTTGTAATTAATATAACACTATCTTTCATTCCATACACATGCTTCTTTCTTTTCTTTTCAAACAACAATCAATTTTCAACAATAATTCAAATCAAATGTGCAATACATTTTTAAGAAGGAAAGAAATATTTTGATGATTAACAATGCATTCTTTTCAACTTATCACTTTCCATTGTATTCAAATACAGTACATAAACCAAACAACATTGTTTCTTATTCTTTTCCAACCAGAGATATCTTTTTTTACAGCAATTCAATTCCTGTATACTGATACAATTTAGAAAACTACTTCAATTATTTATTCATAATTCCATAACACTTTTCATGACTTGTCACTTTTTGAATTTGAATTGGTTTCAAATTACAAAATACTAAGCATAGAAAACCATTTACATTCTTTTGTAAACAGAGAACAAATATATTTCATTACATTTCTCCATTCAAATTCAAACCTATATTATCAATACGATAACTTCACATTACAAACATTATACAACTCATCCACTCAAGGTGGGAAAGGTTACAATGAATTTGCTCAAAATATTGGGACTATCAAAACTGTATATGTTCCTGCTCCAAACAATAGCATGCTAGTTTCTCCATCTTTTCAACTTTGATCACAACAAGGAAGGGGAAAGACAACGCTCTCCACCAAACCAAGACATCCAATGAGAAGGGAGAAGTTGTCCTTCCTCATTTTCCCCAAGCCCCAACCATATTGAAATAAATAATGAGAGACAACTCATGGCAACAATGGCTTCTACAATAACAAGAAACATTCTTTTCACATGCACAAATTAATAAGATACACATTCCAAACAAGGATAATAGTTCAACTGCATTTGAATCATTCACACAGAACATAGGCTTGATCAAGCAAGCCAACAAGAGCAAGAACTATGGGGAACTCCTTATGCCTCCCAATTTGGAATTGGGCATCCACCAAAATGCATACCACCAATAAACACATCAAACCCATAAACCTTATATCTCCCAACCCTTCTTTATGCCCCCACCAAGTTTATCCCTTATGCCCCCATAGTAAGAAATTCAAGTAGTTTCTTTTCCAAGGTGGATCCCAAAACAAAACTCCCTCCTCATAAACAGTGCCATTGGCAATCCCTTATGCCCCCATATGAAATCCCCATAGCCTTCTCCTACACCATGCCCTAAGCATTCTACCCAACCAGCCAACAATACACAACACATTCACCATTTTTCTCATGCAAGGAAAGAGAAAACAACATTTAAAAAGGGCAAGATCCTACCTCTCCATAATGGAGTTTGTTCCAAAACAACAAGCTCCTTGATGATCAAAAATACAGTCCAAAACAACAAGCTCTTCAATGACCAAAAATCAGTCCAAGAACAGCAACACCAAGCATGCAAATGAATTTTCAAACTCTCTCCACAAGCAAGACTCCCACAACAATAAAATTTGACCCCAAAGAAGGAAGAACAAAGTTTCAACAACCTCCAAATGAGCAAGAAGCTTCACTTTTATAGGAAAGGAAAGAGAGAGGATGATGTGGATCCAAGTGGGATGCCACATCATTTTTCCTCATCCCCAAGAGGAAATCAACATCAACAAACAAATCACAATAAATTAAACATGACAAAATCACTTACATACTCCAATTCAACCCATACTCCAAAAAATTTGCATTAAAATATATAAGGGAAGTGCAATTAAAACTTACAAATTTGTCACTTCAAAAATCATTAAAAATGCTTAAATTTAACCTCAAACCATAGGCATGGTTGGTGGATTATTTTAAGAGGTGTGGGACAAGTTTAACTTGTCCCACAAGCCTCCAAATTTGGCCTCCAAGGTCAAATTCGAATTTCATAAAAGATGGAGTGTTTGACCTTCCAAAATCAGCCTTACATACTCTTACATATTTCTTACACATCCTTACAAATTAACTTACACACTCTTCCAACTTTATTATTTAAACTCAGAAAAAATTTATTAATTACATTCCATGTCCCAATTAAATTTAAATAAAGTTTAACTATGTGACTCTCACATTAAATCCATCACATTTAAATTAATTAAAAAAGAACACATTACAAATAAAAATACATACAACAATAATAAAAAGGAACACATAAATAAAACACATATCCCATGGTCACATATAATGGAAATCCCCCATGGGTAGGATAATTAAACTCAAAAGCTACAACCCCGCCATCCCTGCATCAACACACCTCCAAGCCTGCTAAAGAAGCATCTGTGCACACAAAGAACTCACCATGTGGATCCAAAGATCGCAAGACTAGGTCTTGTAGTGAGGCACTCCTTGATGTCTGAAGGCCTGCTCACATATGTCCATCCAAATAAACTTCTTCCCTTTCCTCCGAAGGGAAGTGATAAAGTCGCTAATCCAAGAAAAATCCGAACAAATCTCGGTATTAACTCGCTAAACCCATGAAGTCTGCGCACCACGGTCACTATAGTGGGTGTTCACAACCCATAATGGCTCTAATCTTGGAAAGGATCGATTGCGATACCTTCCCTAGAAATGATATGACCCAAACATCGCACCTCTGTCTAGAAGAAAGCACAATTCTCCAAGTTCCCATAAAGTTGCTGCTCACGAAGACATTGAAGAACTTGTCGAAGGTGCCCCTCGTGCTCCTCACGTGTATGTGAGTATATCAAAATGACATCTAGGAAAATGAGCATGAATCGATCTAAGAAGGTCCTGAATACCCCATTCATCAAACTCATGAACACCCAGGGCATTCGCATTCCAAACCAAAAGGCACCACTTTGTGAACTCATAGTCCCCATACATCATACGAAAAGTGGTCTTATGAATGTCTACCTCCGAAATCCTCAACTAATGGTAGCTCGACTTGAGATCAATCTTAGAGAACACTGTGGCTCCCTTCATCTGATCAAACAAGTCATCAATATGAGGAAGAGGATAATGATTCTTGATCGTTACCTTGTTCAACTGGCGGTAATCAATACACAACCGCAATGATCCATCCTTCTTCTTCACGAAAATCACCGGTGCACCCCAAGGGGATACACTAGGATGGATAAGGCCCTTCTCTAAAAGGCCCTCAAGCTGTAACTTGAGCTCATAAAGCTCTGGGGTGGTCATCCGATAAGGTTCCCATGAGATAGGCTCTGCTCAGGAACTAGGTCTATATGGAAATCAATCTCACATGGGGGTGGCATCCCGGTAGCTCCCTGGAAATACATTGAAAAAACTCTCTCAAGATGGGATGATCATCTAGTGATGGTCCACTAGACCCATCCTTTGATCTATCACTAACTGTAACAACATACATCTGATAACCCCGTCACACACACCACTTAAGCTGCATAGTGGAAATGGTGTGAATAGAAATGAGTCTCCTGACTCCCGAGATCACCAACTCAACTCCCGAATCATCTCGCACAAGCTATAGTCTTATGATAACAATCCATCCTGCCTGTGTGCGAGAACCAATCCATATCCAAAATGACTCCATACGAGCCCAAAGGAAGAATACGGAGATCTGAGGTGGTGGTGAAAGGTCCCAAATCCACTACACACTCCTTAACTAAGGAGTCTACAGAGATCTTGGCTCTAGAAGCCATCTTGACATCCCAACTAAGACCCTGCCTAACTGCCACCAGCCTACATCGCTCTACTAAAGATGGTGTAATGAAAGAATTAGAAGAACAGAATCAAACAATACAGAGGTAGGAATACCACCAATGCTACCTATGGTCTCAATGATTGTGCTCTGGTGCTCTACCTAGCGGTTCTCAACTGCTGCATAGATCTTATGGCTATGTCCCATGTCACCAACTATCGGCTTAGAAACCGGTGCCTTACCCTTGTTAGGGTTCTGAGGGAAATCTCTCCAGAAATTTCTAGCTACTCCACATCCAAAGCAACCACCTGATCCTCTCCAAGGAATAGCACCTCTAGTAGGTGCCCTAGAAGCCTGTGGTGTGGATCCTGATGATCGGATGTGGTCTGTTGTGGCCTCTGCTAGTGAGCTCCTGCTGACTGAGCTCTAGGTCCACCTTGTGTCTTGATGGGACCCCTAGGAGGAGGCCCCATGCTCGACCTCTTTATGCATCAGCTCTTTGTGGAGGTCTATACGGTGGGTGGGACTGTTGTTGTTGCTACTTTGTGGCCTAAAGGATGATGTGTCTTTGAATCCGACCACCACGAGGAAGAGGTACTGAACCTCTCGATCTACCATCCTACATCTGCTGAATGCGGCTCCTAACTCGGTCTCTAGCCTGCTAGGTTTTACCCCGAGTCTCCTCTACAATATAGGCCTTCTCAATGGCCTCTACTAAAGTCTGTGGACAAGTGAATCCATACTGCACCTCCAATGTCCAAATTAGCCCCGAATGAACATGTGAATCGCACACTGCTCATCCTGCCTATACTCTCTACATCTTTGAAGTAGATCTAGAAATCTACTCTCATACTCTACTACTAAAAGGGTATCCTGTCAGAGGTCATGGAACTCATCAATCCTCTATTGGATGAACCTCCGTGATAGATATCTGCTCCTGAATCTCTCCTCAAATAGCTCCCAAGTCACTGTCTCTGAATCTACATGGAGCTTCTACTCCTTTGTCCTCCACCATACTCCTGCTCCATCCCTCACAATAGATGGATGCAACATGAGCTTTCGTGTTGCTAGAACAAGGACAAAGCTTGAAAGCAACCACTCAAGCTCACTAGCCAGGCCTCTGCCTAAAATCCACCTGTATCACCTAAGTAATGTGAGGGCCTAAGCTTCAAGATCTCCCTGATGTGATCCGCTGTTGTGGTCTATCGGCCTCTAGGTATCTTTGCACACTCATCCCTAAGCCTAGGGCTCGAGACCTCTCTCTACGCTCTACGGAACTCTGTCACCTTTGTCTCTTAGGTGGTGATCTACTCATAGCTAACTCGCATGGGATTTCTCTCCTCTATGCTCCTCACTAAGTCGAGGAGATACCTAACCCTCGATGGAAGGAGCTCTATCATGACTAGCTATCTGCCCTCCACCTAATCCTCGCGTAGAGCAGCATTAACATCCTAAAGGGTCTATAAAATCTAAGGTAGAATGGTTGCTACACCCTGATCCTGGTGGTGGTGGTGGTTCTGAGTCTCTATGAAGGTTCCTCTCACTCGTTTGCGCCTCCTGCATAGACCAAAGTGAGAGTCAGTTCATTTGCTAAGTTATACAACTTCCATGTTTACTAAAACATACAAATTCTTGCTAAGTTGTTTTCTTGATTTACAGTGTGCTAGGTTTAAGTTTTCATGTCTCAAGTTTTCTAGTGTGCCCAATGGTCCAAGCCTTTGAACCACTTTGCTCGATACCAAACTCATAGCAAAAAGTGCCCATTTAAACAACCACTTGAGACCAAAGAAACAACCTAGGGTTGGCTAGAAAATTATGGAATAATTTTTTTTTTATTAGAAGAGTCTACAACTAAGTTGCAAGACATCAGTTTACTACTGGCAGGTTCTAGAACAAATCCTATTTACCCAAAACACAAGCTTCCATTATTAACCCATTTCATGTTCACATAGTTCCAATTTTAGGGTTACATATTTTGCTTAGGTTCAGGGAGTAATCTACCCCATGCCTGCTCTCTAACAGACTCAGAACTTCAACTGGGTTTTTCTCCTACTAAACACTTCCAAAATTTCCCTAAACCATTCCCAATGGATAGGAAATTTTCTCACCTTTCCGTGATATAAAGTAGTCCTAACTCCTTACATAACTCAAGTTATGAGTGGGCGGAGTTTCTAGGGAAATTTTTCCCTAGAGGGACACGTGGCAAGAGGAGGGGGATTGCGCCTTGGGTGGCTTGGCGGGTCGCAGGGTGGCATAGGGAAATTTTCCCATCACAAATCTCAAGGGCATAAAACATTCGCGCCCCCGCAGTCCCCTGAGTGTACACGTGTCGAGCCTTGGCGCATGACGGAGAAGGGGTGAGGAGTTTGGTGGAGCGGCAGAGAATTTTGGCGCATTGCACCCGATAGGGAAGAAAAGGAAGAAGAGGGCATGCGGGTCCGCGCACCCGTGGAAGGACCAAGTCGAGGGGGAGGTGGAGAAGCGGGCCGTGGAAGAAATTTTATAATTTTTCCAAGGGCCGAAAACCCCAAAACAACAAAGGGCTCCGCCCTACCCATTGCCCCCCCCCAAAGTGCCACGTGGCACCTTCTCATTGGCTATGGGCCAGGGCCAAAATGAAAATTTTTCCCAAAAATTTTCAAAGGGATAAAAATTTAAAATGAACCGCGCCTCCGCCTCAGCCCTTAGAGGACACGTGTCGCCCTCTGATTGGTTGCGGGCTGGCGGAGGAAAATGAAAATTTTCCCAAGTAAAATTTTTCAAAGGAATAAGTTTTAAAAAATTAGTCCGCCCCTCCTGGGGTGCCACGTGGCAGGCCCGATTGGTTGGGATGGCGGGGCCGCGGACCTTTTGGGAAATCTTTCCAAGGTCAAAATTTAAATTTTTCTATAGTTAGATTAAATCGTATTATTATTTTTTTGAATGCCAAATTGAAGTAAAACTTCAAATGGCCATAACTTTTGATAGGAATGTCAGATTTGGGAAAACGAGGACTTTTTAGGAAAGCTCTCGATGCCCTCTTTACACAAGAGTCATCAATTTTAAAATTTGATGAAGTTTAAAGGGTAAATTTTATGAAATCGATCTGCAGGCTTTTAATATGTGAACTGGCAGTTTTTCAACTTATAATTTTGATAAAATTAGAACTCCTCCTTCACTCAACATGTCAAACAGACATGGAGGATCAGTCTAGGGAGGGTTTAGAGTATTTTAGTGAAGTCAAATTGTCCAATTTGTTTGAGGTTGCATTTTTCCGGCAATAGACGGAAAAACGACTGTGCAAGTTCCATTTGAAATTCATTAAGTTTTGGAGGTTCTTTCATAACTATTATATTGAATTTGAGTTCCTTAGGTCTTCCTAAGTATGAATTTCAAGATTTCATAACTTATTGTTGAGTATAAGTTTGAACTGCTCATTTTAATTAAAATGTGCATTGCCAGATTTAAGTTTTAAAACAATGAGTTGTGTCTTTAAATTGATTTAGCAATTTGTCTTTTGAATGTGCATATGATTCTAATTTAGTCAAATACAATGCTTATTAGATCATCCATTCAATTCTAAATAGAAATGCATCTCTGATTTCAATTTCAATATACAATTTTGCAATTAATATAACACTATCTTCATTCCATACGCATGCTTCTTTCTTTTCTTTTTAAACAGTAATCAATTAAGTTTCAACAATAATTCAAATCAAATGTGCAATACATTTTTAAGAAGGGAAAGAAATATTTTGATGATTAACAATGCATTCTTTTCAACTTATCACTTTCCATTGTATTCAAATACAATACATAAACCAAACAACATTGTTTCTTATTCTTTTCCAACCAGAGATATTTTTTTTTACACAATTCAATTCCTGTATACAATACAATTTAGAAAACTACTTCAATTATTTATTCATAATTCCATAACACTTTTGCAACTTGTCACTTTTCGAATTTGAATTGGTTTCAAATTACAAAATACTAAGCATAGAAAATCATTTACATTCTTTTGTAAAACAAGAGAACAAATATATTTCCTTACATTTCTCCATTCAAATTCAAACCTCTATTATCAATACAATAACTTCACATTACAAACATTATACAACTCATCCACTCAAGGTGGGAAAGGTTACAATGAGTTTGCTCAAAAGATTGGGACTGTCAAAACTGTATATGTTCCTACTCCAAACAACAACATGTTAGTTTCTCCATCTTTTCAACTTTGATCACAACAAGGAAGGGGGAAAGGCAACGCTCTCCACCCAACCAAGACATCCAATGAGAAGGGAGAAGCCATCCTTCCTCATTGGCCCCCAAGCCCCAACCATATTGAAATAAAGAATGAGAGACAACTCATGGCAACAATGGCTTCTACAATAACAAGCAACATTCTTTTCACATGCACAGATTAATAAGATACACATTCCAAACAAGGACAAGTAGTTCACAACTGCATTTGAAATCATTCACACAGAACATAGGCTTGATCAAGCAAGCCAACAAGAGCAAGAACTATGGGGAACTCCTTATGCCTCCCAATTTGGAATTGGGCATCCACCAAAATGCATACCACCAATAAACACATCAAACCCATAAACCTTATATCTCCCAACCCCTCCTTATGCCCCCCCAAGTTTATCCCTTATGCCCCCCATAGTAAGAAATGCAAGCAGTTTCTTTTCCAAGGTGGATCCCAAAACCAAAACTCCCTCCTCAATAAAATAGTGCCATTGGCAATCCCTTATGCCCCCATATGAAATCCCCATAGCCTTCTCCTACACCATGCCCTAAGCATTCTACCCAACCAGCCAACAATACACAACACATTCACCATTTTTCTCATGCAAGGAAAGAGAAAACAACATTTAAAAAGGGCAAGATCCTACCTCTCCATTATGGAGTTTGTTTCCAAAACAACAAGCTCCTTCAATGCTCAAAAATACAGTCCAAAACAACAAGCTCTTCAATGACCAAAAATCAGTCCAAGAACAACAACACCAAGTATGTAAATGAATTTTCAAACTCTCCCCACAAGCAAGACTCCCACAACAATAAAATTTGACCCCCAAAGAAGAAAGAACAAAGTTTCAACAACCTCCAAATGAGCAAGAAGCTTCACTTTTATAGGAAAGGAAAGAGAGAGGATGATGTGGATCCAAGTGGGATGCCACATCATTTTTCCTCATCCCCAAGAGGAAATCAACATCAAAAAACAAATCACAATAAATTAAACATGACAAAATCACTTACATACTCCAATTCAACCCATACTCCAAAAAGGACTGCATTAAAAATATGTAAGGGAAGTGCAATTAAAACTTACAAATTGTCACTTCAAAAAGCATTAAAAATGCCTAAATTTAACCTCCAAACCATAGGCATGGTTGGTGGATGATTTTAAGAGGTGTGGGACAAGTTTAACTTGTCCCACAAGCCTCCAAATTTGGCCTCCAAGGTCAAATTCGAATTTCATAAAAGATGGAGTGTTTGACCTTCCAAAATCAGCCTTACATACTCTTACATATTTCTTACACATCCTTACAAATTAACTTACACACTCTTCCAACATTATTATTTAAACTCAACAACTTTATTAATTACATTCCATGTCCCAATTAAATTTAAATAAAGTTTAACTATGTGACTCTCACATTAAATCCATCACATTTAAATTAATTAAAAAAAGAACACATTACAAATAAAAATACATACAACAATAATAAAAAGGAACACATAAATAAAACACATATCCCATGGTCACATATAATGGAAATCCCCCATGGGAATTCCTAGCAAAACACAACACACACAAACAATACAGTTGCCATGGTGACCTTGTTGAATTCACCGGAATTTCAATATGGTTAGTCTCGGTCCCCGACATTGTTGTGATTTTTAACCTGCAAAATGCAAATACCTCCTTTGGCCTCGTGGCCGCATCAGACATCCAAAATGATATAAACAATATCTCAAAATCATCTAAACACACAAATCACAACAATATCATTAATTCAACATTATCATTTTTAATTAAATAAATCAACTATATCATCATCAAAATCTACCATACCAAGATCTACTCAAATATCCAATATCATAAGTCCAAATCAACATCTATAATATGTCCATGTCACAACAATATATCATCAACCACATATAGAAAATGTCTCTAGTAATCATCAATCATAATAACTGAATCTAGATCAATACTAATCCATGATCTAACATCTAACCATCATACTAAAACAAAACATAGTAGTGTCCATAATATGATCAATAGTATCAAAATCAATATCAAAAAGTGTCAAAGGGAAGTGGGCACTACAAGCTTGTTTGGAATGCACTTTAGGAAAATGTGGAGATTGCTTTGGATGCTCAACAAGAGGTGGGAGTGGAAGACTAGAGGATGGAACTGTCAGAGAAACATGTGTGGGTTCAACGATATGTGAGGATATAAGATATTTTTCTAGATCAATGACTTTATAGCATAAGAGAATGAATGAATCACAAGTGTCATATTGTAACCTTTGCTTAAGGGGAGGAATAAGACCACAAAAAAGAGAATTGCTTCTCTAAGTCACTAGGTTAGAAAATGAGTTGGTGTATACAAGCATTGAACCGTAAGATATATTCCTGGATAGGTTCAGAGGAGACTTGATGCAAAGAAGTAATATGGTCATAAGTAACTCTGGGGTCATTGTTAAGAATGAAACAATGGAGGAAAGCATCCTTCATGTCATAGATGGTGCTAATGGACCCAAAAGGTAGATGATTGTACCACTGTAGTGCTTCATTAGTAAGACTATAACAAAAGGTCTTAACCAAAAAATGATCATTAGAGTAATCGGCCATAAGCATGCGGTAATGTAGGATATGAGCATGAGGATCACCAATACCATCAAACCATGTGAAATTAGGCATGATAAATTCTTTAGGGAAGGTGGAATTATGAATCTTTTAGGAATAGGATTTCCATGCAAAGAATTGTTGTCAATAGAGGCATAATAGGCTTTACTTTCTAAAGTAAGAGTATGAAATTGCGATTGGAGTTGTCCTACAACATGCATGAGAGATAAAATATCTTGTGAGGGGATGGTAGGAGATGGAAATAATGTATTAAGTGGTTGAATTTTTCCATTATGAGTGATCATAGGGATATCAAGAGGTGATATAGTGGAGTCAGATGCTAAAGGAGCTATGGTAGATGATGATGTAGGAGCTATAATATGACTAGGATCAACACAATCCCTAGTAGGTGTAGTGATCAAGGAGGAAAATTCTATAGGAGAAGATGTAGTAGGATCTCAGAGGATGTAGGGATGGAAGGAGAAGAAGAAGATGTGACTCAATAATAGGATGTGACTCATGCACAATAGTAGATGCATCAAGAGGACCTTAGGAGAGGACAACAATGGGGTAGGAGAGTCACATGTAACAATATAAAAGAAGGAGACCCATGATGATGATTAGTAGAAGATGGGGCAACCCACGGCGTATAATGAGTGAAATAATGTTGTTGTCATACCTATAGGAGGATCAATAGGATCATCAATGTAATATGAAGGAGAATGCCAAGCTGCATGAAGAAGAACTATGCTTAACCAATAAGGTAGTAAAAAGGATCCAAAGGAAAAGTATTCAAAAAGTCAAGTTCACCAAAATGATTAACTAAAAATAGAGAAAAATAGATTTTTTTATTTTTATGAGTTAATCTAAATAAATGAATTCTATACTAAAATGTTGGATCTAAATATTTTATTATTATTTAAATATAGTGAAATAATGGAAATAAGAGGGATATGGTACTAACCTCAAGTTGAATTACCTCGGATGTGTGCTAAATGAAGTAGGTTGTTGTGTAGACTAGGAAAACTATGATTGGGTGGCCTCGGGAAGGGCAAAAGCTAAGTATTTTACTAGACTGAGGTTCCTGGGAGGATAATGGAGTGCCCCAAGGTGCCCTGGTCTATGATCTAGGAACTGTAGACCGCAGTAAAAGTAGGACTTGGATCTGGTAGTGTCACAATATCTCTGTAATATCTTTTTCCTGTCGCACAAATGTCACAATATTATCGCATGTGTCACTTCAAATGCAATTTGAAGATTCACCTACAAAACCCTATTCAAAGCATCAATTCCTAAGAAATAAAAATGCATATGAATAGGTCGGATTGACCTTAGCTGCCAAAATGGTGGACTTATGACTAAGCGTTGCACTACATTCCAGACCCCATGTAGTTCTATGTGCGTGTGTGTGTAATTTTGTGCCTAGGATGCCCTAAAGCACCAATGACACAGAAATAGGGGTAATAACTAGATGTAAAGATGCAAATGGTGGATGGAATGGAAAGAATACAACCCTTTCCCCCTATGCTTGTATGATGCAAGATGTAGAAGATTCCCAAATGCAGTCCCTTGCCTTATTAAATAGTTTCCCATGATAGTAAGATGTCCACCCATAATGTAGTGAGTATGCTATGTTTATATAGGGATCTTTTGTTCAAATTTTGACACTAGTGACCCGAAAATGTCGGCTACAACCTAGGGAATGCACGGGGTAACAATAAAGACCGACCTCGAACAAACAAATTAAGACCAAAAAAATAAAACACGGGCACCTAAAATCATGGATTAGGGCACCCCAATGTAACCTTAGCACCCTAGTATAGGACTAGAGATGACAACTGAGAAAATTATGACACTTGAGACTCTCTAAAAGACGCCCAAAACTGTATAGACAAGTGACGACTGAACCAGACAAATAACAATGATGACTAACCAACTAACAACAAGACCAAGGGATGGGTCACTAGTGAATAATTTTACTACGCAAGATCCATATATAAAATAACATACTAGTGGTATAAATGTAATAGTAAGTGCGTGATTTTGTGACAACACTAGCTATCACCACCTAGGTTGTATCCATCAAACATCTAGGAGCTCCATTGGATACATATAGATCCATCTAAGGAACACAAGGGCTAGTTAATATGCATACACACTTCATAGGAGGGAAGTTCATTCTATTCTATGCACACATATATTACATTTCTTTACATTAGCTTATTTGTTCGCTATCAAGTGTGACACACACAAGAGCCACCTAGGGGACAATTCGCACACACACACATAGAAATACATTGGGTCTAATATGTAATGTAACACTCGGTCATAAGTTTACCATTGTGATAGCCAAGAATAGTATGACCCATTATTCTGCATCTTTATTTTTTAGGATTTGATGTCTCTTTGAGGGTTTTACAGGTCATTACTTCATTACTGAGTTTCAATGACTTTGGTGATCATTGTGAAACCTCATAATGACCAAAGTTTAACAATAACGAATACTTCACGACCACTTAGGGAGGTTTCATGAGCATTTTCACGGACATAGGTTCCCATAAAAGTCTAGGGCACCCACAAGCACCCCTATCCCTCTCCAAACCCCAGTCCTAAAAGATCGTCAATTCACACATTTTTTTGAGGCTCTGTGTGACGCTTATCCATCTCTCGATCTTTCATTCAAGATTACTTCGGCACAATCTAGATATCACTGTGAACCAACTAAGTCATCTTACCCTTGTTTGCAACTAGGGTTTCACATTTTACTACTTAACTTGCTTGGGTTAATTTAGGTATTTAGTTATTTATTCATGTATTTCGTACAATAGCAATCGATTAGGCATATACATTAACATTTTAGCTTAATAAAAAACATAGTCCATAAAACATGCATTTGGGCTGCCATGTTCTGATGCAAAAGAAACCCGAAAACCTAACAGTCTTAAAAATGAACTCCTTAGCCCTGAAACAACTATAAATTCACCTAAGTCCAAAATGGGATTGTAAGTTATCAAAAATAATCAGGGTAATATTTTGGATAACAAAAACCATATGATGAGCATCGATGAAGGTTGGTTCCAGAGAATCAAGGCTTGGAGGTTGGAATGGAACCTACGACATGGGAGCACCGATTGGTGCGACGTGACACCAATCGGGAGTCCCTCGTCTAGGAAAGGTTTTTAGATAACAACAAATCCATAACATCGACGTATTGATTGGTGCAACATGGCACCAATCGGGATCCCATAAATTGAGCTCTTAGATAAAAATAATGTGCGTCAAGAGGAAACTAATGGCCCACACATGGTGTCGATCAATAGATGTATCGCTAAGCTAAAACCACCAAAAATCCTTGAGAGAAAGTGAATAAAGCTAAAATTAATTATGGAGAAACACATTATAGGTGACATGATAAATTTAGCAAGAAATAATTAAGTAATTGAGAATAAAATAATTGCATGAGATTTAATAAAGAGTTTTCAAAGAAATACTAAATTCAACCAATGTGTAAAACAACAAGGGAGTTTTATTAATTAAAACCCGAGTTTTTAAGCCGAAATAGATTCAACCAATAAGTAAAATATAATGTAAATGGTATAAATGCAAGAAATCTAGTGAATAAACAAGAAATCTAGTGAATAAGTTTAACAAAGAGTTTAACTCCAAATTTAGAAAATATTCAGTTAAAATTAAACCATGAAGGATAAAGATAGAAAAATTTATAAAAGAGGAAGAAACAATTAGAGGACACATACGGGTTTTACATATTGGCTCGCACATCCTCTAAGTTGAATCTAAACTAGAAAAATAAGATACAAATAAGGAAAGGTGGGTAGAAAAAGCTCAAAGACTTAGCAAAATGCGAGTAGGAAGAACCATTACCAAGAGAATTAGGTTTTTTTCTTTTTTCTTTAAAATTTGGTTTGCAAAGATATTTAGATATTTGTTTGCTTTGATGTGATGGTTAGGCCATCATACACATAGGATCGAGGTCTCAAGTTCGAGCCTTAACCCCTTTGTCTAAAAACTAAATAATTTCTTATAAAAATAGTAAAACCAAAAGGAAACGATTACACGTAGACACTATAATGATGTGGGTGAATGCCCAAGACACTTAAATGTGAAGAAAGGGGTCACGAGTTGATTCAACACTCGGACCTCAATATTTTGTTAAAATCATAAAGTTTAAGATATAGAAATAAACCACCTTGATAATAAAACTATGTGTGTTATAAACTAATTTCTCCTATGTGACCGATTAGCTAAAACATCACAATAGTAAGGGAGGGGTTTTGGGTTCGAATTTATCCCTAAATTTTGTTATAACATGTTAAATTTAAAAATGAGATAATTATGATAAAGGGTTAAATGATTAGTTACAAACCATGATACGATATTGGGTTTCTAGTCCACTATAATGCTATTAACACGAGGATATAAATGATGGATTTAACAATGTTTTATAGATAAAATGAACCATGAGAGAGATATTTCTAATCTTATCTAAATGTAATGTGAGAATAACAATAGTTGCATGATGGGTGAAACAATGAATTTCATCATGACATAAAGGGACGTGGTAACAAGTACACTATCATGACAAAGGAGTTTAGTGATAAAGAGAATTATATATTTATTAACCATGTTAGGATATCAAAGCAAAACGTTATGACAATATTTGATGATAAATACAAAATTGAAAGTCGGGGCCATTGGCCTAAACCAAACAATATTGGATGTGATCTATACACCTATAGTGTTAGGTCATTAACGAAAACCTTTATTGTGTATTACGATTTAGTCAAACAAGTTATGACATGATTAAATTAACTTGTGGATTACAAAATAATGTGCTTTTATGAATATATTATCAATGCAAAATAAGATAATGATTGCATATGTTTTTATGTCATTTATGAAACTTATAAGAAGTATTATCAACTTGGAAACTACAATATATTACTATTGCATCTCGAAAGTAAGATAAAATGTAAGTGAAGAAACAATGGTCATAAAATCATAACGAAGATCATGAGATTCTAGCATGGGTAACGTAAACCTATTCACATAAGAACGGAAAATACTAAACTTGTACAAAACCTTGAATAGGGCAATAAATGAAATTATTCTTGCATGTCAACTTAACTCTTGAGAAGAGTTATCAAAATTGGGAAATCACGTAAAAGAGGATTTTACGACATGGGTAAACCTAGAAATAATATTTGAACTTCCCAACATTACCAAGCTTGAGCATAATTCGTATGAGAGGTGTCAAACTAATAAACATAGCCTTTAACAAAAGAAGATTGCATATTTTAAATTGAAGGTTAATAACATTGTGGAAATCGTAAATGACTAAGTGTAAATATCTTATTTTAAAAGGACTTGCATTAAGAAAAGGAAAGGATATATTATGTTGTTCAACAACAAAGATGTCAAATGACATCATAATTATAAATTTAAGGTATTTATGATGATTATGCAGGGAATCAATATATGTAACCCCGGATTCATAGAGATGACATGATCTATACTTAGAACATGTATTGGAAATGAAATGTAATTGTCAAGCAATGAGAATTGATTATACATAGATACATATATATATATATATATATATATATATATATATATATATATATATATATATATATATTAGGAAGAACATATGAAAAATACTAGGTCCTTGTAGAAATGATACTACAAATTAAATTTTAATTGATCGAGGTCTATGAATATGTCACAATGAGTAACTTGGAATTTGTTAATCATATATTAAAGCTCATTATGTATTAATTATGTCTTAGTGGAAATTGGATAGCTAGGAAAAGGAAATCCATGTCTTATTTATGATTTGTTGGAATCTTATATCGCACGGATCATAGGATTAGAACCTAGCTCTCAAAGATAAAAATGTATTCTAAATATGATTTAGTAGAATCAATAACTATGGAGAAGAAAACTATTTATCTTGAGCAGAAATTGGAATCCACTTTTGGATATGACCATGTATATGGCATGTTTTCTAAGTTCTACGTGGAGCAAATCTAGTGACTTTATTAAATGCATGACATGATGTTTTGGATTATGAATGTGTTGATTTTTGGCACATCTATGAATATGTTTATTATGTGGAGATGTTTATGGAAAAACGTTTTAGGATTCTTGTAATGATAGACTGGATCAGATTTACATAAATTAGCAACAAATTATACACAAATCAATATCTCTTATTCAACACATTAAACTTCTAATATTATTCGAGAATAATAATGTATCTTCAATTCATTCCGGATACATACATCTTTGAACAATATGCCAATATATAGGAGATAGTTTCTATTAAGTAGGAAACAACTCAACCACAAATATCTTCTATTTAGTTGTAATTGTTACTCACGTAACAATACACAACTCAAATCATATGAGTTGTTAAAACAACTCAACCAACATATTATTGTTAATATAACAATAATATAATTACTAACATTTGTATTTAATGAATACATATTAATGTAAACATTAATACTTAATTTCCTAACATTCCCCCCCTTAATGTTTACATGGTACAACATATCTCGTTCACTGATTGTAGCCTGCCACCTCTGTGTGCTCATGATCAACTCCGCAAATGTGTAAGCATTGGGCTTGCACAAAACTCGAACATGTGCCAACGCACATTTCTTCCACTGATGGTTTTCTCTGGCTTCTACCAACAACCTTACCAATTGGTTTTGCAGGTGTACCAATAACCTTTCACACTTGGTTTTGCAGGATCACCAAAAACCTTACACAATTGGTTTTTACAGGTTTACCAAAAACCTTACACAATTGGTTTTTACAGGTTTACCAAAAACCTTACACAATTGGTTTTTACAGGTTTACCAAAAACCTTACATCATGATTGCTACAATACTTTTGATCAATATTATACAATGTCACTACAAAAGGGAATCATGTAGGAAATATTGCTTTCAAAACTGAACAATAAAACATAATGGAAATGGAACAATGAGACCATGTTCCCCCCCTCATTGTGAACATTTCACTTATTCAATCCAAAACAGAACTCAAATCAATCATTGCACACAACAAACTCGCAATTGAAATGAAAGAAAACTCACACTGCACACCTGTGCCACCAAATCATTCTGTGCGGCCCCGTCGTTGGTGACTGACGAGAGGTCACTGTCTGACCTCCAGCCTCCTGTGCCTCCATCCTCCAGTTAAAAATCATCTAGAAGAGAAAATCTTCATCACTTTGATGTGCGGTATTTTCTTCCTCTTCATTTTCTCTTTCTTCATCAACAATCATGGCATTATCTTGTAGTTTCCCATCAAGTAAGTCTTGTGCTCTTTTTCTGCAATTGTTAGATATATGACCAGGTTGTTTACAATAGTAGCATGTAAATTGTTTCTTCGGTCCTTTAGAGGTTGAACCGTATTTGGGCATTTTCTTACCAAATGCTTTCTTGTTTCTACCAAACATTGCAGTCTCCTCTGGTTCAACAACCATAATTCTTTTTTCTTCATCTAACAAAGAAGAAATAAGTTCTTCTAGACTTGGATTTATTTTGCTTAATGTAAAAACCATATTAGAATAAGATGAAGGCATGCTATTAAGTAATACTGCTTTAGCATCATCATCAGGTACATCTACTTTTATGCCAGCAAGTTGATTACAGATAGACCGAAACTTACTGATATGCTCCACCATGCTCTCACCTTCTTCCATCTTGAGGCCGAACAATCTTTGCTTTAAGGATATCGCTGCGCTTCCCATTTGTGATCCAAACAACTTGTTCAATGTCACCCAGATTGTATGAGAGGACTTTTTAAGTCTATATGATGTAGATAAGCATCTGATAGACCCAATCCGATAATTGTTGTAGCCTTTCGATCTCTGCTGTCCCATTTTATTGCTTCATCTGCATTTGTCGGTTTTTTTTCTTTTCCATCAACAATATCCCATAAGTCTTTGTTGATTAGGAATAATTGAGTCCGCACTTGCCAGGTATGAAAGTCTTTGCCTTCAAATTTTTCAATGTGACTCAACTTATTCATTTTCACACATAATATGGACGTCGATTCTACCGAGAAGACGTGTAAAAAGTAATTAAAGAGACTTAACAATTTTTCACAAACTACAACAAGCTAGTTAAGAGTAACTAAGAGCCATAATTGCCCTGACCTCTATAACATGTGTATGCTTTGCTAAGAAATGCAAATACCTTTGAATATTGGAAAAATACTTGCCTTTATTTGTCTGCCTGATCTATCCATTGATGGCTATGAATTTGTAAATCCTTTGCATGCCTAAGTATCAGTCTGTATATCAAGCACGTGGACGAATTTGAGGTAATGGCTGAATGCTCAGTTCACCATTTGAACTCATATGCCCGCCAAAGACTTATGAGAACAAACACAGAGCACAAAACCCGTCACATTTTGCACGCATGTTAACGCTCACTTATCAAAACGAATTTTCCAAAACGATTTCTGGGTTTTATTCCCCGCGTTGCAAGATTTTCAGAACACTTTGAAATTCTCAATTTCGTTAAGAAATGAGAAAGTTACGAGTATTTTACTGAAGGCCTGTTTTGGATCAAGCTTGGCGGAAGAGCTGCGCCATGATGTTACAAAAACGTCTTTTCTTCCCTTTTTTTCTTTTGCTGCTGGAAATAGAAATGAACCAGAGGCATCCCCTTCTCTAATATGAAAAATGCATTATGTGAACATGGTTATCCACGCTCTGATACCAAATGATAGACCTGGATCAGATTTACAGAAATATACAGCAACAAATTATACACAAATCAATATCTCTTCTATTCAACACAATAAACTTCTCTAATATTATTCACGGAATAATAATGTATCTTTCAATTCATTCCGGATCCATACATACTGAACAATCTGCCAATATATAGGGAGATAGTTTCCTATTAAGTAGGAAACAACTCAACCACAAATATCTCCTATTTAGTTGTAATTGTTACTCACGTAACAATACACAACTCAAATCATATGAGTTGTTAAAACAACTCCAACCAACATATTATTGTTAATATAACAATAATATAATTACTAACATTTGTATTTAATGAATACATATTAATGTAAACATTAATACTTAATTTCCTAACATGTAATTGGTATGGTATAGTTACAAGAGTTTATTATTGTTTGAGTGTTACTCCTAGTTTAGAATGACATGGATGTTTACGTAAACAAACCTAGTTAAAATTTCTTGTAATTGTGGCTCTCGTAATCGGTATGGGATGGTTACAAGTGACATTATTACTTGTATTTTATCCTCGGGTTTGATGGAATTTTATTTATGGGTTGATGTTTCTTATTGTGTCATTAAACTAAGAAAACATATTGCTAGGACACTTTTTTCTAACATAGAAACTCTAATTTTAAGAAAACAAAGTATAAGTTAGATAATTAAAACAATAGACTAGAAATTGATATGAAACTTGATTTTAAATGTGTCAATCCGATGACCTAACCTTAGAGGAAAATAAAACACTTAAAACTATAATGGGTATTTTAAAACTATTTATGGGACAATATAGTTCCTCAATATTGATTTGATGAATTAGGGTTACGATCCTTGTAATGGAAATGTTTTTAGGTGGTATGGGGCATTCATAAGGGTTTATAATTACTTATCTTATGTATCTAGTCTATTTTTATTTTTGTGATCAGTTTGTGAAAGAACGAGATAGAGATATCCTATTGTGAGTTGTGAATATGAGTGACATATATAGATCGGGAGGTTTTCCTCATATAGTTGATTGCACATGACAAGTGTTGGGGGTCGGGGTGGACTACAGAGCAGGACTCAAGGTATTTCCTCATGATTAGTTAGTATGGTATTATTTAATGCCCTAGTATGTTGTTAGAGGGATATGTATGTGGACTAGGGTGACTTATATAGATGGGAGGGTTCACCCAATGTAGTAGATCACACATGACAAGAGATAGGGGTACAATATGGATTGAAAATAGACTCAAGGTCTTCCCTCGTGATTAGTCGGTATGGGATTATTTCATATCGTAGTACATTGTCAATTTTTGTAAGGAATGTGTACCTTCATTTATCCTACATCTTTTTGGCCAAAAAGAAAATTTATCACTACTATTATTTTCTAGGATGTTCTATTCCTACCCTACTCATAAGTCTACCATTTTTGGGTGATTATAGTACACATGGTATTTCCTCTTACCTCTCACATCTTTTTCGTCTTGTGAAGGGTAAGGCCACTCTCATGTTGTGATAGGTGTATAGGGACCCGTAAGGCTCATGGTTGGAGGTAAAGTTCTTCGATGATACTCTTTCTCTCATTTTCACAAATTTAGCATTAGATATATCTTTGGCGAAAAGGTGACAATTATGTCACAATGTAGTTGTGATGTATTGTATCCATGATATCTATTCTATTATTATATTTGAATAGATGGATGTAAAAATGTATATTAAATACACATAAACCATTATGTATTGGAAATTATGTAAAATGAATCACATATTATTTTGTAATGAATTGTAACATGACAATTAAGATGTAAACCTAAGTAATGTTATAAATATGTGGAATTGTGAAAGAATTGAACTATCTATTTTTGTATTACTTATCATGGTATTGGAAATATGAAAAAATCTATATGTTAACAACATGGATGTATTTATTTTTAATTTTTGTTAACCAACGTATCGAGATATGAAGCACCCCTAGTCTTTAGGTGGGACCCAATGACTTGGAACATCGAAGAGTGATTTTGCAAGGTTAGTCCACCTTAATAATCCTCGAGTGAGGGCGACATACCTAGCCTACTTAGCCATATTTCAATCGGGATTGAATTGGTGACCTAATGGTCACCAATCAATGAGACACCATTGAGGCCAACCACGGGGCTAATAACATGGATGTATTATGATCTTTGTCATGAAATGATTCATTAGATGGAATTATTACTATGAGTGTTTATTTAAATGATATTGGAAATGAAATGCACAAGTTAGAGATTAATTGTAATTCCTTAGTTGATTGGATGTACAATTATATGTAGAAATATGTAGGTACTTGTACTTAATGTTTTATGCATAATTAATTCACTTATGTTTAATAATGGAAGAAAAATATACAAGAAATTAATGACATAAATTAATCGATTATGTTAGATAACTTTGATTACTTGTATTGTGTGTGTGTGTGTTGAGAGTAAGAGTACTACTAGAAATTGAGAGGCATCAATTTCCATCCTCGGTGTGTATGGGAAATTTGAAATTCCAATTTAAAAAAATCGGTGTATTTTTTTGGTATCCCTTCTGGGGGGTCTCTAATATTTTGTAAATTCTCAACCAAATTTTACATGTGGTATAAGATAATATTATTATCTTGATCCTATAACAAAGAAATAATTGAATTTTAGGGAAAACTCATTACACTAATGCCCGATTTATGAAGTTATTGTTTGAAAAATAGTTTTTCATATAAGCATCGATATACATTAGAGTATTTATTTATAGTATGTTTGTTTTAGTGTATGGTATTGATGAAAGTGTTATATATTAGTGGCATGAACCTATAGGGAAGGAAGAAGATTCCTTAAGAGAAGAGCTTGGCTATGTGTTAGCTACATATGACAAGAACCTTGGTCATTATATTAAGTATAGGTGTATTAAAACTTCTCTTTTATGTCTATATCATCTTGAAATGCATGATATACCTATAACTTCCACCTTACACATGAAATCCTTCAAGCTTTCAACCTCTTGCTTCTACACTACAAGAAAAATCTAGCACAAACTTGTATGCATAGGTTATAGAGGCTCGCCCACATTTGTGCACACATAAAGCTTTAAAGAAAAGGGGAAATAATACTAAGTATGTTCATTTAAATTTGAAGATTGGCATAGATTGATTTTTGTTCAAAAATGTAATTAAAAAATTTCATACAATCTATATATTGATACAAGGTTTCAATTGCAATCTAATTGAACTTTTTGTAGAGCCAAGATAAACACTATACTACAAATTTTATTATTACTTCAACAAAAAGATTAAATCATCAATTCATTCAATGGATTTGATCAACAATAATATAACTTGGTAGATTAGAATTAGAGTAGACATTGACCAATTAATCGAAGCCACAAATTATCCTTGAAATGTCAGCGAAGGTCGAATACCATTTCATATATAAGGGGGATAGAGGATTATGGATAGTCATCAAAACCTTCTCATCTCCATTCATTAAAGGTTGTCACACTTACAAATGCAATGGATAGAGGAAGTGTTTTCTGGAGAAGAGGCATTTTTGCTCAGAAATCACAACAACTAGGAACTTTAAAAACTCCCATGGGTCTATCGCATTGGTAAGTTATTTTCTCAAACTCTTTCACTTTTTCATTCTTATTTGTATTTCTATAAAGTAATTTTATTTCCTAAAGTTTTATACACAAGTGTGTCTATAGTTGAAATTCCATGTAACATGATAATTTGATATAACTACTTTTGTGTTTGTCACTTGTTTAAATTATAAATCATGTATTTATAGAGAGTTTAGGTCTATTGTATAGGTTATAGGTTGTCTCTCTTTAGTATATGGTTGTACATGGCCTATACTTAAAAAATGTGTCATTGTAAACACTCAAATTTAGAAATCAATCCTTTGACATTTTGGTCTTGAAATTGCACACTTGCAGCACATATACATTATCCTCGGTCTTGTTTCACAGCCCGATAGCTCTTTGGACTGATTTCTTATCTTTCCACACCTCTTAGTTGTTAGTAACCGAGGTTTTATAGCATAAAATGCATCTAAATACATCCATCCTCCAACCCATAAAGTCAAAATATGCTTTTTTCCGTCCTATCCAAAATTATTGGTTTTCGCTCGATATTGACACATGCAAATCCCGATTTATTATATGGTTTTGGACCGACATGTTTTGGGCCCAAAATATCAATTCACATCTTGGTCCAAAATATGAAGATGTGAAGATGTGGATAATAAATTAAGTGAAATTTCTCCTTTGTGTTTTGATAGTTGTTAGATGAATACAGAGAAAAACTACATAACGAAAGAACTAAAGAAAATAAAAGAAAACTAGCTCCTTCTTCATATCACCTTACTGACCTTGGATGAGAGCTGTTGAATCTTGGAATGAAGCACCGATTTTGTTGAATCTCTTGATAAATGTTTTTGTGGATGCTCTAAAAAGTGTTCCAAATGGAAGTAAAATTCAAGCTACGAGCAACATGATTGAATGACTAATTTGATGATAGATTCGTGATTGTTTGAACAACATAATGACATGTAGAATTGGAAGGCAACTCGACACAATAATGATGCAAATATCGAGATTCGAAAGATTATAGTTGGAGAAGATGTTAGAAACTAATATTAATGTTTACATTATTTATGTATTCATTAAATACAAATGTTAGTAATTATATTATTGTTATATTAACAATAATATTTGGTTGGAGTTGTTTTAACAACTCATATGATTTGAGTTGTGTATTGTTACGTGAGTAACAATCACAACTAAATAGAGATATTATAGGATTGAGTGGTTCCATAATAATAGGAAATCCTCTCCTTTATATGATGTAATGGTGTTCGATTGAATACATAGAAGCAATAAATACAAGTGTGAAGAAATTGATTTTGTGTGTTTATTGAGTGTAATGGATGATTTATCTTATAGAAGAATGAGTGATTATTTATAGATCAACGTGAGTTCTTGATTTGTATAATTATTTTGTCTAATCTAAAGTTAATTGAAGCAAGATTGAATTGTTTAATTGAGTTTCCAATCTATTTGAGGAGTTAAACTATTGATTTGAGCTTGCATGGATGAGTTATTTTTGAGTTGGCCAAGTTTGCACATGCTTTTGTATATTTAGAATTAAATATTAATTGCATGTATTTTGTTTTATTCACCCAAAAAAGTGACGTGACTTTTAGCTTTTGCATTGATTTGATTTATTTTTGGAATGTCATGCTTTATGGGAGATATCTTTAGTTAATTCAAATGCATGATTTGATTTAATCTATTTTTGTCCTCTTGCATATATTTAATGATTTAACCTTTAATTGATTTGTTTTACCCTAGTTAACTTGAGATGTTAATTAGTGAAGTTATTTTAATTAATTGGATTAGAGGTAAGGTGGAAATGGATGATGTGAGGATTTATTTAATTATTTTGATATTTAAATTAGCAAATAAAATTAACTAATAGGAAAGGGGATGAATAATAAGAATGATATCATTAATTTTAATAATAGGAATACGATATAAGTGTAACAAGATCCATAGTGTGAATATTTAATTATTCGAGACCATGTGTGTAAGATAGGAATGATTAGGGAAGTTGTGGGACAATGTCATAGAATGTCGTTAAAATTCATAAAATAGCAAAATATATGGAAAGTGATGAAAATGGTCATAATGTATTGTAAAGTAATTACGGGGTGATTTTGGAGGTTTAGAATACATAGTGTGGTATTTTAGGGTGTCTACATTTTCCCTCTTTAAAGTGTTATTATGAAATAATAGTGCTTTAAAGATAGTAGAAACATGTAGATCGGTGAACAAATGATAAAAAAGTGTGGTGGGATCGCTTGATTTTTCCAGTGAAGCATTTAGATGCCCCAATGAGTTAGATTGGTACCGAAGGAGTGCCCCCTCAAGCGGATGGGTGACACGAAAAAATGGTGGAAAACCACTTGATAGGAAGAAGAAGAATTCTTATGATTCAAGAGTGATTAGAAGGATGATGGAAGAGACAAACAAAATTGGCTCAGAAAATGAGAGTTAGAGGGTCAAAGGCTAAAGTTAGGATTTGGGAATTGAAGAGAAGGTTGGGTGGATGTATTTAGATGATGCTTATTTTTGTATCACTCATTCGCAATTATATTCAATGGATGCTTATTAATTTCCATTTCGTATGTTGATAAGATGATATGGTAGATATGTTGATATGATTGATTGTGTTCATAGGTGAGCTTCCATTCAATTTTTATTTCTATAAAGTGACTGCTTTGTTGTTGCACAATAGAGTTAACACCATGATTATTGAAAAACCATGATGAAGCAACCCATATGCGCATAATAACACACAAAAAAATAATGTAGTAAAAGTAAAACAAACCCAATATACATAGTAAATGTATGCACCAAGTCTATGAATAACCGAGATATAAATATAGATACTTATAATTGGTCAATAACAACAACCATGCAACACAACTTGAAATAAATATAATTAATTATTCCTTGATGTGCTCCTGATGAATGATTGAGAAGATTTAAATGCCCCCAAGAAAGGATATATGTAAGGGGATTGGATTAGACTGAAGAGTGGGGTCAAGTGACACTCTTGTTGGATCCTATTGAAGATTAATATGATATTGAATGGGTCAGTACCTCTAAGTAAGGATACATGCAAGGAAAAACATGATATCCGAGATCACCCAAGTGAGGATACACATGAGGGATTGATTTTACTTGCCCCCAAGCAAGGAGAGACATGCAGGGGGTAAGGCGATTGTTTTGACTATCGTAGGATAGTTGGAATGTTTTTAGATTTTGAATGTTTTTGGATTTTGGATTTTTGAATGTTTTTTTATTTTTTATTAACTTTAGGTGAGTTCGAGCATGTGTGAAATACAAGATCTCTACAAGAACAATGGATGAACATGACCGATTTGGAATATAAACAAGTGTTTTATGTCCTAATTATAAGGAATAAGTGACATAAATAGATTAGGAGGAAATAATTAGAGGAATAGGGTAAAGGAACTATACAAGTGGTTGCCTCTAGCACAAGGGGTTGGTATCTTCAATTCAGGATTAAAATCTCTTCAGATGAACCACATTCAATGGATAGTTTGTATGCATGATTTGTATTTTGTAGTGATGAATCATAATATAAGGACCTAACCAATTAGGTTAAAATGTCCTTGCTTTTCCCAATCTTTTTTTGTATTCTTCTGATTTTATTTTAGAACAAGGTCACCAATTTCAAATTTTATTGGTCTTATACATTTGTTGTAGTTACATCGTAGTTGATTATGATACACTTTTAAATGATCTAAGGCGTTAAGCCACTTTTCATCCAGGAGGTGAACTTCTACAATACGTTCTGTCTGTATTCATCTTTGTTGATAAAGTCTTTAAGGGATATACAGAGTGATGAGAGCTTGACCTCTATGGGTAACAAGACTTCATTTCCATACACAAGTGAAAAGGGTGTTGCTCATGTTGGAGTATGAAAGGATGTACGATAGGCCCATAGGGTAGGATATCGTTGCTTATGGAAATTATAACTATGTTTGTCAATAATTTTCTCCAAAATGGATTTGATCATTTTATTGGATGCTTCTTCGTGGTCATTGCACTATGAAAAGTAGGAGTAGACCATTTGAGGTGGATATGAAAGAGTTTGGATAGGTATTTAACTATTATTCTTAAAGGACATACCATTATCCTGTAATAATGGAGGAAGGGATGTTGAAGTAACATATAAGATGATTAAATATAAATTTGGAAATATTACTACCAGAGACATAGGTAAGAGGCATGGCCTCTACCCATATGGTAAAATATTTGGTAGTGATGATGATAAATGTATAACCATTAGAGGAGGTGGGTTTGATTTTGCCTATCAGGTCGAGCCCCATCGAGAGAAAGTCCAAGGTGTAGTGATAGGTTGAAGGGATTGTGAAGGTGCATGTATTAGATTATTTTTTGACACATCAATCACCCTTTGACAAATTTACAAGAATATGACTCCATAGTGGGCCAATAATAACCCATGCGTAAAATATTTTTAGTTAAACCATGCCACTTGTGTGTGCGCCACATATATCAGCATCTACTTCAACTAAAGTTTGGTTTGCTTCCTCTTAATTGAGACATCTTAGGAGAGTTCCATTATATCCTCTTCGATATATGGTGTTAGCGAGGATAGTGTCACGTGAAGTACGTTATGTTAGGGATCATTTATTTTGATAGGTCATGTTATTAGGGTAAGTTTTTCATGGAGAAAGGTGTAAATGTCATGATACCAAGGGTTATTAGGACCAAAAATTTCACATATCATAGTGGACTCAAGTAGATCATAAGTTGAAATCATAAGATGTTCAATGAGAAACTCATTGTATGTTTGATTTGGACCGACCTCAAGAAAGGGTCTGATAGTTTTCATGACATCTATTGGTTTATTATGTATGCGAGGAACTTTTTCAAATGTGATAAGTTGAAAGTAACCTCTGAGGCTATCGACCATGCACTTGTAGGGAATCAACTTGTCATCATTTACTTGATATGCATAGTTTACTTGATTAATGATCAATAATGAATCTTTGTAAAGCTGTTAATTCCTTAAGATTCTATGATATGGTAAACTTTAGTTTGGCTATGAGAGATTCATATTCAACAACGTTGTTTGTATAAGGGAAACATAATGTAAAAATATTTTGGAATAACATCACCATCCGACGTGAGTAGTAGAATTCCTACTCTTGATCCGTGAATGTTATAAGATCCATTGAAATATAGATTCCAAGAGGGAATTACATCAATATAAAAGATTTCTTCATATGGGAATTCAAAATGATGAGGTTTTGAACCCGGTAGTGGTGCTACAACAAGCTAATTGGCAAGGGCTTGTACCCCTTGATGGCATTTTGGTTGAAAAACTTGATATCAAATTCACTAAGTAGGAAAACCCAACTTGAGAAATTCATCGGTTAGAACAACTTTGGATAATAGATACTTGAGTGGATCTATTTTTGTGATAAGCTTAGTTGAGTGATTTAACAACTAATGGTGTAGTATGAAGTATGAAATCCATGGATAAACATACCCACTCGACTTGTGAATATTTGAGTTCATGATCAATCAAGGTTTTACTTGAGATAATAAACAACTTGTTCTTGTCCTTGATCATTGTGTTGAGCTAACAATGATCCTATTGCAAATTCTATTGTAGAAGTATATAAAAACATTGGTTTGTCTAGAATAGAAGGCATGAGTACCGAAGGGTTTGATAGATATTATTTCATCTCGGAGAAAGAATCTTGACATTATTGATTCCATTTGAATTATATGTCTTTCTTGAGAAATTGATTAGAGTGATGGCACTTGTTTTCTAATTATGATATGAATCACCTAGTAGATTGTATCTTGCCTTGAAGACCTCGTAATTTTCAAAGGTTTTTGGAGGAGGTATTTCCATGATAGTCTTAACCTTTACGGTGGTCAACTTCAATACCTCGTCGTGAAACTATGAAACCTAGAAGTTTTCTGAAGCTACACCAAATACACATTTCTTTGGATTTGACAAACCTTATATTCACACAACCTTTCAAAGATTCATTGTAAGACTTTCGAGTGATCGACTCTTGATTTTAATTTTTCTAGGATGTCGTCGATGTAGTATTCCATTATGGTGTGCGAATGTCATGGAATATTACCATCATGGCTTGTTGATAAGTCACTCCTATGGTTTTAAGGCCAAAAGGAATGAATTGTAACAAAGCGTACCCCCAAAGTGTCGTAAATGTTGTCTTGGGTTGATATTATTTAATAATTTTGATTTAATTATAACAAAAAAACCATCCATTAAGGAGATAATCTCATGGCATGTTGTAGAATCAACGATCATGTCAATATTCAATAATGGGAAGTCGTATTTCAAACATGCTTTGTTAATGTTACAAAATTCTATATAAATTTTGATACTCGGGGTATTCTTGGTGAGTGGTAAATTTTTTGAGATCTATTATGAATAGTCAATGGATATGATGAAACCGACTTCTATGAGTTTTTATAATTACGCTTTTGAGCAATTCAAATTTAGGATGTATCTTTCTAAGTTTTGCTTGACGGACTTCGCTTCTAGATGAACTACAAGGAAGGATCCAAACATGGCATATCCTTCTATTTCAATAAGGAGTGATGTAATCACGAAATCAATAAGGAATGATGTAAATGCTTATATTTTAGATTCTATTAAGCTTGTGCCAAGTTGTAAGAGCTTTGGATGTTCATTTTTACTAGTGTTAATGTTAATGGTGTCCTCTACAAACATTTTTATGTATCTTTTTCTTGGAAAAATTTTGTAGGTTGATGTAGCGCTTCTCTCTAATCGAAGGAGACTTGCTTCTCGCTAGTGCCTCGGTAAGGTTTTCACTAGGAGAAACGTCCTTTTCTTTTTCTTTTTTCTATTTTTTCATTTTTTTGTTTCTGATAGTGCTTCAATAAGGTTTTCACTATGAGCAATTTTATTTTTACAATTTTTGTTTTTTCTATTTTTTCCCATTAGGCGTGTCATAAATGTATACAAAGAAAAACTACATAACAAAAGAAATAAAGAAAATAAAAGTAAACTAACTCCTTCTTCGTATCTCCTTGTAACCTCGGATGAGATTTCTAAATCTTGTAATGAATCACCAAGCTTGTTGAATCTCTTAATCAAATTTATTTGTGGATGCTCAAAAAGTGTTATGAATGGAAGTAGAATTCAAGCTACAAGCAACATGATTGAATGGACTGATTTGATGATAGATTCATGATCATTTGGACAACGTAATGGCATGTAGAATTGAAAGGCAACTCATCACAATAATGATGCAAATCTCAAAAATTCCAAAGATGATAATTGGAGAAGAATGAGTGATGATTTATAGATGAAGATGAGTCCTTGATTTGTATAATTAGCTTGTTTGATCTAAAGTTAACTGAAACAAGATTGAATTATTTAATTGAGTTTCTAATCTATTTGAGGAGTTGATCCATTGATTTGAGCTTGCATGGATGAGTTATTTTTGAGTTGGCCAAGTTTACACATACTTTTGTATATTTAGAATTAAATATTAATTGCATGTCTTTTGTTTTATTCACCCAAAAAAGTGACGTGACTTTTAGATTTTGCATTGATTTGATTTATTTTTGGAATGCCATGCTTTGTGGGAGATATCTTTAGTTAAGTCAAATGCATGATTTGATTTAATCTATTTTTGTCCTCTTGCATATATTTAAAGATTTAACCTTTAATTGTTTTATTCTAGTTAACTTGAGATGTTAATTAGTGAAGTGATATTAATTAATTGGATAAGAGGTGAAGTGTAAATGGATAATGTGAGGATTTATTTAATTATTTTGATATTTAAATTAGCTAATAAAATTAACTAATAGAAAAGGGGATGAATAATAAGAATGATAGGATTAATTAATTAATCCTAGGAATAGGATATAAGCATAACAAGGTCCATAGTGTGAATATTTAATTATTCAAGACCATGTGTGAACGATAGAAATAATTAGGGAGTTTGTGGGACAATGTCGTAGAATGTCGTTAAAAGTCATAAAATAGAGGAATATATAGAAAGTGGTTGAAAATGGTCATAATGTATTGTAAATTAATTATGGGGTGATTTCGAAGGTTTAGAATGCGTAGTGCGATATTTTAGAGTGTCTACGCTGCGGTCAATAGTCACTTTGTGAAGCATTATTCCGATTTGTGAAATTAATGATGGAAGTTAATTAAATCGAGAATATCCACATGTAACATTAGTTCATCCTTTTATAAATGTTTAATTAGGACATTCTAAAAGCTTAAAAGCTGTTGAGATTAATCACTTGAAAAAGTGAAACTCGATCCACAAAGCTAGTTTTGTAAATAATAAATTAGTTTTTACATTTTAAATAATTAATAAGTCAAATTTTATAAAAGTTATGTTGTTAGGCGTCCAAAATCAAATCTCTTTGTAAAGGATACATTATTGGGTGAACCCGATATCCTAAGTCAAACGTGTCGTTCATATGGAGGGAGTTTTTCTACCAAAAATGACATGTAATTACGTCTCAAAGTCAAACTTGATAAGTGAGCAACAACTAATTGGAGGATGGAAGAAATAGAGGAAGGAGGTCGATCAATTGCCTCGCCAACTACTAGTATTTGGACCACACCATGCAATAGTGGAAAACCTATACAACGCCAAAGTGACTAAATCCAATTACAATTTCTAGGTGGTAGAGGAGATCGTCTCATACCACTTGAGATCAATGTGGCATTAATCCAAATGATGGCTACTATGAATATAACGAAGACATTTTCCTCTTTATTTCTATTTTCAAGATTATTTTTTTCATTGTGTTGTGTGTTGATGTTTTCCTATGGTGTCTTGAGTAAGCACTTGTTGATATTTGGGAAAGAGGCATGTTCAAAAGAATTTGACTTTTTGGGGTAAGAGAAGATTTTGAGATAAACTCAAAATGGATTGTTGTTCAAATAGCTTGGGAACTCTAAAAATTTGGAGGATTTGGAACTCATTACTCAAGGGAAAGGGGTTTAAGAGCTATCACATGGAATTCATCTCGGGAGCTATGCCTTAAATGAGGGTCATGAGGCTGACTTGATGGAGTTGTACTTGGTCTAAGTAGTGTTTTCAAGGAGTAACATTTACAATATATTTCTCTTCTCCCATGTTCGCACTAAGGGGAGAAATGTTAGGATTTTGTTAGTGCTTCATTAGTATTTTAGTGAGCTATTATATTTTTGTACAAGAATAATGAGTTGTATGTGAGTTACAACTCATTTTAGATGGAAGTTGAGTTATTCTAGGGATATTTGAGATATAAGTTAAATCGGGTAAGTGAAGAGATCTTAGGAGTTGTTATGGGTAAAACAAGTTGATAAACAAATATCTCCTTGTACTTACGAATTCTATTTTTTATTTATATTGATAATAATAATGAAGCATTATTGAGTGTTTATTTGTAAAAGCTTAACCAAAATTTACACTAACTACCACTTTGTAAGATGACCATCAACATAAATAGGGCTCATTGACCACTATCCAAAGCAAATGTTCCCTATCTAAAGTAATGTTTTCCTCAAAATATGGAGTTATATTAATGGAGCATGAAACATATACAATACGACTTTGGAGTCATAATATACCTAACATTTGTCTTTTATGTTGAAAAGTATGTTGAAAGGGATGCATGTATATTATAGGCATTATTTTTCATACATAAGGATACTTATATCTTTTGTTAGTTGTAATTGTGATTTTATGAGAGCTTCATGCCATGTCATTTGGTCATACACTTAATGAGCATCCATTAAATTTAATGGACTTTCTTACCCTCTAAAAAGAGTTGTCTCGAAAATGTAGGTGAAAATAGTTGATATAGATGAGTTTTAAGGAGGTTGTAGGTTCATTTTTTTGAATCACTTAAAAAACTTTACGAAATCCAATGATACCTCACAAGAAGTATATGTAACTATAAGAGCATATATGCGTAGAAAATGATAGATCAAAAAAAAAAAATTTAGAAACAAATTGATGATATTTGATAATCAGATTAGTCCATTTAGAAACAAATTATTTACTTGGTCAAGAAGCTCTTTTCATTTCTTGCTTCTAGGGAATGAAAGAACATCTTCACACCAAACTAAGAAAATGGCCCTAATTTAATCGAGAAAGCATAAAAATTGAGAAACAATATGTTAATTTAATTGATCTATGTTAAATATTAAGAGTTTAGATTGACTACTCATTTATAACCATACCCAAAGCAAGAAAAAAGTTAAGAATATGTCTGAATTGATGGGCCTCTTAAACATAAACACTAACCACAAGGAGAGAGTTTGGAAAAAATTGTAGATGTAACTACCTTGCTTGTAAACCTTGGAAGTTACCCCTATATTTTTCCCCTCAACCAAGGTCTTGAAAGATCAAAATATAAATAATGGTCAAGAAGAACCAAAATTGATAAAAAGGAGATAATGATTACCTTGCCAAATACCTCACAAAGATTATAGGAGAATATCATTATTAAAAGCAATAAACAAAGTTGAGAAGAATATGAGAGAATATTATAGTTAAGGTGGAGAAGATTATGAGAGAATATCATTTTAAGACTTGATGATATTATGAGAGAATATCATAATTAGGATTAGTAAACTAAATGAAAGGTTATTTGAGAATATCAAAATTAAGAGTATTAAACAAGTTATGATCCTAATAAAAATGCGTAAGACAAAAAAATCTCAAAAAAATTAAATATGTAAGCCTCACTTTAAATGTGATAAATACTAAATAAACCAATCAAATTTTATCAAAAACACAAAATTTCTTAAAAATATGAATTTAAAATGCTATTATATTAATTATTATTATTTTTGATAAGTAAACTAATTTTTTAAATATACCATGTGATATTTTTTGAAGTGTACTCTATACTTATGCCTTTTAAAAATAACAAATCATAAAACCCTCACAAATTTAAAAAAGAGGTAAAACCTAACTCTAAAAAATATATAAAAGAACATAAAATTCAACCCAATTACCAAAAAGGAAACAGAAAAAGAGAACATAAAATTCAAACCTTGGAATAAGTCCCTCTTCATTTCAAATCACATATATTTCGAACTTCATTTTTCCATCCAGATTCCATGCACCCTTTGAGAATTCCTATCAAATTTAGAGTCAAATATTATAATGGGTAAGTAGGTTACAGAGTTCATGGATTTGCTTTCCTAGAAAGAAAAGTGGACCCAGTAGAAACCCTGTACTATTCCATTATTTTATGAGTCGTCCTTATTAACTCCAATAAAAATCCAAAAACCTAGAAAAAATTGTGGAAAAAGGGCGGAAAAAAAGTATGTATGAAGCAGGCATGGAATCAAATTTGTAAGCATGCGGACAAATGATATTTATGGACTCTTGCTTATCTGGAACCGGATATGTATGCTTGCTTATTTACAGCTAGCTGCTTCAAATGCATTTAAGATGCCTGGAAAGGCCTAACAGCTATTCTTTTTCATGATTTTTGGAGAATACCCAGCTGAAAAATTCGAGTTTAGAGGCCTATGTTGTGTTTGTTGATACATTTAGTTGGTCTGATTAATTTGAAGCACCAAACCTCGTTTTTCTCTGTAGAATAAGCAGGTAAAAACCGAGATATTGAGAGGCATATGCTGTGTGCATTGATACAGTGGGGTGGGCTGTTAAATTTGAGGAAGACAAACTGTTATTTTTAAGTCTTTTTGGGAAGACCCAACAAAAAAATTCATGGTCCTTGAAGGCTTTTGGTGTGTTTGTTGATATAGTCAGGTGGTCTGATACATATGAGGGCATTTGAAATCCTAAAATTCTGTTTTTTTCTGGAGTACCCAGCGGAAAATGTGTGGTCCTTAACAGTCATTTACTGCTTTTGTTGATTCAGTTAGGTCGTCTGACAAATGCAAGATCCTTTGAAAGGCCATTACTGTTTTTAATGAGGTTTTAAGGGAAGACCCACCTAAAAATTGTGGTCCTTCGTGACATTTTTTTATGTTTGTTGGTAGAGTCAACAGCTCGGATAAATTTAAGGTCTTGTAAAAGGTTTAACTGCTACTTTTCTTGGTTTTTGAAGAAGACCCAGATAAAAGTTTGAAGTCTTTAGAGATATGTACTCTGTTTGTTTGTTCTGATAAATGTAAGGTCATTTGCAAGAGCAAACCAGTATTTTTTTTTCGAGAATTTTGAGGAGACCCAGCTAAAAAGTGAGGACTTCCTATGCAAAACTGTGAAGGAATTGTGACCATTGGAGCCAAACAGAGTAGGTAGTGTATTCATGGTTCATTTGTAGGTCAGTCTGGCGCAGACCTTAATGTGCCAAGCTTTTTATATTTTTAGAGATCCCAGGACATATGAAATGGCATTGTATATATGATGTTGATTTAACATCTTAGACTAGAGAGACCCTTAGGACTTAGTCCTTGATCTCTAGACCTTTCGGAGCCAGGGAAATGGCAGATCATCTGGTATTGTATGTAGACCGTTTGATAACTCCTTCCACCTTGGAGCCTTCCAGTGATGTCAACAATAAAATGCCATCCGGCCATATTTTGGGGAAAGCAAATGGGATATCTTCCTATCAAGTTGGTACTTCTAAGAAAATTGATGTACAAGAAGGAGAATTTGTAGAATGCAGGATTTGCCAGGAGGAGGATGTAGACAGGAGCATGGAGATACCCTGTGCTTGCACTGGAAGTATGAAGGTATGTATATCTGCTGGAAAATTTCTATTCGGTGTAATTTTCTGTGTACAGTTGAGCATTTCAATGATATTTAAAATTTTAAGCCTCATTGGTAATGCTTTGTAGTCTTTCTCTTGTTTGTGACTGTTCTCGAGTGATGCTTTGCAAGTTTTTCATTACCCATGTTTACAAACAAAGTTCAGGATTCTATTCGCCTATAATGCTCTTTATTGGTTTTCAAGGGTAGCTATTAAGAGAGACAACCTGGTTCAGTGCTATATACCTAATCAAATGTCATTAGTTATCAAGGTTTTGTGTGAAGACACACTCCCTGATTCATTGTTATATACTTTATTAAAGACCAGTACTTTGATTCCTAGGTTTCCTAAACTCATTTATTCCCTGTCTCTCATCTAATCTATCACATTGTTTCTGTTCTATTTTCTATTTTATCTGTTATCTTTGAATTTGCAATTCCACACATGTTTCTTGTGCATGACTGATTGGCAAACAACAATCGAAGTAGGAGGAATATTTGAAGTCCAACAAGCAAAGGCTTCAAGAAAGATTTTTCTCTGTATCTGTGCCGGAGGGTTACCTTTCATTCCTCTCTTTGTGTGTTTAAGAATTCATAGTACTAGTACGAACATTGCACCAATCAACTATCAAATGATTCACCTATTGAATTTCTCCATTGCTTATTTGTTGTAGCTTTCTATCATGGCCAGTGAGTCCATCTTATAAGTTTGTAAAGCTGATTGTTGATAATTTTCTGCATTTTACATTTTTTTAAATTGTAAATTCCTTTTGAAACATTCTGAAAAAGATCAAATGCCTTTTTATTAAGTTGAGCTTCTTTGGTCATTCAGAGTCATAATATAATTTATTTCATTCTTTCTCACAGGCTTAGTTCTTCACCCTCACTGGTTTTAATTTTTGGAGATTGTTTATGATTAATAGTTGGGTATTTGGGTTTTCACTTTTGCAGTATGCTCATCGAAAATGTGTGCAACGATGGTGCAATGAGAAAGGTGATATAACCTGTGAGATTTGTCAACAGGTGAACCCATTTACAACATTTTTTTGTGTGATGTTATTCTTTCACAGGATTTTTACCAGCAGGATCATTTAATTGTGTTTAGCAACTCATAGAAATATGTTGCAATTTTGATGGCTAGCTTTGCAGTAGTTGATGATTTGTTAAACTAGCTTCACATTGGAAGTTCAGAGTGGTATGCTACTAACAAAAGAAAATAACTCTGAATGTCCAGACATACAAGCCTGGTTATACAGCTCCTACACCTGCCCATTCTAATGGCCTCCTATTGATCTCAGGTAACTCTCAGTCTACACAAACAGTTTGATCACTTGGCCAATTTTTAGGCTTCAGTTAACTTCAATGTTGATCCCAGACATTAGTTCTCTACTCATAAACCGTGGGATTATTTGTGCCTTGAAATCTCCGGATACAAAACTTTGCTTTGTAATTCAATGTTTTATTTCTGAATCTGTTATTTTGAGGCTACGAGATGAGCATTGTGGATTATTCTCTGTTATAATTTATCACTGATTTTGTAAATCAGTGAACATTGGGGAGCTCAGCTAGAGCTGAGCGATCCCGATTTCTAGCAATGGCTGCCGAGAACGCGTCACTTTTTGGCAGCCGAGTATGATGAGTATGCAGGATCCAATGCAAGTGGTGCTGGTTGTTGCCGTTCAGCAGCTCTAATTGTATGGCTAGTATTTCTTAACTCTTTTCAATTCTTGAATAATAATTCTACTTTGTGGTATAACAAATGTACTGTATACTACTATACAGCTGCTTCTCAATTGTCAGTCATATTTAGCAGAGTTAGTATTGTAGGATTTTTAGCTGTTAAAATGTAAGTATGCAGAACATACTATCTGTTTCAAGTAAAAAATGTTAAAATTTGATCTGTTTATTTTCTTGCAGTTCATGGCACTTTTGCTTTTACGTCATGCCCTTGCCATAACCAGTTCTGGAGGAGATGAGGATGTCTCCACATTCTTCACTGTAATTATCTTAAAGCATTGGCTCTGTCATAGTGTTGTTTCTTCAACTAAAAGATGGCCATGATTTCATTCTATTGTTTGTGATCTTTGATGTTATATATCTGTGTTATCGAATGGTTTTGATTTTGATTTTAACCTTAAGTGCTTTTTCGTATGTGCTGATAACATTTTGGGTAAGTTTTATTTGATCTTCTGATAATGAAGTTCTCTGTTCATCAGCTTTTCCTTTTGAGAGCTGCTGGCTTCCTTCTGCCATGCTACATAATGGCACGGGCAATGAATATTCTACAACGTAGAAGACAGAGACAGGTACTTTGCTCTAATCATATACTGCAGGTATACCTTTTGAATGTCAAAACATTTATGATAAAAATGGCTGCATATAGATTTTTTTTTATGTAAGGCCTTAAACGATAAAGGGGATGTATTTGAGAGGAAGGAAGCTGCTGGCCCTTTTAAATAGTATTAAGACATCTCCTGTTATAAACATTATAGTTTATATACTTAACATAATGAATTGGTGCATAATTTAGCAACCTGCTATATATATAGTGTACATATTACATATTAAATCTTAGGATAGGTATGCCAGTAGTTCAGTCTAATGTGGTTTGTAACAATGTCCTCTGTCACAGGAGGCAGCAACAACAGCAGCAGAAGTGGCTTTTCTTTTGCAAGCAGGGACGGGCTCGAGGATTAAGATTTGCAGCAGCGGCAGCTGCGGCAGCATCAGCTTCTGGATCCTCGCATGGTCGTTAGTGAACTCAATAGTGAGAAGTTCAGCAACAACAACTCTGAATGAAATAGTGTTTGCAGTGATATTTGTCTTTGGAACAATAATCTCAAGCTTCCATCAGATGAGCCCCACAAAAATATTGCTTTGCCAGGGCTCATAGTAGAAAGTTCAAATCCTTTTTGTCAAGCCTATGATGTATCATTTGGGGATCCGAAGATCCCTCTCAATAGAAAATGTGTCGCCATTGGAGCTCTTGTCTGGAATGAATGAATGTGTTTGTTCCCTGTACAAACATTGCATCAACTCAATGTGAAAAGTCATGATGAAAGTTTAAAGAAAAACTAAAAATGTTTTCTTTGTAAATATCTCAGCTATATAGCTATTTTGGCAATTTCCATTGTTTGCATTCCCAATTTGTTTAAAGAGCTCCAGGTTGCTTTTGACAAAAAACAGTATCTATTTTTTGTGATGTATCAAATATTCGAACATATTATCAAAAAGTACCTCCAGGTGCTATTGACGAAAAAACAGTACCTGCTTTCTGTGACATTTCAAATGCTCAATCTAAACCATATTATCAAAAAGTACAAATACATGCATACTTCCTGCAAGTTTTCGAGTGACTCAGTGAAAGGCAGGAATTTGGTCTTTTTGATGTGGTAATTTATATTTTATTGCTTCTGTTAGTTTTGATTTAATGTGAAAATTTTAGTTGCTTGGAGTTTTGATCTAAAAGACACATTTAGAAGAGGCCGTTCACTTCTTTGCTTGCCTTGATGATGCTACATTTCTTGAGAATTTAGAGCTTTGGAATTACTTGTGTAGAATTTATATAATCTAATGTTTGGGGTAGTTACTTCTCAATTCATTGCCAGAGCTGCGAGTTCAGATCAGGTTGACATTTCTCAAATGAATAAATATTAATTTTGAATTGTCAATTATTGGATTGGTTTGTTGTAAGGTTTTTCATATTAAGGGTTAGGTTATTAATTGTTGGGTCTAAGTTCTCATAAAAGATTGTCCTTCGGAAATTCCAAACATTAACAACTTTGTTTTGTAGAATGTTGAGTCAACTCAAATTTTTTTGGTCGGAAGGTTGTTACTTAACAATTCTTGTTTTATTTTAATGAGGTCAGGTCAATTATTTGGGACTGTTTACCTTGGAAGTGTTTTTCATACCCTTGGCTTAATGGGCTAATTAAACATTTATGAGTGCTGCAACATTGTCTCTCTTTGCAGTGAGCCATCCTGCACGACTTTTGGTTGTAGAAAAGTTTTGTTTTTGAACTACCCTTTGTGTTTGGTCTGAAAAGAGGACTATGTTTGATGGAAGGTGTCTCTATTGAATCTTCCTGTCGTGCAATTTTGACCTGGTTTTGCACTCATGAAAAAAAAAAAAAAGCATGAACCTTAAATGTTAAAGAATCTGACAGAGACATTTTATCAAGTTCAAAATTTAAAACTCTGTTTGCATGTTAGATTTTAATAATAGGGAAGTTTTGGTTGGCAGTATAAACAAAATATTTTTCAGTTGGCCAACCAAAGGATGCAAAGGCCCTGCAATGGTGCAAGAGACTGTAGATGATTTTTACAATTTCCAGTGTTTCATGTACTGGGGTCTACTTCCTGGGCATTTTTTCTACAGTGAATTAACCAGTCTCTTGAATGTATATGATAAAGTTGGGTACATTTATAATCTGACTAGCCAACCTTTGTTACCAAATTTTTCTTCTAAAAAAGGTGGTTGAAATTGTGTTGTTTCATTTTGGCATCCTTTTAGCACTCCTGATTAGCTATTAAAAGTTGCCGAGCTTTTGAGTCCCATTGACCTACTTTGATCATTCTTGAACATAAATACAGCTTACTGTTTATTTCTTTGGTTCTAACTCTTCATTATTGCAATCTACACTTGTTCAAATTCTCATCTTTTGTTGTAGTTTTTCTTTTTTTTGTATTGATCAAAGCTAGTTACAAAAATAGAGTAGCCCAACGGAGGCTGCGTAGAGAGAAAACATAGCCAAAGAAGAACAATGTACAGTCTAGATCAAGAGCAATACACTGCACCAAAAATAACCTAACAAGGTAGGTTCTAAAAAAGACACCACATACAAAGGCTGAACAAATATAGAGAATTATTTCATAAATTTCAACAGTCCTTGTGTTTGAAGCGGCAATTATGCAACCTTCTCCTTCCTTAGATTGGGCTGGAATTGAATAATTTGTGCTTTAATTTGCTCCAGCTGTTGAGCGGCCTCCTTATTCTTTTTCTGCCGTTGTAGTTGCACTTTTTCTTGTCACATGCATTGTCACGTTGTGTACATTTCCTTTGGGGTTGGTAGCAGGCAATAAATAAGTTCTCTATTTTTCTCCAGTGTGAAAACCAGGTCTGCTGATATGTGTCTTATTTTGCAACACCTCAACCATCTATTCCAAAATTGGTGGCAAGCTTCATTCAAATTAATATAGTCCCAAAATTGTATCATATTTAAGTCTGAATTTAAAATTAAAATGTGTGTCGAAGAGCATATACATAATGTGGTAGTAGGGAGGCAATAACATGATATCGCTACACATTACGCTAATGTGACATTAACTATTAGTGATCTCCCTGCCTAGGAAACATTTTTGTGATGCCTTGGCTATCTCCATAACAATTTACGAAAGTTGAAATAGAGGTGATGGTCATATCTTAAAATTACCTACATGGTACATTTTTTAATTTGAATATTGTGTTTGTATACTTCATTAAGAAAAACTCGTAGAATTTGATAATCTCATATCTGAGGTTCATCCGCAAGTATATGTATGGTAATGTCTCAGATTTGGAAATTCAGGTTACACGTTCCAATGCAATGTTCTTAAATATATGTAGTTGGAAGGTTCATATGATATCATATGAGGTTTCTATAATTGTATAAGCAAGTCCAACACACATAGATTAGGTGTATTCGAATATCTTGCTTGAAATAGAGGCGATAGTCATATCTTAAAATTACCTATATGGTACATTTTTAAATTTGAATATTGTGTAGAAAAACTCATAGAATTTGATAAAATCTCATATCTGAGGTTCATCTGTAAGTATAATATATGTCTCAGATTTGGAAATTCAGATTACACGTTTCAGCTTAATGTTCTTAAAAATATGTTGTTGGAAGGTTCATATGATATCATATGAGGTTTCTATAGTTGTATAAGCAATTCCAAGTCATATAGATTAGGTGTATTGGAATCTATCTTGATTGGTTAATTTACCTAGTAGTATAGTAGGTGTATAATATTGAATAGTGCAGTTAAAGATGGTCAACTTAAGCAATGGTTATTATGTCATTTTCATGGGATTGATATATGTATATTTGAGCATTTCAGGTTAGATCATAGTGTTGACCATTGCATCTTCCCACCCATTGGTGGGCCTTGAACCTGGATCATCATCATGGCAATAGCTTTACCTTGACATCAGAGACCATGACCCATTTGGCCAGCTTAATCAGCTAGTCTTGGATGATAGTGACTAATATTTATGTTTAACTTGCTTTGGATTGCAGGAGTGGTATTATTTGTAATGATTTTATGATTCATATATGGCACACACTATAATCTATAAAGGACAGTAGTGGGTTTTTTGTCAGGTCAGATTGGTATCTGTTGGATAGGTATACTCAATTGTAGCTTCTACTCATGTTGATGTAGCCCCACCGCAGCCGGGTCTTGTTCAGTTGCTAACTTTTCAGTGGGTTCATCAATGGCAGTCCTACCCAGAGCATTTTAAAAAATAATATGATTGTGGCGGGTCCTCTTGGTCAGTTGCTTCCACGCATTCTACAATTGTATTCTTTTTTATACTGGTATGTCAGTGTTTAAAATCTTGAAAATTTTAGATCATGTGGTTTAAGTTAGGATTCGGTGAAGATCAATATTTATTCGTCAACTTGGCTGCATTTTCCATATAATTGGCAGAAGATCGAGGACACTGGATTTTAGGTGCAGCAGGCCATAGAAATTGACTGAGACTAGCATGCAAAGTCGTAGGCATGCAATAAAATAAGAAACATTTGCAGATAATATGATTTAAGGGTTTGTTCTAAGCTGGATTAACAATGACTAATATAAAGTTAGAGATAATTACACTGATCCCACCAAACAGTCAGATTTAGGAGGTTTGATGAGCTACTTCAAAGCCACTTCAGTAGGTATTAGTTGTTCGTTAAAGTGGTAGACCAGGGTCTTGCCACTTTAATGGTGTTTTGTAATTGTAATGACCCACATTAACTAAACTTTCTCTATACTTAACAATAAGAATGCATTTTACTCTAAACTGGAATGCCCACCATTTGTTTTCCCACTATAGTTATTTATAATTTAATGGGTCAAGAGTCAAGACAATTTTTTGATGTTTACCTTTATTTTGCAGTTTAACCACGTTTTAAGATGACCCACATAATGAATGCATTGATCAACTATTTGCATCGATATAATTTCAATTCAACAGTTTGACGACTTTTTTTTTTTTTTTTGGATATATGTAGTCCCATGTCTTTGTCATAACCAAAGTTGAGTAATGTAGGGGTATTTCACATGAGAATGAATTTGAATTGATAAGTTAAATTTGCTATCAATTCTTAGGTATGTCTTTGTCTGAATTGGATTTGATGTACAAGTAAATGTTAGCAATATTTAAATAAATTCACTCTTGGGGTTTTTTCAACATTGTTTATTCACAATTCATTTGAATTGCTTAATGAGTTTTACTATGCTTTTATTTTTATAAATGTTGTTTTATTTGTCTTGGTTTGCTATTCTTATGATTATTTAGAATCCACTCAAAACTAATTTAAAGGAGCAAGCTAACTAGTATTTAAAACTCTCTTTATGGTCAAACTTGATTTTATAGACTGTCATTATTCTATTAATTCGAGTAAACATGTCTTGCTATGACATGGCATACATGTATCGATTAATTGCACAAGTGCAATTAAATTTGGGTAGTTGTTACAATATAGATCTCATCTTCCATTTTAAGATATCCTCCAAAGTGCTTGGTGAACTACACCCATTAAGCCACAAACTATCTTCCATCTTCATCTTCATACATTTGCCATTTCCATTTCCATTGGTAAGATTGCATGATTTATCATTTACCATTACCATTTGCTACATTCAATGGATTTTCTAGGAGTATGCAAATAGGATGTTGAGGCCTTATGAGAGTAACTACTCTATGTCAAGAATGATTCACACAATCGCCATGTAGAATATAGGTTGGGTGTATAATCATATCATAGAACAACAAATCACTACACCTCCTCTAATAGATAGCCTAGATATCAAATTATCTTATCATTGAATGTTATATATGAGCAACATTTGTGGGGTCTTGTGTGATTTGTACACAACCCTTGTAGCTTACCTAGCAACAACTTGCAATTGCATAAACCTCCACTTCTCTTGTAGAACTTAGACTTCACTTTGCAACATCTTGCAACAAGGATACAACATACCTCCTTTGCACAACTCAATTTACCTTTATGGCATCTCACGGCAAGTGCAAAACCTCATGACAATGCACAAATCTCTTTTGGCCATCTCGCACTTGATGGTTTACACCTTTGTAGCTTGTCTAATGCTTAACATCCTTTCCCAATTCTTGAGACACCTTGATGTTATTCCCGCACAATCTCTCAAAACCCATCCACGTGCTTCGTAACTGCACAACTCTTATTGTCTTGTGCTAGCATCTGCAACCTTTGCAGATTTTACAATTTTGCCCAAAATTTGCGCTACATTTACAAACTATAGCAATGTTGTGCAAGCCTTTGTAGCTATCATGGACATCATCACACATGCGCTTTACTTCTTAGCATGTCATTTGTTGTCTTGGATCTATGCAAGACCATTACACGTTAGTGTTCGATCATCAACACCTTGATGCTAAGTAGTCACGCTAGATGGCATGTCTAACAACGTGCCATGTCAAAGTATCTACACAACATACTACCATTGGATCCCAACCGCCTCACATGCATGAAGATGAAACGATTATATCCGTCTCTCCAACAACTATTGCAGTTTGAACTACCATTGTTAGTTGCATATATTTTGTATAGTCACATAGGATATGAGAAGATAGACCTCTAAATTTTGAGCTTGCACTAACTTGAGACACACCATGTAGACACAAAATCACACACATATTTCTAGGTCTTAATCATGTACCACTATTCATATGATTCTTAAGCGAGAAAACTAGCAATTGACATCTATATTTGGCCTTTCGTCTATGTTTCTTATTTTCTATTTGGCCATCTACATCCTATAGCCTAGTATGAACTTCATTGCTTTATCTTTCATGACTTTGGACATCGGTGCCGGAGACAGACGCTAAAGACTAGGCACCCTCATCCTTCTCACAGGCGTCCCGAACTCTTTATACTTTACTCGCTCTCTTTGGGCTTTTTTAATCTTTTGGGCATCTTATTTTCTTATGGGTCGACTTGGGTTGTCAATTGCAAAATTCAACCAAGGGAATCATATAAATACAAAGCTATGTGAACCATATAAAGGACTAAACTCTAAGTATCTATTATCACCACTTGAAGTTGCATTCAAAGGCATCTAAGAGCATCAAAGACATTCATCTAACATTCATTCAAGGGATAAGGACTGCATTTTTGCATACACACATAGGAGGGGAAGTTCATTTTGCCATCCACACATCTATTTACATTGGTACATCTAGCTATTGCATGTTATCATGTGTGCTTGCGACAAGGAATTTATAGGACACGATTTCTACACACACGCACAAAAACTACATGGAGTCTGAGATGTAGTGCAACACTCGGTTGTAAGTTCACTCTATCGGGTGACCGCTGAGAGCTGATCCGACTCCCCATTTGCATCTTTCTTTTTTAGAATTTGATGTAGTTAGGGGTTTTGTAGGATATCATTTGTTTTACTAGGTTACAGGTGAATTCGACGATAAACTAGTGACATATAGGTGACCAAAAGTGAAGGTTAGTGACACTTGTGCGACACAAGAAAAACTAGTTTCAAGCCCTCTTGCTTGATCACAGACACCCAACAGAGGTCTCTGATGCCTAGGTGCCCAGTCCTGTCCCAGACACCCTAGTCTAGGATCATCCGACGGTTCCAGGATTTTATGTGCTTGATTACGATAGTATGCTCCTCATGTTCATCAATCTTCCAGTCTATAATACCTCGAGATCAAGTGTGAAATCAACTAAGTATTTCTTTCTCCCTCTTACACCTAGGGTTTCATAATTCTTTAGCTTATTGCTTGTGTCATTTATATTCTAATAGTTGTTTAGTATTTATTTATCATATGTGACCGTGAAATTAGGATTTCACAAATTCCATATTTGTTAAATCATTTGGTGAATCCATTGCTCGAACCCAACCTTGATTCTAGGTATTTTGTCATATTTTTATCTAAAAGAGTTGGCGAGAATTGTATCGAAAACTGTGCACCACGATAAAGTTGCACTCTGAAGGAAACATAATAGCTCCAACGTAATCACAAGGAAGAATCGATCAATCAATTGAAGAACTTGCATAATAGAACAAAGCTTGCACATGTAGAGAAAGACATGGAGTGTCTTGGCATACTCATAAATGTCAAATGAAGGGATACATATAGGGTGCTGAGTAACCCTAGTGCATGACACACAAGAAACCCTAAACCTAACCCATGTGAGATGACCCTCCATATGTGAGTGGAGGACACATAGGATCCCACACACCAACACCCCCTTCATCGAAGCTGGGGTAGCGGCTATGATGAGTTAGACAGAAAAAGAAGACACTCCTAAACAACTAAGAAAGATGTGTCAATGGGGCCCAACAACTAAAGGCCTAATAAGGTGCCCATGTATAAACAACATCTTCCTAGAAGAAGAATAAGAAGAAGAGGAATATATAGCCGAAGAAGATGAGCAACTGCATAAGACCTCACCCCAAGAAGAGACTACAAGTGAAGAAACTTCACCTTAGTGAAGGGCTTGGTGAATATATCTGCAATCTAATCAGTTGTTTGAATGTATTGAATGTCGATGATACCATCATGAATAAGCTCTCGTATGAAGTGCATATGGATCTCAATGTGCTTCGTCTGCTTAATGCTAAACTGAATTTTTACAAATTGAGATAGTGCTCGTGTTATCACAATAGATAATGGTGGGCCACCGAAAGTGGATGCCAAACTCTGTCAGAATACCCTGTAGCCAAATAGCTTATGTGGTAGCGTTAACTGCTCCTCTGTATTCTACCTCTGTAGATGATATCACAATTACATTCTGCTTCTTGCTAGACCAACTAATAGGACCCAAACAAAGAGAGAAACTATAGCAGAGGTAGATTTCCGATGATCTAAGTCACCGGCCTAATTAGAATCTGTGAACCCAATCAAGTCAATATCCACCCCTCCATGATAGTGAATGCCATCAGTATAGGTGCCACGAACATAATGAAGGATCCATTTAGCTTGCTTTCCAATGCAACTCATGTGGCTCTGCATGAATTTGGACATGATCCCAACAACATACGATAAATCCGGTCGAGTGTGAGTCAAGTAAATCAAGCTCCCCACCAATTGTCGATAAAGGGTACCATCAACCAAGGGAGTAGAGCAATTAGAAACCAAATTAACCCCGGAAAGAAAAGGAGTAGGAGAAGACTTGCAATCGGACATCTGAAAATGAGCAAGCAAGTCAAGAGCATACTTAGGTTGCGAAATCAAAATTCCCTGAGTCAGATTGTGAAATCGGATCCCAAGAAAGTAATGAAGTAGACCTAAGTCAGTCATGGAAAACTTGTTGGCCAAGGCGGTCTTCACAAAATCAATGATAGAGGAAGAGTTGTTGGTGATCAACAAGTCATCAACATAGAGAACAAGAATGAGTATGGAGTCATTTGCTTGTAGAATATAAACATTTGGATCAGAGTGACACCTAGTAAACCCTAATGTAAGTAAAAAGGAGTCCATCTTGGCATACCAAGCCCGAGGGGCTTGTTTAAGGCCATAAAGAGACTTCTTTAACTTACAAATGAGGGAGGGATCATGGACATAACCCGAGAGGTTGTTCCATGTAGATCTCTTCCTCTAGGTCACCATGAAGGAAGGCACTCTTAACATCCATTTGATGGAATTTCCATCTGTTTGTTATGGCAATGGATAAGGTCAGTCGAATTAAAGTCATCTTCGCAACCGAAGCAAATGTTTCAGTATAATCAACCCCAGCTATCTGGTAGAAACCCTTAGCTACTAATCGCACTTTAAAATTTTCGACATCTCCATCTACTCCATACTTTGTTCAGAACACCCAATTACACCGACGATTTTCTTCCTTTCGGAAGAGGGTGAGATCCCAAGCATCGTTCTTCATGAGAGAGAATACTCCTCATCCATGGCGTAATCCCACTCGGGAATACCGAAGGCTCCCGGAAAGGCTGTGGATTAGAGGCGAGGCGAAGAAAGAGTGGGGTCCAATGAAATCGAGTGAGTACGTCTCATATCCAAAGTATCTCCAACTAAATCTCAACACTTTGCGCAGAGTTTTCCTAGCCCCAAAGAGGACCGGAAGGATCGGCCTCACGAGTTCAAAGATTCGTCACTCAAGTGAGAAGGGACATATTCCTCGTCATCACTACTGTCAGAATCAGAAGACTTAAGGGTCTGATGGTCGGGAGGATTAGGAAGAGGAGCATGCTCAACAACATCATCATCTGATGAGTCAGAATCCGAATCAACAAGCTGAAGAACCTCAATAGGTAGAGAAGTAGAAGTCAAAGAAGACTCATCGAACTTAACACTTCTCTCAATACAAAGCTCATGAGAAGTAGGATTCAACAATCAATATCCCTTCACGCCATCAGGATACCCTACAAAGATACAAGGTTTGGATTGTGGTTCCAATGCCTTGCGTTTCTTCTTGGGAATCTGAGCCATAGCCTTGGATCTGAAGACTCGAAAGTGCTCAACATCAGGCTTGCGTCCAAACCAGGATTCAAAGGGTTTCATGTTAGGTTGTGGATCATGTTTTCATGTGTGAAAGTGTTGAAGACTGTACACTTTTCATGTAACCTCGCCGGGATTTTTTTTTTTGGGCGTAATTTTTTTTTGCCTCGAAAAACGCACCCGACATATTGGAAACGTGCTCTTCTCATATGGGTGAGATTTTTGACCCATAGGTTTTTGGGCTGGTTTTGGCCCATGGTTTTGATACCCATGGTATTGTAAAACTACTTAAGCAGTTGCCTACTTATATGGTTTTATGCATATGGTAGGATATAATGAAAAACATTGCAGATGTGCTTTGAATTTGGCTATGAATTCTGTAGAGTTTGTTGAGCATAGCTCCAAACGGATCTAGGTATTGTATTGAGAGAGCGGTGACTTGTAATAAAATATGAGCAAGTGATTCTTGGTGGACGTAGCCCAAATTGGGTGAACCACGTTAAATATTGTCTCTTTGTGTTGTGTTATTTTATTCTATAATTTTATTTGAGATCTGTAATAATTTCTGCATATTAGTTTCTACTGTTGCGATTATGTGAGGGATTATTCCGCATATTTTATCACTTATTTCCTAGCAGATTGGTATCGAGATCTGGTTTGGTTTCTGAAGTTTTGAATCGCGAGGAAAGTTTTATCTTGAGTGGGAGCTATAGCAGATGATGGAAGATCTAGGGTTGATAAATTCAACGGGAAGAATTTGAGTCTTTGAAAGATGCGAGATGGAAGATTACCTTTATCGAAGGATATTTATACTCTCTGTATCGAGAAGGTGAACAAACCCTTGAGCATGATAGATGCGAAATGGGATTTGTTGGATAGGAAGACACTTGGGACAATCCGACTGTGTCTTGCATCTTCGGTATTATTTAATGTTTCAAAGGAAAAGACTACAAAAGAATTGATGGATGTATTAGGGAAGTTGTATGAAAAACCCTCTGCCTCTAATAAGATATTTTTAATGATTTTTTTAATATGAAGATGTCTGAGAATGGTTTAGTAGTAGATCATCTAAATGATTTTAATACGGTTGTAAATATGCTAGCTTTGGTTATAATAGAATTTGATGAAGAAGTTAGGGTTTTATTAGTTCTGTGCTCTTTACCTGAGAGTTGGAATAGCTTGGTAATGGCGGTAAGTAACTCGGTTCCAGATAACTCAAAGTTTAAGTTTGAGGATGTTGTAGGGGTGATTCTAAGCGAGGAAATGTGAAGAAAAATCTCTTGGTGAATCTTCTACTTCAGGGAATGCTTTGACAGTGGAAACTAGAGGGAGACAAAAGAATAGAGGAAGCTATGGAAAATCAAAGGATCGGGCAAGGTCAAAATCCAAAAGTAAGATAGTATGTTGTATGTGGAAAGTATGGGCATGCAAAGAAGGAATGTTGGGAGCTTCGGGACAAGAAGAAACAACATGAAGAAAACAAGGAGGCAAATGTGGCAATGGGTAATGTATGTCAGGATGCTTTGATTCTTTCTTTGCACAATATTACTGAATCTTGGGTTTTAGATTCGGGGCTTCTTTCCATGCTTCTCCACATAGGCATTATTTTGTTGATTATGTTTGAGGAGATTTTGGGCATATTTTTCTTGGTGATGATGAGCCTTACAACATAGTTGGAAAAGGTTATGTTCAGTTAATATGTAAAATGGGAATACTTGGCTATTGAAGGATGTCAGACATGTGCCTACATTAAGACAAAATTTGATATCGGTAAGGCAGTTGGGAAGTGATGGTTGTATTGTGATATTTACAACGGACTCTTGGAAGGTTACCAAGGGTGCTCTTGTGGTGGCAAGAGGTAAGAAGGTTGGAACCTTGTATTTAACCACTTATAACACTAATGTTTGTAATCTTGTGGCTTTAGAAGTAGATACAACATTGTGGCACTATAGGCTCGAGTCATATGAGCCATAAGGGCATGGAGATCATAAAGAAGGATTTACCCGGATATACAGAAATATGTTTGGAGTTCTGTGAGGACTGCATATATGGGAAATAGAAGTGAGTAAGGTTTCTCAAGGTTGGACCTACAAAGAAAGAGAGTAAGTTAGAGCTGGTGCATTCTGATGTGTGGGGGCCGGCTCAGGTATCATCTCTTGGGGGTTCAAGTTATTATGTTACTTTTATTGATGATGCAACAAGGAAAGTTTGGGTTTATTGTATTAGAAACAAATTTGATGTATTTGACACTTTTATTAAATGAAAAGCCTTGGTAGAGAATGAAACAGGTCTTAAGCTAAAATGTCTCAGGTCAGATAATGGAGGGGAGTATTGCAACAATGAATTTGATGATTATTGTTCTAAGAATGGAATCCATAGGAAAAATACGGTTCCAGGAACTCCACAGTAGAATGGGGTATCAGAAAGGATGAATAGAACAATAATGGAACGTGCTAGGAGCATGAGGTTACATGCAGGACTGCCTCTTTCTTTTTGGGCATAAGCGGTGAGCACAACTATGTACTTGATAAACAAAGGACCCTTAAGTGCCTTGGATGGAGGCATACCTGAGGAGGCTTGGTATGGTAAGAAAGTTGATTATTCATTTCTTAGAGTCTTTGGATGTGAGGTGTTTGTTCATATAGACAAGGATGATAGGACCAAGCTAGAGGCTAAATCAGAAAAATGTACTTTCATTGGTTATGGTGGTGATGACTTTGGATATAAATGTTAGAGTATTAAGGACAAGAAAATCATTCGATTTAGGGATGTGGTCTTTAATGAGAAAGTCATGTATAAGCAAGCAATTGCAGGAAAATAGGGAAGAATCTAAGAAAGAATATGGAGTGGTAGAGGATCTTAGGATGGGAAAGTGACACATGAATCGGTTCGAGAACCCCTCAACAGGAACCCCAAACTCTATATTGAGGAGATCTTCTAGGGTAAGAAGAGAACTGAACTTTTTTTCTCCTTCTCTTTATTATTTATTACTCAATGATAGTGGAGAGCAGAGAGCTTTGATGAAGCAATGCGAGGTAGATGCGAGAAGAAGTGGGAGCAAGCCATGGATGAGGAGCATCGAGGATCTCATGGAGAACCAGACATGGGATTTGGTGAAGCTACCCAGAAGGAAAAGAGCATCACGAGAATAAGTGGGTGTTGAGTAAAAGAGGAAGAAGGAGGCAAGAAAAGATCAAGACCCGGTTGGTGGTCGAGGGGTTTGCACTGAAAAAAAAGGTATAGATTTTGATGAGATTTTTTCTCCTGTAGTAAAAATGACTTCTATTAGAATGTTCTAAGGAATAGTTATAGCAAAATACTTGCACTTAGAACGACTTGATGTAAAGACGCATTTCTCCATGGTGATTTGGAGGAGGAACTATATATGCAGCACTTGAGAGGGCTATGAGGTCAAAGGTAAAGAGGAGATGGTGTGTAAATTAAAGAAGAGCTTGTATGGCTTTAAACAAGCTCCACGTCAATGGTATAAGAAATTTGATAGCTTCATGATGGAGCAGAGGTTATATTAGATGTCATTCGACCATTGCGTGTATACAAAGAAATTTGAGAATGGTAGTTATATTATCCGTGTAATACGTATGTGGATGACATGTTGGTTACGAGGTAAAAACATGCGAGGAAACAAAAGTACTCAAGAAGCAACTAAGTGAATCCTTTTTATGAAGGATTTGGGTGCAACCAAACAAATCCTTGGTATGAGGATATCTCGGGATAGAAGAAACGAAAGCTAACTTTATCTCGGGAAGAGTACATTAAGAAGGTCTTGAGAGGTTTAATATGCGGGATGCTAAACCGGTTGGGACTCCTTTGGCGAGCCACTTCAAGTTATCAAAGGAACAATGTCCTAAAATAGAGCGAGAGAGAAACTTGAGATGTCAAGGTACCTTACTCATCAGCGGTTGGAGTTTGATGTATGCCATGGTGTGCACTAGGCCTGATATTGCCCATGCAGTGGGAGTGGTGAGTAGATTTATGAGTGATCCAGGTAGAGATCACTGGCAGGTAGTAAAGTGGATCCTTTGGTATTTGAGAGGGACCATGGGGACATTTTGTGCTACAGTGGATCAAACACCACTTTGTGTGGTTATGTAGATTCAGATATGGCTGGAGATGTAGACAGCAGGAGGAGCACAACAGGTTATGTTTACACTGTAGGTGGAACAACAATAAGTTGGATTTCATGACTACAGAAGTTGGTGGCTTTGTCAACCACGGAGGCTGAGTATGTTGTTGCCATGAGGCAAGCAAGGAAATGATTTGGTTACAACAATTACTTGAGGAGTTGGGGCATAAGCAAGAGGAAGGAAAGTTGCATAGTGATAGTCAGAGTGCTATACACCTAGCTAAGAACTCTGCTTTCCACTCTAGGACAAAGCATATACAGTTAAGGTACCATTTCATCAAGACAACTTTGGAGGAAGAGAATTTGAAGTTGGAGAAGATTCATACTAGTCAGAATCCTACAGACATGATGACCAAGGTGGTCACAAGGGAAAAACTGAAGTTGTGTTCAACTTTGGTTGGTCTTCATAGAAACTAGTGAAGGGTTGAGAAGCTTGCTCAGAGGAAAACTAGTCTCTAAGTGGGAGATTGTTAGGTTGTGGAGCTTGTTTTCATGTGTGAAAGTGTTGAAGACTGTACACTAAGAGTATTGTACACTTTCATGTATTCTTGTTGGGAAATTTTTTTGGGTGTAATTTTTTTTTGCCTCGAAAAAATGCACCCGACATATCGGGAAACATGCTCTTCTCATATGGGCAAGATTTTTGACCCATAGGTTTTTGGGCTGGTTTTGGCCCATGGTTTTGATACCCACGGTATTGTAAAACTGCTTAAGCAATTGCCTACTTATATGGTTTTATGCATATGGTAGGATATAATGAAAAACATTGCAAATGTGCTTTGAATTCGGTTGTGAATTCTGTAGAGTTTGTTGAGCATAGCTCCAAACGGATCTGGGTATTGTATTGAGAAAGCGGTGGCTTGTAATAAAATTTGAGCAAGTGATTCTTGGTGGACGTAGCCCAAATTGGGTGAACCACGTTAAATACTGTCTCTTTGTGTTGTGTTATTTTATTCTGTAATTTTATTTGAGATCTGTAATTATTTCTGCATATTAGTTTCTCTATTGCGATTTTGTGAGGGATTATTCCACATATTTTATCACTTATTTCCTAACATTTCATCCCTCTTATCTTGCCTTATGTGGAACACGGTTCGAATGTAATTAGCACAATTCATTGCTTCAACCCAATACTACGGAGGAGAGACTTCCAGTGAATCATACAAGTGGCCATCTCTTTAAGAGTACAGTTTTTCTTTTCGCTACTCCATTTTGTGAAGGGCTGTATCATGATGCATCGCTTTGTAAGGAGATCCCTTCAGAAGTACAAAAATCCATGAACCTATTGTTTACATATTCACCTCCATTGTTAGTTTGAAGAACCTTGATAGACCGTTCCGCCTGTTTCTCAGCAAGAGCCTTAAAGTCTGAAAATGTTCAAAGACTTCAGACTTAAGCTTAAGAAAATATACCCAAGTATATCACGAATAGTCATCAATGAAGGTCAGCACATAAAGAGCTCTAGTAAATGAAGGAGACGTAAATGGACTAGAAATATTGCGTGAACAAGATCCAAAGGACGAGTAGCTCTCTAGGATTTTCCTTTGTCAAAGTTATTTTTAGGATGCTTTCTAAGGGTACAACCCTCACAAAGACCCTTAGAAAACTTGATGCGAGGTAACTCGTTGACCATTTTGTTTTGCTCAATTGTTCAAGGTAGCGATAATTTAGATGTCCAAAACAATCATGCCATAGCTTAATAACCTCATTTGCATGAGTGAGAAAAGCAGTGGTTGTAGAATCAAAAGTAAAGTGGGAAAATGTATACAACCGTGAATGGTGATCTACCTTTCCCTCAGCCACTGTAGTGTCATCGTTAAGCTCATGAATAATCACCGAGTTAGGACCAAATTCCACTCGCATTCCTTCACCAAGGTGAGTAATTTGGTAAACCGATAGGAGATTGGTAGAGAGATCAAGAACACTCAACACTTGGTTGAATGTTCCCCCATCCATCTCTACCGATCCACTACCGAAAATCGACATTGTCGTGTCATTACCCATTGTGATTTGGGACATACCACAAGGCTCGATGTTGGAGAACTCAACATGCAAAGAAGCCATGTGGTGCGAGGCACCAAAATCTATAATCCACGTTGATGAAGGAGCAACTTTGGCTACAAGGGCCTTTCCTTTCTTCTTATCAGATTTAGAACCTTTTGCAATAGAAGACTCGGCCTTTGGAGCATTTTGTTTGATAGACTCAGGAACACCTATTTGATTTTTCTCAAGTAAACGAATAAGGTGATCAATTTGTTTTCTCATACACGCATGCTCTTTATTACCAGGCTTCTTGCACTAGGAACAAAAATACCTATCTTTCATGCTCTAGGCTCGAAGTCGAAGTGTTCGTGTTAATTTTAGTTTTGGTCTTGGTTTCCTTCTTAGGTTGATCATTTTTTTTTTTTTCTTTCTTCTTTTCCTTACTAGTACTTGCCCACAAGGGCATGAGACTTGGATTTGAGAGACCCCATTTGAATGAGTTTGTCCTATTCTCAAATGAGTTGCGATGAAAAATAATCAAAGGAGGGCATATTCAATCCTTACTTGAAGTAACTTTTTTAGCGTAAAAGTTGACACAAAGACAAAATATTCGGGACCTAACTTAGAGAGAATCGACAAGATCGCTTTTGAGAATCTTTCTTTTCTACTTGACATTCCTTTAACAACAATCAAGTGTGGACAAACTTAGAGAAGAATGCTTGTAGGTTTTCAAAATCACTAGGATTTAACCCTAGCAGTTTTTTTCCAACTCATGCGCTCTCATGTCATCTTGTTGTCCAAACATCCCATCCAACATTTTCCACGCAAAATTAGGTGTTTGGACGACTCAATGTGGAAGAGAAAGTAAGGAGAAACATACATACAAAGAAGACCTAAAGCTTCATCACTACGGTTTAACCACTTATATTTTTAGGGTCGTCGTGCAGTTCGAGTCTCGGTTCGTCTCCCATGGTGATGCGGATAACCCTTTACCCCTTAGTTTCATAATTATTTTTGACCTCCGTTCGAAGAAGTTGAACGGCGTAAGAAAAGGAATTGAAAGTGCATCCATAGTGAAAGAGAGAGAAGGAATGCATAAAAGAAACACAACCACCTAGGACAATATAATAACCCCCCCTGTTTGGCACTTTATAGTTTAGTGAGTTGAATACAACCATGTTCGAGCGTGCGTATGGAAAAACTTGGTAACTCACCTTGCAATCAACGTAATAATGTGCAAGAGAGGAGACCACAATCATGTTTCGGGAAGCGCAGAAAGGTGACACTGTACACTGAAGCACAATTACAAAAACTAGGAAGGAGGTGAAATAAAATCTGGTTGTGAGAAAAGCATCTCACGTCGCGAAGGATACCCCCTGCTGCAAACTATGGTGGATGCGCTCACTAGTTGCAAGCAATAATAAGGGTAAAATACAATGTTTTGAACTCAAGATGAGTCTGGATGATCTTCAGAATGCCGGAAAGGCACGCGGAAGACAAAGAGGTACTCGTCAGTGATACTACACACTTGAGCACATGATTAGTAAAAAAAGTCGACAATAACGCTTTTAAAAAAGTTACCGTTTTGAAACGTCCGATTTAGCTAATTTAAGAGCTTTTGGAGTTAAAAAAGCGATTAAAAATGTTACTATAAAGACGATTTAAAAAAAAAAAATGACTAATCATTTTGGAGAAATTGTAATTAATACAAATAGATTTAATTAAATCTAATTAATTACAAAAAACTAATTAAGATCTAATAAAAAATTAAATCCTAATTAATTACAAAAAAATACTAATTAAGATCTAATAATTTTTTAAAATTAAGATCTAATAAAGAATTTAAATCCTAATTAAAATATACTCCCCCTTTTTTTTAAAAAAAATTTCCACCTAAAAGTTTAAAAAACTTACCATTTATAAAAAAGAAAACTTGCCTTAAATGAAACTAGAAAACTTTAAAACTTACGGTTATAGAAAAAGTAAATTTTAAAACTTAGTAAATGAAATACTAAATTTTAGAAACTTTACAAAAAAAAACTTATGGTGAAATAAATAAATAAATAAAAAAACTTATTACCGTTTGAAAACAAAACTTACCAAATGTTTTGGAGTTTGTGGATTTTCCAAAAAAATTGTTTGGAATGTTTTTTGTGTGGAACGGCTTTGTTATTTTTATTGCAAAGTTTTATGTTGCAAAAAAGCATTTGGTATCTTTTTGGAATGACTGTGGAGGCTGCTTTGGATGTGGGAGTGAGGGAGGACTGCTGGACGTGAGAGGGAGGGAGGGCTGGCGCACGTTAGAGATTATTGCGGTGGAGATGTGGGCAGAGGAAGGCACGACCATGAAAGAGAGAGGAAGGGCTCGCCCACGACGAGCATGTAGACAATGAAGGCCACGGCAACAAAATGGCACACAGAGTTTGTACAGTAGGCGTGGCTTATAAAAACATAGCGAAAAAAATGATTTGCCAAAAAAACACAGATCAAGGACTTTGTAATCCAAACACGCAAATGGCGATGTAGCTTGTAGGCAATACCAATTTGAAACAAGGATCTCTGCAAAATAAAACACCATGCAAACACAAAGAGCCAAAGAAAACAAAGATCTAAAATTTTTAGTTTAATAATTTTTTTAAAAAACTAGAAAATACTCTATTTTGGCTGATCTGCTAGATTTAGCTGCAGCTAGCTAAATGTAGCTGCAAAACCCCTGATAGTTTCAGGAATACCTGCACATGCACGAAGAACACAACAAAACTGAAAAATTTCCAAGAGCAAGAACGTTAGCAATAAAATTCCAAAATATGATGATCGAAAAACTTGCACAAGGAGTAAAAAAATGAAACCAAGAGTGATCGCAACTTAGATGATGAATGCACATTTACCCGATCTCAGCTCTGATACCATGAAAGAGTTGGCGAGAATCATATCAAAAATTATGCACCACGATAAAGTTGCACTATGAAGGAAACGTAATAGCTCCAACGTAATCACAAGGAAGAATCAATCAATCAACTAAAGAACTTGCATAACAGAACAAAGCTTGCACATGTAAAGAAAGACATTGGAGTGTCTTGGCATACTCATAAATTTCAAATGAATGGATACATATAGGTGCTTTGAGTAACCCTAGTGCATGACACACAAGAATTCCTAAACCTAACCCTAAACATAACCCATGTGAGATGACCCTCCATATGTGAGTGGAGGACACATAGGATCCCACACACCAACATTATCATGGCTCAATGTTATGGACCATTTCTCAAGTGCACCTTCAAGAGCTCAATGATCATCTTGTAGAACATCCACAAGATCTTGATCTACTCTTATTCATTTCTTGTGAGGAGGCCACCAATCTAGCTGAGCTTAGTGTTCCTACTTCTACTACCACTTCCATTCCTATTGCTACTCAACCTCCTAATTCCACCCTTCCACCTACTTCTATTGTTCTTGTATTTGTTCCTACTCCCACCAACCACTTCACTCCACCTCTTATTTCTTACATGCAGAAAGTATCTTCTGTTAGAACTCAAGACCTAGCCTCTCTCTATCAAGATCTCCAAGTTCAAATCCGAAAACTTCAGCAGGCTACTTCTCATGCATCTCCATCTCTTGACTCCACTTTACTCCTTCACACTCCTTTCACACTTGCCATTTTAATATCCACTTCCTCCAAATTTTTTCACCCCTAAGCTACCCACCTTCAATGGCCATGGTGACCCTCAAGAGCATCTTAGATATTTTCATGTGGCATGTCTAGATTATGTGGATGATCATACTTTACTAGCAAATCTCTTTCCTAGAAGCCTCCAAGATTATGCTATGCGTTGGTTCTACGATCTACCTATTCATTCGGTAACATCATTTACGCATTTAGCTGATGCTTTTCTCGCTCATTTTTCAATCAATATCGGTTCTAAGATATCCTATGCTCAACTTGCACAAATTAAACAAGGATCTAATGAGCATCTAGTGGACTATGTTTTACGATATAAGAACAACCTAGCTAGGATGACCAATGTGCTCGCTGACTCAGAACTTCAAGATCTATTTGTCAAAGTCTCTTACCACCTCTATAAGAGAGTGTCATCTTTGAGACATCTCCTTCATTTGATCAATTATGTCATACTCTTAAATTATGTGAAGGAAAACTTATCTCTATGGGAAAACTCAAGTATCATGATCAACCTTCATCGTCTTCTAACCAATTTCAAAGAAAATCAAATTTCAAGCCATCTACTAAGCCTCTGAAGAAAAATATACTATTAACATTGTCTCTACTCCTGAAAAGCTTCAATGGAAACCTCTAAAGTGTACATTCACAAAATTTCCTTATGCTCCACATATTCTATTGCCACAAATTATTGAGAGCAATCTTATTATGCTTCCTCCTCCACTTAATCTGGATCCATCTCACCCTAAAGGACACAATTATAACGAAAATACTAGATGTGACTATCATCAATGCATTAGGCATTCTACCGATCGATGTTTCAAACTCTGACATCTTATTCAAGATCTTATTGACAACAATGCAATCGAGCTTCGAGCCTTCGACATCTATCATTGGTCAATGAAAACAAAAAGCTAAAAATATTTAATGATCCTCTTCCTAAACATGACAAGTAAGCTGCTAATTCTTCTACTAATCATACATATCATGTAGTTCCTCCTTCATCAGGGGCTCTCAATTTTCTAGTTGCTAATGTTGATGCATCGTCACCATTCATTACATTCTCTGATCATGATTATCATGCTACATTCTCTTCTGATACATTACATATTAATGCTTCTATTGGGCCTCATGTTATCAATAATACAATGATCGATCCATCGATTCATATGGGTGTGTGTTCTATTACACTTCTTGTTGCTATTAACTATCCACTATCTCATATTTCATATCTAATTCCCAAATCTTATGGTTTCATCAAGCTTCTAGTTATAATTGGGCCTCTCACCATTCTTGTGTCATTCATTGTGGCACCTTTAATCAAAGGTTGTGACATGCTCTTAGGTCTTCCTTGGCTCCGTGCCGCTAAGGCTATCATTTCCCTGAATCACTTGTGTTTAAAATTCAGTCACAACAAGCAAGTTACCACTATCAAAGGTGTTCCTCCATGCACACCGTGGCATGACCTCCTCTTGAGGTTTCCATTTCACTATCTAAAGCATCTAGGTCCCTTAGACCTCTCAAATCTAAGGCACATTATGCACCTAGCTCTCTGATTCGTACACCACCTATTCATTCTCATCGGTTTACTAGTCCATCTTCTTGGCCTAAGTCCCCTAATCAGGAAACCCTTTCACATAGGAGTTCACCTTCTTCATCACCTCCTTGGTCTCTTTCATATAGGTGCTCATCACCTTCTCGGTCTCCTTCATATAGGTGCTCATCACCTCCTTGTCTCCTTCATATAGGTGCTCATCACCTCCTATCTCTACTTCATATAGGTGCTCATCACCTCCTAGTCTACTTCATATAGGTGCTCATCACCTCCTCCATCTCCTTCACATAGTTCATTACCTCCTTGGCTTCGCCACATATACATCATATATCACCGATCTTAGAGCATGGTCACACACCTTTATCTCCACAAGCATCGGGTGGAGGACCCTCACCCTTCACTTTTTTTGGATAACTTACCCATCATCATACACTTAGGGGGCATCATACTTAATTCCCTCCCTCCTACCATCATCATGTGTCTTTCATTTATACTATTATGCTCTGTGCTTCACATCTAGTCTTTCTCATGCATCTTACACAACTCGATACACACAACTTATATTGTCATTACCCTATGATGCACTCTTGTGCTAAGGTTCATACTCAAACTGTTGAGGGTCTAAATATGAAATGAACCTCACTCACACTCTTCACACTCTATGCTTCATTGATCATATCTTTCTACCGCACAATCTCAAACCATTTCCCGATGACACACTCTTGTTCCATGGTTCATTCTTGACTATCGAGGGGTATTTTATAAATGAGCCTCATCTCATACTCATACACACCTGCTCGAGGGGCACCATGATCATATCACATTCACATTGCATACCATTCCATCTCACTCATTCACAACACATGACATATCTTGGTTGCATTTACTCTTGTTTACTTATGCTTACATGTACACTTTGTTTCACATGCTAGACATATACTAGTATGTTATTATCTTTCTATATATACACATACACATTCACTTGGTCTTTAGTTGTGGATGCAAACTTCTTACAGATGATTACATGCAACATTGATGTTTGGCACTGTACCTCTTACCAATTTCACTGAGGCTCCTGAGGGGGTGCCTACTTTCTTACACACTACAGGTTCTATTGTTTCATTTTATACTACTTCAAATTATTACTAGCACACTACTTTATATCGGAACATACATGATTTGACATAATCTTTATCTTTCTAACATGATAACGGGTGCTTCATGTGCAACATTTTCCTCACTGGAACTATTTTCCACCATGGTTTTTTGATACTTTCCTAGTCATCGTTTTCGATTGTTTGTTATTGTATGTCATTGTTTTTGGGCTATGCCCTATGTCTTGCTTGATCATTTCTTGTATGCTTTTGGTCGCTTCAGCCCTAATTGTCTTGCGACATTGTGAATGATGTCCCATGTTTGAAACCCACTTTTGTTGTCTACTTTTCTGCATTATTTCTTGTTTACACTATCTTCTATTGCACACTTGTCACTTTTTCTACTAACACATATTTCTATCCACTTTGTTTGCATGTGCCTTGGTTTCTACCATGCACATTCCCTCCCCTATAGGATATTGGTTTGATATCAAATTCATGTCCTCTCCTTTGGGCTACATTCTCCTAGCAACATTGCATGCACCCCAAATGAGGGAGGGCATACATTGGGTGAATCAATCACCCCATATAACAACTAAGAGCTTCAGTACAATCCTGCACAATATAAGAACATAATAAAGTTACAGTCACAGAATGACCCAGAATTTGACTTGGGTCATCAGTTCAACACAAACACTAGCTCCCAGATACGAAACTAGTGCACGGGGCTCCTCGACCTTTCCTGGGTGCCTATGAACAGGGGGAAGTTACAGTCATTTTCTCATATCAACACAATTTTTAGTAGTTTATAGAGTAGTTTTCACAATACATGCACAATCCTCCAACAATCAGAATGTAATATATCTCCTTGGATTGAACTGGAACAACACGAAACTAAACATGGAACACAACATCTATAGTGGTATATAAATTCAAGAAGTAGTCATGGATGGAGAGTAAAAATATAGCTCTCTCCCCAACACTCTTCTACCGTGGCATGAGATCGCCCAAAAAACTCGCACTTGGCGTGAGATTGCCTAAAAACTTGTTTTTGGCATGAGATCACCCAAGAAAATCACTAAGGTTGCCCAAAAAAATTGTTCTTCTATAGTAGTCAGAACATTTTCTCTCCCTTTCACTCTTCATGGATCAGGTGCACACTTTTCTTTTACTACTTTTTCACATTTTTACATGCTTTTACAAAGTTTTCATAACACATGACTTTGACTACTCTTTCACTCTTCTTTTATAGGTTCGTCCTTAATATGCAACAAGAAGCAACCCTTCATTAGGATACAACAATAACATGTATAACATGATACAACTCATATGCTTCACCCCTAGGGTCACTTCCTCTTTCTTAGCTTCCACACTTCATTTTTATCACTCCACGCTTTCACTTGTCTCTTTGACACGCTTTTACCATCAATCTACAAGGAAAAAAGGTACAAAATTATAAACTACTTTATGTTATCGAGTATTCACTCAACAACATAAAGTGGGGGAAAATGTAGACACAAAATCACGCACTTGGGTACATTTCTAGGTCCTAATCACATACCACTATTCATATGATTCTTAAGTGAGAAACCTAGAAATTGACAACTATCTTTTGCCTTTTGTATGTGTTTCTTATTTTCTATTTGGCCATCTACACCCTATAACCCAATAATGTAATTGTTATTATAAATTCAAGCGATGGAGGACAATTTCATTGATGAAATTGTGTCTCTTGAGGTTTGTGACATAATGTCGGGAAGACCCTAATTGTATAATTTCAAAGCTATATATGATCGGGGGAAGTTATGAAGATGATTTTTTTGGGTTAAAGATAAAATTTTCAATCTCTTTGAGTCTTCCCCATCGACCAAAGTCACATTGGTTTCTTCCAAATAATGTATGAAACCATCTCATACATGCATAAGTTTGTGTTTCTCATGTTTCATCCAAAAATAATTGCATGAAAGAAAAAGTAAGTATTTATGGCACACACCGCGTAAACATCATCACAACATGAATAATTCAAAAGTTACTAAATCAATACAATAACATCTTCATGAGATCAAAATACCTTCCAACACACTGTGTAGTAAAGCACCGCATTGATTTGGTCTCAAGGATTCCCTCTTCCAAATATCCCGATGTACCGAAAATCACTTTGGGAGAGTGATGAATTCTTGTGCCAAATATATATCCTCTACTAGGGAAATCTAAGGCTCATCTTTTCACTTTACAACATTTTGATAGTTCTAATGCTCAAGAAAGATGGGATATAATGACTTTGCATATACTATCACACGCTTAAAAATATTGTGGTGAAGAATCAATACCTACTCGCCACACATTGGAAACCTCCTAAATTAGCTTCAAGGTACACCATACTTCACCAAGATCAACTTGATGTCTCGTTACCACCAAGTTGTTAGTCCATCTTGAAGACAACTTTCAAGACACAAGAAGGATCATACGAATGGTTGGTTGTGCCTTTTAGCTTGACAATGCACCTACAAAATTCATGCAATTGATGGATGAATTGCTTTTGAGCTTCCTTAAATCCTTCATTATCCTCTATTTGGAGGGCATTATCATCTTTAGCAAGACTTGGGAGGAACATGTAGAGAATAATGTGTGTGTCTTAAACACTTTGCAGAAACACAAGTTGTAGAAAATATTAGTGAAGTGTTCATTTGGTATATTACAAATTTAATACCAGGGATACATCATTTAACAAGAAGGGATACACATAGATATAAATAAAATCAAAGTGATTCAAGATTGATATACTCCACTTAACCTCATATAGTTACACATATTTGTTGGACTCACAAATTTATACTTATAGGTTTGTCCTTAGTTTATTCCACATATCCTACCTACTCATCCAAATCACGTGTAGAAAATCCAATTTTTATGGGAATAATGTGCAACAATGTGCCTTTGAGGTACTAAAACAACACATGTACACATTACCTATTCTAGCAAATCCAAAAATTGCACACTCCTTTGAAGTTCACAATGATGCATCTCGAATATAAACTTAGTGTAGTACTCATACAACATGGAGATTTTTTCACATATCAATTAGATATGTTAAATGAAACAATGTAGAGGTACTCCACCTACAATTTTTTTAAATGTGCAGATACCCAATAATGACACAAGCCCTTTTATATTGCCTTTTGATGTGATTTTATGCATATGGTTTCACCCATTTGAACAAATGGATCAATTAAGTATAAAACCTTATCTTGGTCCCTATTTCTTCAAAAACCTTTCCTAAACACTTCCTTCACCTTCATTCTTCTATTTTGACATTATTTTTGGGATCCCCAACATTTTAATTTCATAATTTATCATTATGCTATTTCTTGGACATAAACAACCATATAAGGAAGAAATATTCAAATATTCCTCCCTTCATTTTCATCTAGACTTGCAAAAATTAAATCTCTTTGGGCCAATATTTTACTTCTTTTGAATTTAAAATTGATTCAATTATGCGCTAAAAGGTTCAAAATTTGAGGTTCAAATGCTATTTAAAAAAACATAAAACTATTTGGATAGGGAGCTCATTTACAAGATCATTTTCAATAGTCAATATCTCAAGATCACATGCATATTCAAGTACGAGGTTGATTGCTCATATTTGTGAAATATGAAGTGTCCTTATGTGCATATTGTACCACCAGGTTTATGGAATGCCATGTAGCTTTTGGATTGATATCACATATTCTCACACATCTACTAGAAGGAGAACTACATTAGTTGAAGACTTCTTCAAAGTATTGCTATGTATGTAACTCACAACTTAGTAAGGGGTTGAGTAAGCTTGACCATTGTAGAGTAATTCCTTTTTAGGACTTCAAATAACAGGAGAACTAGGGTTTACACAAAGAGAAGCCAATATACAACTATAAAAGTGCGATCATGAACATATGATCATAGATTTAGAACCCAAGAAAAAACATGAATTAAATTTCAAAACCCTAATTTAGATTAGAAAATAACAAGGTAAAATCGACCATCAAGGAAAAAATATCCAATTTTTTTGCCCTATTTTCAAAAACCTACCCTACACTCAATTTTAACTCCCAAAATTTTGCAAGTACATTTATGACATACTCCACAAATTATTCCAAAATCGACATGGGCCAGAAACAACGAGAGGGAAATAATCACATAGAGTAGGAAAATTAACGATGGGCACTATTGTCCCATTTGGGCATTTTTTTCTGGGGTAAAAACAAATAAATTTAAAATTGGTATAGTTTTTCAAAGTGACAATTTTACACGTGAATTCAAAAATAGATAGTCAATTTCAACTTACTATCTAAAATGAAGGAAAAAATCAGTAACATGTTTCATACTTTGGAAAGGGAACTAACCACTTTTATTTCTCAGTTCACATTTTTCCTACTTCCATACTAGTATTTAATAAGGATTAACACCTAGGGAATATGAAGGGACATTGATATGTCTAGAATAAAGTGTCATTTGTGACTAGTTACTATTGAGTTGGTGACCATTTGTTGTGACACTTATATGTGGGTTTTTGAGGAACCATCATGGAAAAAGGGAAAGATGACTGCTCTCCCAACACTCTTCCTATGTCATCATGATGCATAAGTCATAAGATAATTCACATCAGTTCGAGAATTTATCACTTCGACCACACTTACCATCTTTAAAGAAAAGTTCCCCAAGGAAAAAATACACAGGGACATTCTATCCTTTCTATCTTTGCATTCAAGTATACTCTTCCCGATTAAGTTGTTTATTCTACATGTTTCTATGCATAGAATCATGATTTCTCTAAGTTAAATTTCAATTTCATATAATGTGAATATTGACTACATTTTCTTCTTTTACGGGTTCATCCTCATCTTGACAAAAGCAACATAACTAGAACAAGGAGCAATATCAAGTAAAAATGCTAGGAAAAGGCAATATTTGGCTACAAATGCGAGACATATTTTTTCACTACACACATAAGTCACCCATAGGATTATTATCCCCTTTTAGACTCCATGATACAAATCCTATAATTTCCATTTGACGCGTTATCAACTATAATCTCCTTTGGCTCTCCACAAGGTACGATCTTCCTATCTACTTTATGCTACCAAATATTCATTCACCAACATAAAGTGAGGGCAAATGTAGACGAAAAAATATTCATGTAGTTCTATTACATTATGTCCCAAAGTATGTTATTATATGCATGATTCCTAAGCAAGAAAACTAGACATTGATAACACTTGTTTTGCTTTACATTGACATTGTTTTATCTTTCCATGCTTTCATCCTCTATTTTTTTGGAATTATCCCTTTACTTTTGGACATCACACAATGTGCTAGCTAACCGAGCATTTTTGATTCATATTTGGAGCTTTCTAGACATAAACGCCAAATAGGGGATGATAACAATGATGTTTCCATCCCCTATGGGAACTTTTGTCCCATCGCTTATGTTCTTATATTTTAAAATGACACACTACGTGTGTATATTTTCTAAACTTGTATTGATTACTTTGGGTTAGATTTTAGGGTTGCTAATGTCAACATTGAAAGAAGAAGAATCATATATATACATGACCTACTTATACATAAATGATTAAGCAAGATACTACTAAGGAGCTATCTAACAACTAAAACAACTATTCTTGGGACAAGTATTGCATTTGTGGTGCAAGGGATTATATTTAACTTCACTATATTCTTCTCAATGAAAGATTACCTTCTAGGATGCCCTTCCTTACCTTCAAGAGATCTAAGCTTGATTTTATTGACTCATACCTCACATGCAACTGAGGGTCTACTTTCTTTTCCATAACACTATTTGCTCGAAAAAAACTTGAGGTATATTGTTTCCTTATGCATACCCATATTATTACTAGTATTCATATGAAAGGAAAATAATGAGATAGCTATACCGTGCCTAAGAATCATAATTCCATTCTCCTGCTACCTCCATCATCTCAACCTACCCTTCTTGAACTCTTAAGACCATTCCACTCACTTTATATCCTTTTACCCAATCACTATACATCCATTCTCTTTGACCTATAAGACTAGAGTGAGGTAGGCCTTTTTGGTCCAAGTGCTCAAAACAACCTGTAGGGCCATGAATCATCCCCATCACTCTTGAAACATCTTATCTATCCTAAAACAAGGTTCTTAGACTCTTATCTCAATCATACTTTTTACCTTCATCACGATTCTCTAGTTTAGGCCTCTTGGCCTTGTAGCCCTCCTAGCATACAAATCATGTTATATTTCAAGATTTTTCTGAAACAACCATGTAATTAAATAGGTGATCTAGAGACCCTTTATGGAGTACTCAAATACACCAAAATATCATACCTTGCTCCTTTGTACAAAATTTTACTTTGTAATATATCATGTAAATTAGGCCTAATTAGCCTCCTACTCACGACAACAGAAACTTACCTCTATGATCTCACCTAGAAGTTGATAGAACCACCTCTGGAATGTTTCTAACATGATATTTACCAAATTTGGTGACTTTACTCCATCATTTGACCACTCATGCACCTCATTTTCTCTTCAACATGTACATTGTTACAATCTGCAATACAAATCCTGATGGATCTTCCTCACACGTGACAATTACAAGTTGAAAATTCACATACTTCTACAAAGGTACCAGACATAGATGCCCTTAAATTTTCATCAAGTTTGATGAATTAGAATTAAATTTATGTAAAGCCCTAGTTTGGGCCGAGAGCAAATATTTAGGGCTACATGGCAATACTTGGGGTTTCAAGAGCTATAAAAATTTGAGGATTCTCCACTCACCTTGGCTCAAATGTTTATGCATTCACAGATCCCTCAAAACCTTCCATTGTTGACTGTCATGTTGCTATCCCTCGATCAGAACATGGGTAGTATATCTGATTCGACAAAGCTATGATAACCATGCAAATTGATCTTTAAATTACCTTCCACAAAAACATACATTATTTCCATTATTCATAAATCTTTGTTACATCATGTTCTTCCTTTTTCCTTGATTGAATCCCTCAAATGCATCTCTCTCAATCAATTACATTGAAATCCCCTATGAATAGGTGGATATTTTCCAAGTCTAGCTTCCTAAGCTAACTCCTAAAGTGACTCAACAATCACCTAAACCTAGAAATCAAGAAGAATATCATCCTAACAAACCTATTTTCTCATACATACCAACTTACACATGATGACAAGGTTCTAAGGGCCTTATTTAGCTTATAACCCTTCTTGACCAAGTCAAAATTACCTTTACACCTCATTTGTAACCTCTGTTTATTTCATCCCTCACTTTTAAATACATTTGAAATTTGAACTACATAGATATGGAGGGAAAATACAACTTGAACACACACTTTATACCCTATGACCCCTAATCACCTAACTAAAAATGATGCTCTTTCATCAGATTACCCAATTGGAAAATTTTCCTTGGGCTCTTGCTCATGGGTCTTTAAGTGATCAAATTTCTTTCTCCATGCTTTCCACTCTTTTCTTGTTTTAAAGTTCTTACTAATTATCCACATTGAGTTACTTGCCTCCCTACCACCACTTTGAGCCTCTTTTCACATTTCTTATTTTTCATATTCTTTGGTTTCATGTTGACCTCTAGATCTCCTCCATCCTTCTCCTTCATGCATCTCCATTGAACTTCTACCTTGTTTTCTTCATGTTCATCTGAAGTCATAGTTTCCATAAGCAATGTTGGGCACAAGAATATAAGGCTTGATTGCCTCTTCAATCTGTCTTATCACTATCTCCCTATCATCTTCTTGTATGGATTATTTGTAGGCTTGTCTTACTTTGTCTATGAAATGGAAGTCTCCAACACCGACATTCAACTCCTTTGTATGCTTTGTGATGTCACATATCTCCTTATATTTTATCTCATACTATAATAGCTCCTTTTCTTCCTCATTGTATGAAACATTTTTATATATGCAACTTTCTTGTGCTTTGTGGTTTACCAACACTTATAACTCTTTAAAAACCTTGCTCTCCCTTTGCATTTGACTTGCTTGTTCTTGTCTGAATTTCTCATTACTTCTTGAATGCAAATGAGCACTATTTCAATATCCCGATCTCTTGGATAAGCTTTCTTGATCTGTTTTTAACATCTTCCTCATGTCTTTGGATATTTTCAAGTATTTTCTTCTTCATTATTTGTTGGATTTTCCATGACTTTCCCTATTTCAATACTTTATTAGTCCATAATTCTCTTATTTTTGGTCTCATTCCTTGTATTTTATCGCCATTGTGAGTTGTTTACGGGATTCTTCACTTGAAGTTTTGAGTTTTCCATTGTTATATCTGTCTCTCGGGCCAATAATGGTCACTTGAGAACATCAATATTCTTATCTGACTACTCTCTTTCACTATGCTAGCATTGTTAAATACCTTATTTTCCAAATAATCATCCTTAAAAGGATACTCTTATGTGACATTTTCTTGTCACTTTTCATTTTCTTGTTGAATCTCCCAACTATGTTCTTCTCATGACCAATTTTTGTATTCTTGATGAAGATTCAGTTCTTGTTCCTTCATAGTGTCTTGGTTCATCACCCTATTCTATCCTTTTATTATTTTTGTTGTCCCTATTGTAGACACCTTCATCCACATTTATGCCATTCATAGCTATAAAATAGAGTGTCCTCCCATATTTCGCCTTGATAAGGCTACCCTTATTCCACATTTTTGCTATTTTTCAACTAGCATTGGTCTTAAAGATTCATTACAATGTCTAGTTTCCCATTCATGCTTGTCCATTTGCACCTCTATGACTATTTTTAGGGAATTTTACAACCTTCTTAAGGTGTTACCTATGACCAAACTCCTGCAATATTCTTGAAATTTGAACACATACTCAAAAGGAATATCATCCATACCTCCACGTGGGTTTAGATATCTGATTGGGTTATTCATTAGTCTTTTTTGCTTGTGCTAAGATTTGGTTTCCATTTCCTGAATTTGTATTCAACTCCATCCTATTTGTTAACCTGTTTTGATTTGCTATCAACCATGTGAAATTTGGAGTTACCTCAAGACTTTTCATTACTTCTCGGTTCGTGCTATACTCCATGAGGTTGGTTGATTCAAGTCTTCTATTTTCTTTGAATTCTTCATGCTTTGATTTCCATTACTCTGCATTTTTAGTCTCTAGTTGTTTGAGTTTAGACCTTTTGAGTTTTTTAGGAACATTTCATTGTTCCATATTTCACTAAATTTACTTGTTCTTGGTACATTCACGACCATTCTTGACAAATGATCCCTGAAACATGCATTCACACATGCCAACACACAATTAGGTTAAAAAATCAGAGGATTTTTGATCTCTTTATCTTCCTCATGCATGTTTTATATTTGCTTGCCATTTGTTTCCTTTCCTAGGATTTCTTATAATTCTTTCCTCTTCAACTTCTTCTGCTATCCTTTATCACTCATGGTGTATTCATCAAAACATTGTTGTTTTTTTAATATCATTATTCTTTCTCTCGAATTCTTCCTCATTTCTTCTTGCTAATATGCCTCTTCCTTTGTTTATTCTTTTCTCAAGTATTGGATGCCATTCATTCTCTCTTCCCTAGTCTTCAAATGACCTATCTTCCCCTACTCTTCTCATGACACCCTCTTGTGTTTTCCAACTCTCTTGTTCTTCATGGCATTTCATAAAATCTCAAAGGACTATCTCCCATTCCCTTTCTTCTTCTTTTCTTTTTTGAGAGAAATCTCTTCTATTACACTTACCTAGGTGACTCAACTGACCTTCTTGGTCATCACTCTCTTTTACCTCATGACCTTCATGGTCTCTCTAAGCCATTGCATTGGGATCTAACTATGTTTCTTGGTCCATTGCATTGGGCTCTAACTGCTACACTTTGTCATCAACTTTATCTTCATCTTGTCCTTTCAAGGACACACTCACCTTTTCTTCTTTCTTCAATGGCTCCCTCATGAACACCTGCACCTAATTCTTAGCTTTCTCCACAAACTCCTTTATACCAAACACCATGCTCCTCTTTTCATCACTTGCATGTTGATCCATCAAAGGTGCCAAAATATGCTCTTTTCCATCTTTCATTAGAAAAAATTTGTTTAATCTACCATTATAAACTACTCTTCTATCATATTTCCATGGTCTACCTAGGAGTAAATGACATACATCCATAGGCATCACATCACACAAGACTTCATCATGCAAACTCCCAATTTTGAAAGGAACTATACATTTCTCATTTACAAGAATTTGATGATCTTTCGAACCCATGCTACTTTATAAGGGGTAGGATGAACTAACCTCTTCAAACCCAATTTACTAACCATTTCCTCTGAAACAATATTATCAGTGCTGCCATTATCAATCACAACTTGATAACACTTACCTCTTGTCTTGCATCTAGTTCTGAATAGACTTATCCTACTGAGACTAGCTCTTGAGGTTTGGCTTGTTGATGTAGAAGGGATATCCTTAGAAATAATGATTCTCCATGCTTGTGGTCATAATATCTATTAGTTGAATTTTCCTGTCCATTCTTGTCATTCTTGACCCTAGGTTGCTAATCTTAATTTCCATACTCCTTTGTGCCTTCAACGTATCATCCATCCTTCCCATTACTCCTTCCCTAGGATCAAATTCATAATTCCCCGCAATGATGGATTCTCTACTTTTTCCATGTTGACACAATCACTCACACTATCAATCAATCACAAATGCTTAAAATTTCTCAAATATACATTTATTCCAATCGAGTCTCTGCTTTGATACCAAAATGGTGCAAAGGATTATATTTAACTTCACTATATTCTTCTCAAAAAAAGCTTACCTTCTAGGATGCCCTTCCTTACCTTCAAGAGCTCTAAGTTTCCTTGTATTGACTTATACCTCCCCGCAACCGAGGATCTCCTTTCTTTTATATAACACCATTCCTATGCTCAAAACAATTTGAGGTATATTCTTCCTTATGCATACTCATATTAGTACTAGTATTGATAGGAAAGAAAAACAATGAGATAACTATACCTTTGCCAAGAATCATAATTCCATTCTCATGCTACTCTACTAGGGATTTCATTTCAAACGTATCCCTTTCTAAAAGAACAACTTCAAGATCATTTTTGATCTGGCGACTCTAAGATATACTCATGGTGACAAGGCTCTCGGAATAGAATATTCCCATTTTAAACTTATGGAGAAAAAAACTTCTCTCTTCCAGCAAGAAGGAACAGAGGAACTTGTTCTACAAGAAAACCTCCTATTAAAGACATAAATTCAAAAGATAACATTCCTCAAGAAAAATCAGTCCTAATCTTTGTGCTTTGATACTTGCTTTGGTGTTTTAGTTCCCCTTGATCAATTTTTGCAAATATGGGAGCCCCTTTGCCTTTGGGACAATAGGTTGGGCCTCTTTCTCTTCCTCAGCCATTACATGAGTTTCCTAGGGTAAGGAAAAGTTTTCCCAAATTCTAGGGTGATGGGAAGGTTTATCCGGATGAACACATTGTAGCCTTCATTATTGCATCTGGAATTATTGGAGTTGAACATGAAGATGTCTCTATTAGGATTTTTGTGGATACATTGCGGGAAAATGTTGTTGATTGGTTTTATCATCTTCTTGTTGGGTCAATCACTAATTAGAATACCATGACAAATTAGTTTGAGCATCATTTCAAACCCTTTGAAGATGTGCATGCTCTATTAGCTCAAATATCTCATATCAAGAAGGAACCATTCGAGCCCATGAGAGAATTTGTGTCCAAATTCAAAAAGCTCAATCATAAAATTCCAGAATACTCACCCTTTGGATCAAATCAAAAAGTGCTTCTACCTCAATGCCCAGTTACCCAAAGTGAGTTATGCACTAAGGAGAGCTAACCTTGCAACTCTGGAGGCTGATCAACGGTTAGCTATCAATGTTGAGGATGATTTAATCATGTCAGTAAAAGGCGAAAAGAGAACCTTCAAAATCTAAAGCATCTTCTTTTCCCTCTTCCCCTGGAGCCAATTCGATCGATTAGTACTGAAGCTTGCAAATGATCTCATTGCTATCAAGAAACAATTGGCTCAACATAATCCTTACCAAGATATTCCAAGGAAGAATTTTCAGCCAAGGAACCGTTTGCCTTCTTCTCATACTAGATTGGCTATTAAAGGCCCACCCATAAAGGTTCATCAATGCAACTTGTGAAGTTCAAGGACCGGATGATGAGGAGTTTAATGAACTCTATGAAGAACTAGAAGAAGAGGTTGATGAAGAAAGCTGGAGGAGCTTGGTGGATCTCAAATTCATTTCCTCACCCTTTGAAGGTGTGGATGATGAAGATGAATATGATGAAAGAGTTGAAATATGAATAGTGAGTCATATGCTGTCATGACTCATAAGCAAACAAATAGAAAAGAAAAGTGGTGTATCCTGCTAAGAAGTCCAATGATTTTCCTATAACTATTCCAGTGGTTGCAAGAAGAGGAGCTCCTATTCCCACTACCTCCACACAAAAGGTGAGTAATGATAATTCCCATTTTTCTACTTTTGTTTCCAAAAATTTTTGTTCTTCAAATCCAAAAAATGATAAATCAAAAGTTTCTCAAGTTCCTAGCAATGATGCCCCATCCACCTCTAGATCTTTTGATATTATTGATCACCTCAAAAAGACCAAAATCCAAATTTCAGAGGTAGAGTTTTACCAAACCCATCTAAAAGATTTTGCTAAAATGGTTGAATTTGTCAATTCCAAATCCAAAGTCTCATCCAATACTTCTAAAGGTATTTTGACTAGTCCCTCTTCCTCACCACAATCAAGCCTTATGGCTAAAGTCACTTCCCTAATTAGAAAATTGAACCATTATATGTGAATCTTCTCATAGCTGGCCATAAACTCAGTAATTATGCTATAGACTCGGGAGCATCGACAATGTAATGCTGCAAAAGTAACTCATGCTTTGGGCCTGAATCTAACACATGCCTTTGGTTCTGCTATTCCATGGAGAGTAGAAAAGTGCCTTTGGTTGGAAGAATTAAAGATGCACAAGTAGCTTTTGCTGCTTTTCCAGAGAAAAGGGTCTTAGCCACTATTTTGGTAGCTGATATTCCTCCCTCATATGGGATGTTGCTTTGAGTAGAAATTTCTATAAGGAGGTAGGAGGTGAAATTCAGATGGATTGGTCGCATGCTTTGATCCTGGTCAATGGAAAAATGAAGAAGTTGCTACTTGAGAAACAAAATGAATACATTGTGCAAAAAGACTGATGATCCAAAAGACAGATACTCTATGAAGATATAAGACATGGTAGCTACATGATCATGTCATAAAATGAAGCAAAACTTCCTAAGGGAGTGATTCATGATCCCAATGGCATTTGGACTCTGGAGTTTGATGGAAGTTGTTCTTTAGCTGGTTCTAGGGCTGGTGTGGTGTTGATCTCTCCAGAAGGGAAGATTCATCCTTTTTCATTCAAGCTTTGTTTTGAAAATAAAACAATACGAGTTGAATATGAGGCACTCATACTTGGATTGAACATGGAAAAAGAAATGGGAGTGAACAATATTTGTGCTTGTGGTGATGTGGAGTTGATTGTGAAACAAGTCGAGATATTTTCAAGTGAAGAATAGGAGATTGAAGCATTATAGAAATCTTGTTTGGGATTCAATCAAGTTTCTTGATGATTTCTCCATTGAAGCTGTGTACTAAGAGAAAGGAACACTAGAGATGATTCTCTAGTTTTCCTAGGATCTCTGTTGATTCCTTACCCAAATTTCTCTCGGGAGAAATTTACCATGTAAATGATTCATAGGCCCAAGTGTACCGGATAATGCAAGCAATTGGTAGGTTTTCAATGATGATCAAATCTTGCTCTCATTCTTTGAGCTTAAGGATAATTTTGACCAGTTGTATTTTGAAGGAAGTGAGACTTTTCCTAGAGAGTGTGTATCCTCTAATGAAGGAGATATCAAGGAAGACATGCATAAAAATGGGTAGGTAAGTGTGAAGCCTATTAGAATTTTGTTGGGAGACCTAAGTTGGCTGCTTTTCCACTAAATCTAGAAGTGATTGATGAGCCTTTTCAACGAGTGGGGATTGGATTTCATTGGAACTCTTAATCCACCTTCCAGCTAGTAGCATACTCATGTGCTAATGCTATAGATTACTTCACAAAGTGGGTAGAGGCTATTCCGGTCAAAAGCACTAATTACCGAGGTGGTGTGTAATTTCATCAAAGAAAACATATTGATAAGGTTTGGGATACCAAAAAGATTATAATCGATAATGCTTCCAATTTTTATTCTTCTAAGATGATGGATTTCTGCTATGGTTATGGAATTTCCCTTGCTCATTCTTCGACTACTACCCCCAAGGAATGGACAAGCAGAATCAAAAATAAGAATCAGTAACCATCGTTTGGAAGCTTGTTAATGACTCTCGAGAGGAATTGGCACAAGAAAATTTATGATGCTCTCTGGGTAGATAAAATGACACCAAAAGAGCAATTGAGATGTCTCCATTTCAAGTGGTGTATGGTGTTGAATCTCATTTGCCCGATAAATGGAATTACTAGCATTGCACTTAATGAAGGATATTGAAGATTCAAGTTTTACCAGTTCCTTGGACAAGAGGATCATGTATCTCAGAAGTTGGATGAAGACAAGTTGCAAGTTTTTGATAGAATCTCAGCTCATCAACTAAAGGTGAAAGCTTTGTTTGACAAGAAAGCTAGACCCAGAGATTTTCAAGTGGGAGACATTATTTTGCTATGGGACAAAAGACATGAACCTCGAGGAAGCCATGGTAAGTTTGATTCTCTTTGGCTTGGTCCTTTCAAAATCAGGCACTTTGCTAGAGAAAACTCTTTCTATTTGGATTATATGGATGGATCTCCTCTCCCACTTCCTTATAGTGGGAAGTATTTGAAGTTGTTCAAGTCCTAGGTGACTAGGTAGTCCTTCTGTATATTGTGTACAATGTTTTGGTTTTTGGCCGTTCTTTTGTGTTTTGTTTTTGGTCTATTTTTTTGGTTTGTTTCCTTTTCCCATTGCGTGTGTGATATCTTCTGTATTAGTTTTGCCTTTGAATCTATTTTCCCAATGGATTGAGCACAAGTCGCTTTCCCTAAGTTTTTCTATGGTTCTTGATCTTTCCTTGTTCTCTCTGTCCCAACCAAGTCATCCCTAGAAAAAGTCACTATTGTCACCCTCAAAATTCCCCTCATTTTTCAAGTCAAGTTTCAAAAATTTTTTTAGTTGGTGCTGTTATCCCAATTTTTTCCCCTCGAAAAAATTGATCTAACACAACCCCACGCATGTAAGAAAATCAAGTAAGGGCTCAAAATTTGCATACTTTTCCACATACGAGTGAACTCGGCACCAACCAACACACTGCGTGCCAACTCACCATGTGTCGATCGATGCAATTCCAAAAGATGCATGCATACGGAGGCCCCAAATGAGTGCAAAGCTTACCACGTGGTCCAAGTAAAAATGGGACATAGCCGGCCGTTGAATCAGCTAAGGCAAGAAGAACCAATGGAAACTCCACATGTCTCAACAATGCAAATCCAAGGAGGACCCAAGGACGACCCCCAAATGAGCCTAGGCTTTCCACGTGTCCCAAGTATAAAAAGAAGACAGTAATGTGCCCGAATTGGCTAAGTATGGAATGTTTATGAACGATGCCACGTGTCTCATGGCGCACCTTCAAGGGTCAAAGCAAAAGGTAGCCCCAAACTTGCACCATCCCTCCACGTGTCCTAGAGTCCGAAAAAGGGTTAAAGTGGCCGTATGATTGACTAAGTATAAGAGGGTCAGCGGAAGCCTCCACGTGCCTCATCAGTGCAACTTTAGAAGTGAAGCCCAAGGGACAGACTCCTAAATGATTGCCAACCCTCCATGTGGTCGAGCCTCAAAATTTAAATGGCCATTAAATTAGCTTAGGAAAGGAGAACTAGAAAAGCCCCATGTGTCCCTTCTCGTGCTCTTTCAGGGGGAAAATCCAAAGGTAGGCCCCAAACGTGTGCCAACTCTCCACGTGCCTCATCGGCGCACCTCCGAAGGTCAGGTCCAAACAGAGTCTCCAAATGAGTGGGAAGCCTCCATGTGTCCAAGGTCTAGAAAAGGGACACGTGGCCATGTTTCAAGCGGAAAGGCAAGCCCTTTTGTGTTTTGATGCTTTGAAAAGTCAAAGTGGGAAGGCGGGCCCTTTTTGTGTTTTTATGCTTTGAAAAGTCAAAGCGGGAAGGTGGGCCATTGGATCGATTTGGGAATTTTGGTTTTATTTCCAAAAGGGCATAAAGTTATAAAGTGACCCGTGGCCCCGCTCATGCCAAGGGATAAATTCAAATGTTGAGCCCGCATTGAAAGTCAAAGCGGGGAGGTAGAGCACTTTGAGTTTTTGAGCCTTTGTTGAAAAGAGTTAAAATTGTAAAAGTGAGCCGCGACTCCGTCGCCACTCAAGTAAAGCCACATGTTAGGCCTATATCAGAAGTAGATGGGCAGGCCAAAATGTTCGAAGTGCCATTTCTCTAAAAGGCACAAAATACAAAAGGTGTCCTCAGGCCCGCTTCAGTTTAAATCTCTCCCACGTGGACGACTCAAATTCAAAGTTTGCAAAGGTAGGATGAACGATACGATTCAATGCATCTAGTTTTTCCGCTAGGCATGGAAATGACCGAGGCATTAGAGAAGTTCAGATGTCGAGTTTCTTGAATCAGTTTCATCATTTTTGTAACCGAATGTAACCGTTCTTGGAAGCTATTTAATGGATTCTCCACACCATTGTTAGGGTTGGATCCTGGTACTCTATAGATGTAATAGATTCAAGTAATCAATACAATTTTTTTCCCTTTATTCCTATGCTATTCCTCTTTCCTTGTCGAAAATTTGTGAATCATCCATCTTTTATGATAAGAAACTTTGTGTTCTTGTTTATATGATTTCTGGAACTTTGTGTCTGTGGAATTATATCATTATGAAAGTGAATGATTCTACTCTGCATCTCCCTGGCTCAATACGTATAAGGTTATACTCTGCTATCTATATTTCATGAAGGTATTGTTATGTTCTTCCTCTCTCATCTCCATAATTCTTCCATTCTTTTGTATTGATGATCTTTGGGCATAAAAAGTTTCAAAGTATCAGGAATCGACAATTTGAAAGTTGTACATTTGTATATAATTTTTGTTTCTTGCTTTCAATAAGGGAACCTCTCCCATTAAAGAGGAGGGACTTGTTTTCCCTTGATTGTGGTTTGTTAAAGTATCATTTTAAAAACCCAATAGTTTTTGGCAACTCCACTGGAGATTTTGTTTCAAACGTATCCCTTTCTAAAAGAACAACTTCAAGATCATTTTCGATCCAGGAGACTCTAAGATATACTCGTGGTAAAAGGCTCTTAGAATAGAAGATTCCCATTTTCAACTTTTGGAGCAACAAAATTCTCTCTTCCAGCAAGAAGGAACAAAGGAACTCGTTCTACAAGCACACCTCGTTAAAGACAGAAATTCCAAAGATAGCATTCCTCAAGAACATCTCAGTCTAATCTCCGTGCTTTGATACTTGCTGGTGTTTCAGTTCCCCTTTAGTCAATTTTTCCAAAGATGGCAGTCCCTTTGCCTTGGGGACAATAGGTTGGGCCTCTTTCTCTTCCTCAGCCATTACATGAGTTACCTAGGGGTAACAAGAAAAGTTTTCCCAAATTCTGGGGTGATGGGAAGGTTCATCTAGATGAACACATTGCAACCTTCATTGTTGCATGTGGGATTCTTGGGGTTGAACATGAAGATGTCTCTATCAGGATTTTTGTGGAGACATTGCAGGAAAATGTTGCTAATTGGTTTTATCATCTTCCTATTGGGTCAATCACTAATTGGAATACCATGACAACTCAGTTTGAGTAGCGTTTCAAACTTGCTGAAGATGTGCATGCTCTATTAGCTCAAATCTCTCATATCAAGAAGGAACCATTCGAGCCCATGAGAGAATTTGTGGCCAAATTCAACAAGCTCATTCATAAAATTCCATAGAACACTCGTCCTATGGATCAAATCCAAAAGTGCTTCTTCCTCAATGCCCAATTACCCGAAGTGAGTTATGCACTAAGGAGAGCTAACCTTGTAACTCTGGAGGCTGATCAATGGTTAGCTATCAGTGTTGAGGATGATTTAATCATGTCTGGTAAACTGAAAAGAGAACCTTCCAAATCTAAAGCATCTTCTTCTTCCTCTTCCCCTGGAGCCAATTCTGATCAGTTAGTACAGAAGCTTACAAATGATCTCATTGCTATCAAGAAACAATTGGCTCAACATACTCCTTACCAAGATATTCCAAGGAAGAATTTTCAGCCCAGGAACCATTTTCCTTCTTCTTAGACTAGATTGGTATTGAAGGCCCACCCATAAAGGTTCCCAATCAATGCAACTTGTGAAGTTCAAGAACCTGATGATACGGAGTTTAATGAACTATATGAAGAACTAGAAGAAGAGGTTGATGAAGAAGCGGAGGGTGAGTGCACCAAGTTGGGGGCCAAAAGGGGGTCTTAAGTGGACACATTTTTCTAGAAAAAAAAACTTCAACTTGTATGAGTTTTTCAAAATAGTTACACTCAAAATTGGAAGATGTTGTAGAAATATGAATCATAGCATTTTGAGTCTAGTTTCTAAGCTACTAAATTTTATTGAAAACGAATAAGTTTAAGTGGGTCAAACAACTAAAATACCAACAAATACTCCTATTTTTGTTAAAAAACATAATAGAGTGACTTTCGTGCCCCCACCATTTTTTAACACCATTTAGTATTTTTGAAAACCCTTTGGTAGAAAGATAGCTAGGAGCATCTAGTTTGGGCTCCATTTTTTAAAAGATTTTTTTAGCAAATATTTTTTTATTTATGATTTTTCTAGTACAAAAATTTTATGTTTTGAAAAATAATGAGACTCGACCAGTGCCCCCTAACTACCTCAAAAATATCTTGAAAATTTTTTTTTTTGAATATGTATAGAATTATGCCTAGTTTGGGCTAGTATAATTTTTTTTTAATTTCGATCACCCAAAAAAATATACACCATGAAAGATAAACATATTTACACTTCAAAAAATAGCTATAAAAAGGCATAGTTAGAAAAAAAATAAAATGGAAACCTTATATTAGTTAGAAAATTATATTTTTAGAAAGAAGAGACTTTACTCTATGTCGTGGTATATATTTTTATATGGATTGATTGTTTTATTTTGATTTATCATAGAGGAAGTGTCATTTTTACATTTTCTTGTAAAAACTCGTTGTTTCTTTGTGTTTGTGCAAGTCATGCCTCAGGCTTGGGGATCCAAACCGGATCCCAAGCCTTGAGGCATGGCTTGGGAAAAGAGAAAATGCAAAACTCATACACGTTACATAACACATACGTGGCACATAACGCGTACGTGTTTTTCTTTTTTATATATAGTGGCCCCCCAACGTCCCTTTCATCTCTTTCACGAGAATTCTATAAACATTCTGTTTTGTCTATAATATTCTCTACATTATTGCACAATTTTTAGTATTTCATTTTGTCCCCTACCCCACTAGTTGATTTTTTCTAATCATGGGCGATAAACGTCGAGCTAAGGACAAGAGGAAAGTCAAGAATAAGACACCGGAGAAATTGGAAGAGAAGAGAATAAAGAAATTGAAGAGAATGCAAAAACTTCGAGTAGGGCAAGGTACATCCGCCAAATAAAATGTAGCCAATGTATTTATAAATTGGGATGAAATACATAATGAAAATGTAGAGAATAATGATTTTGCAATGAATAATGATATTGAATTGAATGATAATGTTGGTATGGATGAAGAAATTGAAATGAATCCAATTGTTGAACCCTTACTTGAGAATCCAAATGTTAACCTCGAAATTTGTATGAAAACACTGAATGAAGAAAGTAACCTTGTAAACAAATCTTCACCTCTAAGAACACCTCCTTCCATTTTGCGAAGAAAACCAATTCACTTAATTGAAATTGATGAAAAAATTATAAAACCAATGCCTAACAAAATGTCTGAAAGAAATGTGAGAAGAAAAGCTAGTGGAATTTGGGATAATTACTTTGAAAATTTAAACGACACACAAAGATGTCAATTATTTGTTTCATTGATGAAATTAATTAAGATGAGACCTATAATGAAGACCTTGGGGTTAAGAACATCTAATGTTGTTGATCAAAATGCTTCAATTGTTGAAAAATACATAAAACATACCAAGCGTAGGTGGAAAAAGACACACCAAAGATAGTAATGCTACACGATGTGCTAACTAACTAATTGTATAGTAAGTGATAAAAAGCAGTTAATAAACACTTGATTAGAAAAACAAGCAAAGGTGCTTTGAAGCTAAGCAGAAAAACACTAATGAAAGCAATAGAGACGTAAATGTCTTGAGTTAGTCAATAACACGATAGACTATTGGGATTTTTCTAGCAAAATTCCTCGAAAAGACAAGAATACATATGATATTCTAAAAGAATTAATTGTAAACTTTTGGAATGAGAACCGTGGTTCATTTTAAGAGACCTCTTGGAAATCGAAGGTGGAGAATACATGGCGAATATCCTCGGAAAGATGAAGCGGGAAGGCGAATTTTTTGGGGTTGTATGAAAAGCGATTGTCAAGTCTTCTCGCTGACGAAGGTGCGAGCGCACGAGGGGAGATTTTGTTGTCGCGCGTCAAAAAGATGCATTGGCGACGCGCGACATCCAACATACCTCGATGATGCTTTAATTGGCGTCAAGAACAGACCATAATGACGCGCACATCGAGGTCTATTGACGCGGCCATCGAGGGTGAATTTGTCGTGCGGCGATAATGAAATCTCCTCTCGCGCGTCTGCAGCCTCCGACCTCTGCTTTCTCATTGAAAAATCTCGGTGTCGCTCATCAACAAACTCTTTGTCACTTTGAGGAGTCTTTGTCGCGCGTCGCATCGAGGGTGATGTCGCTCACCATTTTGGGATGTCGCGTACGCCACCGAGGGAGATGTCGCGCGTCACTGAGGGAGATGTCACGCGTCACTGAGGGGAGTTCATTTGCGTCACATCGAGGGAGATGTCGCGCGTCACTGAGGGAGATGTCGGCGCGTGCATGAGAGGCGATGTCACGTGTCACTCGGGGGTGATGTCAAGAAGGTGTTCGGGGATGTCGCGCGTCACTGAAGGGGATGTCGCACGTCACTGAGGGCGATGTCGCACGCGTCACATTTTTAAGTGGCGATGTCGCGCACACCGAGGATCGTCGCGTGTCTGTATCCTCTGCCCTTTTCTTACTCATCGAAAAAATCTCCATGTCGCTTGTCAACAAACTCTTTGTCATGCATCTACTATGCATCAATATCTATAGTATCTCCTTGTCTGCAAACCCTCCTTGTCGCGTGGTATAATACGGGATATATCATATTATTGAAAAATGTGAAGTAGAAGTGTTCTACCAGCTTGAATAATCTAGGTTTATATAGGGGATATTTTTTTCAAGGGTAGGCGGCCGACCCTAAAAAATTAAAGTGTAATTTTTAGGCGAGTCAATGTCATCGACGTGCCAAAAAATTCACCTTTTCAAAATTTTTAAAAATGGAATATTCACCATATTACGAATATTCGCCACTAAAATTTTCACGATGAGAACACAAGGGTGTCATTTGAATGGAAGAGATATAGTCAAAAGAAGAATAGGTTCTTGTAATCGTGAATTGTGTGCAAAAATTTCTTAGATATGACTCAAATAGAATTGTTCTCTAAGTTTAAAAATGAAAATCCATAAATTAACATTAGCCAAAGATTCTTTGAAATGAGCAAACCCTTTTATGTAAAAATCAATCAATCACATACCACTTGTTGTAGGCATCATGTTGAATTTTCAATGCATTATCATGTTTTTGTCAAATACGTAGTGTTTTGCATATTGGCATCATGTTGCAGGAGTGTGGAATAAATGTCCCACAAAAATCTTCAAGGAATTTATTCCAACAATATTTTTGAAAAATCAACAAGAATTTTTTTATAACAAAGCATGTTTGGATGGAACATGCAATGTATGCGGTGGCTTGCCAAATCTGAAAAGTTGTATCAACTAGGAGAGTACATATTCAATAGGACAAGAATTGGTTGATTTCACCAAATATAAATCAATCGCATATAAATTAAAAGATGGAAAATAATCTAAGAGGTGTGAGCTTGTTATAAAACAATTACTTATATCAGAATATATGGTCAAATTTAGAGAGGAAATTTTTATGAGTATGCAAGGCACACACATAGAGCTCGATGGTTGGATGAAAAATTCAAGTTAAGCAAAGGACACATTCCCACTTGGTACTATTGTTTCAGTAGTTGACTTCGCAGAGAATTACACATTGTAGCCACAAATGGAGGTTCAGTCTCAATATTATAACTCAGTGCAAGTTTCTATTTTTGTGCATATAACATTCATGCACTCTCCGAAAGCACTGAGAAAGATCGAAAAATATTAAGAGAGTATCATTTCTACATCAGTGATGATTGGACACATTCTACATAATATGTACAAGGGTGTTTCCAGGTGTTTTATGTGAACTTGAATGAGAGGAACATTAGTTTCGATCAACATTACATTTGGTTGGACAACTGCACATCACAATTCAAGAATGCACGGATGTTTTATTGGCTAAGCAGGATGCACAAAGAAACAAATGTACAACATATCTGGATTTTTACTGAGGCAGGGCATGGAAAAGGAGAGCATGATGGTGCAGGAGCATGTGTGAAAAGAGCACTTGCAAGAGAAGAGTTAAAGTTCAAGGATGGTGCTAAATTTACAGATGCAAAAAGCATTGTTGATTGGTGTGTCAAGAATATGGGCCATGAATCTCAAGAGAGATCAATGGTTCATAGATATTTTTGGTTGATAGAGCAACAACATCTGACAAACTTTGAAGATTGTATGATAGTTGCAGGATCAAGTGATATGCACTCATTCCGTAGTTTAGATGTAAATGCTTGGACTATTTATACTAGGTGCATGACATGTTTTTGTATATCATGCATTGATTTTGCATGGAATGAATGTGAGTCACAACAATGGGTGGATGAATGGACTTGTAGACCTCTAATTCCACTCGACACACATCAAGTTCCACGAGCATTACAACTTGTAGGGTTTTTAGATCAAATGAAAACATCACCTGACTTTGACCAAGTCTTTGATTTAGTGCAACAAGGTACATACATATATGTACATGCCATGTTTTAGATTTATAAATTATTAAATGGTCATCTCTTAATGTATTTATAAATTGGTGAATAGTTTTACTTTGTGATACATAGGGCACATTTTTACGGTTATTGCGATGGAATTTAACAAAGAGGTAACAAACTACTTCTTATCTGGTTGTGTAGAGGGGAAATTTTTTTGACTTCCACAGTCATTGATGGTGAAGACCTTGAGTATCCCATTGGATCAGTGGTAGTCACTGGAACTTGGCTTTGATGATATCCTATAAAAAAATCAAACATTTGGTTGTTTGAAGACTATGAAGTACATCGAAAGATACTTCACTATTCATATTTGGTCCTTGTAACAAATATTAAATTGATCAAATATCAAGGTCGGCCATCAAACAAAAATATGTGGAAGGTTCGTGAATCAGATCATGAAGCAATTCTTGCTACTGTCAAGAATAGAGTTGATCCTTGCGGTTCATTGGATTGAATTTGCAAAGGTATGTTCTTCATGAATTTAATTTGAATATTTACTTAAATGATTTTGTTTAAATTTTGTATGATTTAAAATTCTATTTAATTGCTTACTAACATGTTTATGTAGGTTAGTGGTGCAAAAAAAGCTTCCACCTTCATGTGGTTGGCACTGTCAGTAGAGAATTTATTATTCTCAAAGCCAAGTGAAGCTAAGAAAAATTAAATATTAGAAACGAACAAAAACAAAAATCTCATTTCACCACCTATATTGTAAAAATATCTTATTAAAATTCTCATTTCACCACCTATATTGTAAAAATATCCTATCAAAATTATCATTCACCACCTATATTGTAAAAATATCCTTCAAAATTTTCATTTCACCACCTATATTGTATGAACCACCTATATAATTTAGGTGATTGGCAATGGACAACCTTACACTGACTAAGTCTGAATGGAGATGGAGAAAACCGTGAGAGGCTTTCGTAGAGGGCCCCGATGTGGAGCTCTCAGATCTGACATGACATCTCTAGGTGCCACGGAGTCCGAGAAATCACCTGTTGAAGATATGGCGTGATTGGGCCTTAGGGCTCTTAAGTGACTACGCCCAGACAGGGTAGCCCGAAAGCACAGGGAGCGTAGGGAACCAAAAAAATACTCCACTAGAGCTCACAGGCCACCCGACATGTTGGTGTAGTTGGTTGGTCCCATGAGCTTCCGTTTACAAACTATAGCCTCTGGCAGCCCTACATTGACTCAGACTGCACTATTTCTCATGTTTGCAAACAATAGCACAACGAGAGAACCGGATGGAGACGGAGAAAACCATGAGAAGATTTAGTAGAGGGACTCCATATGGAGTCTTGGATTTGACGAGATTTATCTCTAGGTGCCACGGAGTCTGAGAAATCACCCGTCGAAGATATGGCGTGTTTGGGCCTCAGGGCTCTTAAGGGACTACGCCGGATGGAGTAGCCGAAAGCACGGGGAGCGTAGTGAACCAAAAATAATGCTCCACTAGTGTTCACGGAGCCACCCCGATGTGTTGGAATAGTTGGTTTGGTCCCACGAGCTTTAGTTTGCAAAATACAACATCTAACAACCTTACACTGACTTAGACTACACTATTTCACGCGTTTACAAACAATAGGACAACAAGAGAACCGAATGTAGATGGAAAAACCGTGAGATAATTTCGTAGAGTGTCCCGACATGGAGCTCTCGGATATGAAGAGACATCTCTAGGTACCATGAGTCCGAGAAATCACCCGTCGAAGATATGGCGTGATTGGGCATGAGGGCTCTTAAGCGACTACGCCCAAACGGGGTATCCCGAAAGCACGTGGAGTGTAGGGAACCAAAAATAATGCTCCACTAGTGTTCACCAGGCCACCCTCAATGTGTTGGCATAGTTGGTTTGATGCCATGAGCTTCCATTTGCAAACTACAACCTTGATAACTCTCTGATTCGAGACTGATTGACCGCACTATTTCTCGTTTGCAAACAATAGCACATCGAGAGAACCGGATCAAGATGGAGAAAACCTGAGAGGATTTCGTAGGGATTCAACATGGAGATTTTAGATCGATGACGATATGTCTCTAGGTGCCACGGATTTCGAGAAATCACCCATTGAAGATATGGGGTGATTGGGCCTTAGAGCTCTTAAGCGACTACGCCTTGAGGACATGGTAGCATGAAAGCACGGGGATTGTAGGGAACCAAAATGAATGCTTGAATAGCATTCACTAGGCTATTTGAACATGTTGGTGTAGTTGGTTTGGTTCCACACATTACCGTTTGCAAAATACAACATCTAACACCCATCTTTTGACTCAAACTACACTATTTCGCACGTTTGCAAACAATAGACAGAGAGAGAACTGGATGGAGACGGAGAAAACCGCGAGAGGATTTTGTATAGGGTTTGATGTGGAGCTCTTAGATCTAACGAGACATCTCTAGGTGCCACGAAGTCTAAGAAATCACCCGTCGAATATATGGCGTGATTGGGCCTCGGGGCTCTTAAGCGACTACGCCGAACGAAGGGGTAGCCAGAAAGCACGGGGAGTGTAGGGAACCAAAAAAATGCTCCACTAGTGTTCACCAGGCCATTTGGACATGTTGGCATAGTTGGTTTGGTCCCACATGCTACCATTTACAAAATACAACATCTATGACAGCCTCTGGCGACTCAAACCGCACTATTTCACGCGTTTGCAAACAATAACACATCGAGAGAACCTCCAGAGAGGGGTGTAGAGCCGAAAGAAAAGAATAAGGAGCATAGGGAACTAAAAAAATGCTCAATAGCATTCACCGAGGCCATTTGGATATGTTTGGCGTAGTTGGTTTGGTCCCACACGCTACCATTTGCAAAATACTGACATCTGGCAGTTTGGTCCCTGACCCTCTGTTTGCAAATGACGACTCAAACTACACTACACTTTTCGGGTTTACAAACAATAACACAACGAGAGAACTAGATGGATACGAAGAAAACCACGAGAGGATTTTGTAGAGTGCCTCGACATGGAGCTCTTGGATCTAACGAGATGTCTCTAGGTGCCACGGAGTCCAAGAAATCACCCGTTGAAGATATGGCGTGATTGGGCCTCAGGGCTCTTAAGCGACTATGCTCGGATAGGGTAGCCCGAAATCACGAGGAGTGTAGGGAACCAAAAAAATACTCCACTACTGTTCACCAGGGCCATTTGGACATGTTGGCGTAGTTGGTTAAGTCCCACGAGCTTTGTTTGCAAACTACGGCATCCAGCATCCCTATTATGACTTAGACTACACTATTTTCGCGCATTTGCAAACAATAACACAACGAGAGAACCAAATGGAGATGGAAAAAACCATGAGAGGATTTCATAGAGTGCCCTGACGTGGAGGTTTCGGATCTGATGTGCTATCTCTAGGTGCCACGGAGTCCGAGAAATCACTCGTCGAAGATATGGCGTGATTGGGCCTCAGGGCTCTTAAGCGACTACGCCCGGATGAGGTAGCCCGAAAGCATGGGGAGCGTAGGGAACCAAAATGAATGATCTAATAGTGTTCACCTAGCCACCTTGATGTGTTTTTATAGTTGGTTTTGGTCCCAAACTTTTGTTTTGCAAACTCTCTGACCTCTGGTAGCCCTACAATGACTCAAACTGCACTATTTCACGCGTTTGCAAACAATAACACAACGAGAGAACCGAAAGGAGATGGAACAACCGTGAGATAATTTCATAGAGTGCCTTGACATGGAGATTTCAGATCTAATGAGACATCTCTAGGTGCCATGGAGTCGAGAAATCACCCGTCAAAGATATGGCGTGATTGATGGGGCCTTAGGGCTCTTAAGCGACTACGCCCGACGAGGTAGCCCGAAAGCACGGGAGCGTAGGGAACCAAAAGAAATGCTCCAATAACATTCACCTATCCACTCCAATGTGTTGGTGTCGTTGGTTTGATCCCACTAACTTCCGCTTGCAAACTATAGCCTCTGGCAGCCCTGCACTGACTCAAATTGTACTATTTCACTCGTTTGCAAACAATAACGCAATGAGAGAACTGGATGGAGATGGAGAAAATTGTGAGAGGCTTTCGTGGAGGGCTTCAACATGGAGCTATTGGATCTAACGAGACATCTCTAGGTGCCATGGAGTCTGAAAAATCACGTCATTGAAGATATGACGTGATTGGGACTCGGGGCTCTTAAGTGACTACACTCAATTATCAATACTTCATTGTAGTTTTTCTTGCCAGTATGCTACTTTTAGAACTACCTGGTTTGATTTGTGAAGTTGAAGAAGCTGGGATTAATAAAAATAATCAACTTGGCATGTTGTCCTTAAGATTATCCATTATTCTATCGACAACATCACATAGATCTTCCATTCCAGTTAAGTTGTGATCCTTCCACACTTCCCATTTTTCCTTTTCTTCCACTCGTATCTTCTCTTTAAGTTCTTCCAGATGTTTTTGGGTAATCAAATTGAATCTTTATGACTTTCAGGAGGCATTTCTTCTTGAATCATAGTGACATCTTCACCTAATTTTTTTCTTCACGATGTTCATTATCATCTAAAGTTGAAGACTGAATATTTATATGGCCTTCGGCTTCTTTTTGGGCACAAACAACCTTTTGTAATGTCCAAAAAAATTCAAGCTCTTCATTCTCTGTTTGATTGAAGATATTCATTCTTTCAAAATGAACAGTTGGAATATTGGTGGTCTCCTAAAAAAACTAAGTTCATAGTCTATATAGTTGCATCCTATGGAAAAATCATTGAACATTGGTGGTTTCCTCCCATGTGCTTTTGGGCTACTACCTGTTCTGGGTGTAGTCGCATAAGAGCCCCGAGGCCCAAATCATGCCACATCTTCGATGGGTGATTTATTAGAATCCGTGGAACCTAGAGATGTTTTATCAAGATATGAGACCTCCATGTTGGGGCCCTCTACAAAATCCTCTCACGGTTTTCTCCATCTCCATTCGGTTCTCTTCTTTGTCTTATTGTTTGTAAAACACACGAACTAGTGCACTTTGAGTCAGTGTAGGGTTGCTAGATGCTGTAGTTTGCAAATGGTAGCTTATGGGACTAAACTGTATGGGCCAACACTTCCAAATGGCCTAGTGAATGCTACTGGAGGATTTTTTTGGTTCCCTAAACTCCCCGTGCTTTCGGACTACCTCGTTTGGGCGTAGTCTCTTAAGAGCCCTAAGACCAAAACACCTTATATCTTCGATGGGTGATTTATCGGACTCCGTGGCACCTAGAGATGTCTCTTCAGATCTAAGACCTCCATGTTGGGGCCCTCTATGAAATCCTCTCACGGGTTTCTCTCCATCTCCATCCGGTTCTCTCGTTGTGCTATTGTTTGCAAATGCAAGAAATAGTGCAGTCTGAGTCAGTGTAGGGCTTCCAGGACGTTGTAGTTTGCAAAGGAAGCTCGTGGGACCAACCGAACTATGCCAACACGTCAGGGTGGCCTAGTGAATGCTAGTGAAGCATTTGTTTTTGTTCCCTACACTCCCGTGCTTTGGGCTACCCCATCCGGGCGTAGTCGCTTAAGAGCCTTGAGGCCCAATCATGCCATATCTTCGATGGGTGATTTCTCAAAATCTATGGCACCTAGAGACACCTCGTTAGATATGAGAGATCCATGTTAGGACACTCTATGAAAGAATCTCATGGTTTTTTCCATCTCCATTTAGTTCTCTCATTTGTCTATTGTTTGAAAACGCGTGAAATAGTGTAGTCTAAGTCGGTGTAAGGGAATTTGCTTTAGATGCTATATTTTGCAAACGAAGCTAGCGTGTGGGACCAAACCATATGGGCCAACATGTCCAAATGGCTGGTGAATGCTAGTGGAGGATTTTTTTGGTTCCCTACGCTCCCCATGCTTTCGGGCTACCTCGTTCGGTGTAGTCTCTTAAGAGCCCTGAGACCAAAACACCTTATATCTTTGATGAGTGATTTCTCAGACTTCGTGGCACCTAGAGATGTCTCGCTAGATCCAAAAATCCATGTTCAAAGCCCTCTAAAAAATACTCTCATGGTTTTCTCCATCTCCATCCGGTTCTCTCTTTGTCTATTGTTTGCAAACACGAGAAATAGTGTAGTCTGAGTCAGTGTAGGGCTGCTCAGATGTTGTAGTTTGCAAACAGAAGCTCGTGGGACCAAACCGTACTGGACCAACACGTCTGTATGGCCTGGTGAACACTAATGGGGATTTTTTTCATTCCCTATGCTCCCGTGCTTTCGGGTTACCTCATCCGGGCATAGTCCCTTAAGAGCCCTGAGGCCCAAACACGCTATATCTTTGACGAGTGATTTCTCGGACTCCGTGGCACCTAGAGACATCTCGTTAGATCAAAAGCTCCACATTGAATCCCTCTACAAAATCCTCTTATGGTTTTCTCCATCTCCATCCGGTTCTCTCATTGTCTATTATTTGTAAATGCAAGAAATAATGATCGAGAGTTAAGTAGTGGGCTGCTTAGAGGTTGTAGTTTGTAAACGGAAGTTCGTGGGACAAAACCAACTATGCCAAAATGTCAGGGTGGCAAGTGAATGCTAGTGGAGCATTCATTTTGGTTCCCTATGCTCCCCGTGCTTTCGGGCTACCTCGTCCGGGTGTAGTCCCTTAAGAGCCATGAGGCCGAAACATGCCATATCTTTGACGGGTGATTTCTAGGACTCCGTGGCACCTAGAGATGCATCGTTAGATCGAGAGCTCCATGTTGAGGCCATCTATAAAAGCCTCTCATGGTTTTCTTTGTCTCCATCTGGTTCTCTCATTTATCTATTGTTTTGTAAACGACGAAATAGTGTAGTTTGAGTCGGTGTAGAGGGTCTTAGATGTTGTATTTTACAAATGGTAGCATGTGGGAGCAAAAAAACTACACCAACACATCCAAATGGCCTAGTGAATGCTAGTGGAGCATTCATTTTTATTCCCTATGCTCCCGTGCTTTCGGGCTGTAGTAGTGCTTAAGAGCCTGAGAGCCTCGATCACGCTATATCTTCGACAGTGATTTCTCAGACTCCATGGCACCTAGAGACATCTCGTTCAAATCCAAGAGCTCCAGGTCGGGGGCCTCTAAAAAATTCTCTAGTGGTTTTCTCCTTTTCCATCCGGTTCTCTCATTGTCTATTATTTACAAATGCGTGAAATAGTAGTTTAAGTCGAGTGTAAGGTGCTTAGATGTTGTATTTTGCAAAGAAGTAGCATGTGGGACCAAACCAACTATGCCAACACATCCAAATGGCCTGGTGAACACTAGTGGAGCATTCATTTTGGTTCCCTACGCTGCTCCCGTGCTTTCGGGCTACCCCGTCCGGGCGTAGTCGCTTAAGAGCCCTGAGGCCCAATCACGCCATATCTTCGATGGGTGATTTCTTGGACTCCATGGCACCTAGAGACATCTCGTTAGATCAAAAACTCCATATCGAGGCCCTCTATGAAATCATCTTGTAGTTTTCTCCATCTCCATCCGGTTCTCTCATTTGTCTATTGTTTGTAAACGCGTGAAATAGTGCGGTTGAGTCGTGTGTAATTTGCTTAGATGTTGTATTTTGCAAAGGAAGTAGCATGTGGGACCGAACCAACTATGCCAACACATCCAAATGGCCTGGTGAACACTAGTGGAGCATTTTTTTGGTTCCCTATGCTCCCCTTGCTTTCAGGCGCTACCCCGTCCGGGCGTAGTCGCTTAAGAGCCATGAGGCCCAATCACGCCATATCTTGACGAGTGATTTCTCAAACTCCATGTGGACCTAGATATGTCTTGTCGTTAGATCGAGCTCTCCATGTTGGGGCCCTCATGAAATCCTCTGAATGGTTTTCTATCTCCATCATGGTTTCTCTTTTATCTATTATTGTTTGTAAACACATGAAATAGTGCGATGAGTCGATGTAGACATTTGCCCTTGAGAGGAGGTTGTAGTTTGCAAACGAAAGCTTGTGGGACCAAACCAACTATGCCAACATGTCAGGGTGGCCTGGTGAATGCTAGTGGAGACTTTTTTTTTTGTTCTACGCTCCTTGTGCTTTGGGTTACCCTATCGGGCGTAGTATCTTAAGATCCCTGAGGCCCAATCACGCCATATCTTCGACGAGTGATTTCTTAGACTCCGTGGCACCTAGAGACGTCTCATTAGATCAAGAGAGCTCCAAATTAGGGCACTCTACGAAATCCTCTTACGGTTTTTTCTCCGTTCTCCATCCGGTTCTCTCATCTTGCTATTGTTTGCAAAAAACATGTGAAATAGTGCGGTTTGAGTGTGAGTAAGTGTAGAGGGCTCAAGCTGCTAGATCTTTGTATTTTGAAAATGGAAGCGTGTGGGACCGAACCAACTATGCCAACATGTCCAAATGGCCTGGTGAATGCTAGTGGAGGATTTTTTTTGGTTCCCTACGCTCCTCGTGCTTTTGGGCTACCCTTCCGGGCGTAGTCCCTTAAGAGCCTTGAGGCCCAAACATGCCATATCTTCGACAGGTGATTTCTTAGACTCTGTGGCACCTAGAGACGTCTCATCAGATCCAAAACCTCCATGTCGGGGCCCTCTACGAAATCCTCTCGTGGTTTTCTCCATCTCCATTTGGTTCTCTCGTTGTCCTATTGTTTACAAACGTGAGAAATAGTGTAGTTTGAGTCAGTGTAGGGCTACCCCGTCTGGGCGTAGTCACTTAAGAGCCCTGAATGACTAGATTGGCTTAAGAATGAATTTGATAGGGGTATGTCTAAGAACACATGGGAGTTATCAATCACCTAGTAAATCTTTCTTGTTTAGTTTTGGATGGGAGTCAGCTGGCCTACGACTTAGTGACCTTCCATTCATTGATAATTTATGTTATGATAAACCCATGGATGCTTTCAAAATCACCTTAAAAAGGATAGGGGTAGTCATCAAGCCTAGTGAAGGGTGTGATGTGATTTCAAATAACTTGAAATGCCTATAGATTTAAAGGTAGTAACACGAATTGGATAGGATTAGACAATCAAGAATCATTGAGTGTCTGAATCAGAATGTCATTGCATCTGGAGACATTCTCAAGCATTGGAGTAATGTATATGGAGAGACATTCTCAAAATATCAACAGATGAAAGGCATCAAATTGTGACGACTTGTCGGGTGTTTTAATAGGGGAGAAGACTACGAAGCATAGAAGAATGTAGTAAGTGCATGATAAGATAGGAACCAGTACAAAGAGACCATGAGCAAGAAGAAGTGTAAGTAAGGTAAATACACATATACACATTGATAAATTGAATGAATAATTACTCAGATTAGGTAACTCTTTATATACATACATTATATAAATATTGATTTCTAAAGTTTGATACATATTATACATTGAAAATGCTAGTACATGTACATCACCAATAAATGAAAAAATAATCCATAATGTCTTAAATATTGTCAAGTGCACATCATATTAGATTCATGCGAAAATAATCTCAGAAATGTAAGGTCTCATACAAAATTATCAAGTTTCAAATAGTATTTTAATGTGCATAATAAATACAAAAATGCCCAAATAGGTCATATACCATCAAGTTCAAATGCCATATAGGCTTACATACAATGCCATGCACATAGGCATACAAAAACAATGTCATGTAAGACATATATATTTCCTACTCATCAAAATCTATCCCTCTCTTGGCCTTACTCGAAGAAGGCCCTCCCTTAGATGAAGATGGAGATCCATGAGATGACTTTGGATCATCGAGCCCATGCTTGAGTCCTCTTCCGCATTTGAATACTCACTGTAGATGAGCTGTAAATGCAAACAATGTTTTTTTATCAAAACTTAATTTATATATGTTTTCAACATGTATTTAAGACCATCTTTAGAATGAAAGTATTTACATAAATACACAAACTTACCTGCAAGTTGTTAATACTTGAATTTGCATCTCACGCTCGGATGAGTCATTGGGAGCTCCTGCACGATGCTGATGGGAGTGCGAGACGACGAGATGGAGGAGTCCGTGCCCTCGAAGTCAAAATGGAGGGGGTTGAAGTTCCCTACATACACATAAGATCAGAAAATCTAACATCAGAATTAGTGAAAATAGAGCTAAGTACATGTATCTACATAATGACAATATTTTAACTAATTTTATCAATATAGAACTATTGTTTTTACCCCGCCACACCTATGAATCAAATGAACAGGGCTGCACCCTATCATAGGTAACTCCTGCATACACACAATGAAGGACATTATTAACATAATTTAATAATTCTACAATGAAAGACATTACTAACATGTAATTTAACATAATATGAATTACACGAGAAATTTAACAAAATTTACGTGTTGTTTGAATACCTCAGTGAGTTGCTACGTAGATGAAATCGCAGTGGCAACACCTTTATCTACTTGTTGCAGAGATGGTGGGGTGTCTAGTGAAGTCAACATCTTTATCAAACATGTATATCACGTGAGTTAGATGGACATACAAGAACATACATATATTTGACTTCAAAACTATATATATATATATATATATACATGTAAATATATATAACATATACACATGTATGTGAAAATTTTACATAATTAACATTCTAAATTACCTCTGTGAATGTATGTGTATGCATGGTGCTCGCCGCTTGTGGTCGGGATGAAGATGTGCCTCCCGCGCACTGTAATATCAATGCATATACATGTACAAATACAATTATTTCAAAAATTTAACATATATAAGTAAATCAGGTACTCCAAACTTTTTGTAACACACATAACAAAACATAACAAATTTACCTACGAAGGTGACGCCGATGAATGTAATCCAAATGTCTCACTCAAAAGGACATCTGACATAGTGACATTATCATGTTCACCCCTAGCACCAGGTGCACCAAAATCAAGTACGCATGAAAGTATCGTCCTCCTCGGGCCCCAAACATATGCTACCACATGATGAGAAAAAATGTGGCCTCATGCTAGTACTCCTGAGGGAATACTCTGTGTACCTCCATGAGCATCTGGCTCAGAGATATCTCCCTCGTATGTCGAGCAAGGGTCAGATAGCCCCTGAAGTGCGTGGAGTGTATCAATCTCTATTGTCTCCTTCACTGCTTGAGGGACAATCTCAGGGTGAGGGGGCTTCTATGTGGGGAATCTACCTCTTGAATAGGTGCACATTGTGCACCTAGTCGATCTGTGTAGATCCTTTTCCTCGGCCTGGAAATCTTGGAAATCAAAATAATTTGGGATCTCATTGAGGATAAACTTGCAATAGAGTTTCCTTAGAAAGTATAGTGGCACCTCATTGTTATTACAAGGTGGAAAATCAAACACCATCCACCATCGGTCCCAAAAATTATTTTTAATCAAATTATTATTGCACCAATGGATGGGAAATCATTTACATGTCAACGGAATAGGAAAATTAGTGTGGGGGTCCGTGAATAAGGTGCATATGAGTTATTTTGAAATTTTTTTTTCTTTACATCCACATATGACAATTTGTTGGAATAATAAACCCTACAACCCTCTCTGTAAGTTGTCCAATGATCAATTTTCCCCAGTTTCCATGTCAATTTGAACAAGTAATGCCTCAATGTGTTTGCAAGAGAGGCGCGGTGGGGGTTTATAGATTGTGCATCCCTCATTGTTTTGATTAAATCCTCAATTTCAATTTTGTTTTCAACTATTTGGGATGCTAAATATTCTTGACTACCCGAGGGATGTTGAGAAATTATGGGAGTGTTGGGAGGGATGTCAAGAATAATAGGGTTTGGTTGTGGTTGATTCCCTCGACCTCTAACTGTAACAATAAAAAATATGTACTCAATTCAAATTTTAATCTATAATTATCATATTTCAATGCAATTTTGAGAAAATAATTGTGCTTACCTCTTCTCCATGGTGCCATCATCGATTCAGATCTTCTCAACAATCAGAAACAATCCTTTGAGCTTGAGATCCAGCTGAATGAAAAAACACAAGGGCACGAAATAGCTCTGAAACTTGCATTTGAGGGAGGTAAAATGATAGAGGCTCGGGCCTCTTTTTTTTTGGATATTTTTATATTATTGATCACTTCAAAAAGACCAAAATCCAAATTTCAGAGGCAAAGTTTTACCAAACCCATATAAAAGATTTTGCTAAAATGGTATAATTTGTCAATTCCAAATCCAAAGTCTCATCCAATACTTCTAAAGGTCTTTTTCCCACTCCCTCTTCCTCACCGTAATCAAGCCTTGTCATTGAAGTCACTTCCCCTAATGAAAAAATTGAACCATTCTATGTGACTCTTCTCATAGCTGGCCATAAACTCAGTAATTATGTTATAGACTCAGGAGCATCGAGACAATGTAATGCCTACAAAAGTAGCTCATGCTTTGGGCCTGACTCTAACACGTGCCTTTGGTTCTTGCTATTCCATGGAGATTAGAAAAGTGCCTTTGGTTGGAATAATTAAAGATGCACAAGTAGAATTTTTCGCTTTCCAGAGAAAAGGGTTTTAGCCACTATTTTGGTAGCTGATATTCCTCACTCTGGGATGTTCCTAGTAGAAATTTTTGTAAGGAGGTAGGAGGTGAAATTCGGATGGATTGGTCGCATGCTTTGGTCCAAATTAATGGAAAAATGAAGAAGTTACTACGAGAAATAAAACTGAATACATTGTGCAAAATATTGATGATCCAAAAGAATAGATACTCTATGAAGATATAGGGCATGGTAACAACATGATCATGTCACAAGATGAGACAAAACTTCCTAAGGGAGTGATTCATGATCCCAGTGGCATTTGGACTCTAGAGTTTGATGGAAGTTGTTCTTCAGCTAGTTTTGGGGCTAGTGTGTTGTTGACCTCTCTAGAAGGGAAGATTCATCCTTTTTCATTCAAGCTTTGTTTTGAAAATACAAACAATACAACTGAATATGAGGCACTCATACTTGGATTGAACATGTCAAAAGAAATGAGAGTGAAGAATCTTTGTGCTCATGGTGATGCAGAGCTGATTGTGAAACAAGTCAGAGATCTTTTCCAAGTGAAGAACAGGAGATTGAAGCATTATAGAAATCTTGTATGGGATTCCATTGAGTTTCTTGATGCTTTCTCCATTGAAGTTGTGCCAAGAGAAAGGAACACTAGATATGATTCTCTAGCTGTCTCAGGATCTCTATTGATTCCTCACCCAAATTTCTCTCACAAAAATTTACCATTGAAATGATTCATAGGTCCAGTGTACCAGATAATGCAAGAAGTTGTTAGGTTTTCAATGATTATCAACACTTGCTTTCATTCTTGGAGCTTAAGGATAATTATGACCAGTTGTATTTTGAAGGAAATGAGACTTTTCCTAGAGAGTGTGTATCCTCTAATGAAGGAGATATCAAGGAAGAGATGCATAAAAATGGGTAGGTAAGTGTGAAGCCTATCGAATTTTGTTGGGAGACCTAAGTTTGTTGCTTTGCCACTAAAGCCAGTAGTGATTGATGAGCCTTTTCAACAGTGGGGATTGGATTTCAGTGGAACTCTTAATCCACCTTCCAGTGCTGGGCATACTCATGTGTTAACTGCTATAGATTACTTCACAAAGTGTGTAGAGGATATTCCAGTCAAAAGCCCTACTTCTGAGGTGGTGTGTAATTTCATCAAAGAGAACATCTTGATAAGGTTTGGGGTACCAAACAAGATTATAATTGATAATGCTTCCAATTTTTCTCCTTCTGAGATGATGGATTTCTGCTATGGTTATGGAATTTCCCTTGCTCATTCTTCAGACTACTACCCCCAAGGGAATGGATAAGTAGAATCAACAAATAAGAATTTGGTAACCATCGTTCGGAAGCTTGTCAATGAATCTTAGAGGAATTGGCACAAGAAACTTTATGATGCTCTCTAGGCAGATAAAATTACACCCAAAAGAGTAATTGGGATGTCTCCATTTCAAGTGGTGTATGGTGTTGAAGCTCAGTTGCCAGTAATAGTGGAATTACTAGCCTTGCACTTAATGAAGGTTATTGAAGATTCAAGTTTTACTAGTTCCTTGGACAAGAGGATCATGTATCTCTAGAAGCTAGATGAAGATAGGTTGCAAGTTTTTGATAGAATCTCAGCTCATCAACTGAAGGTGAAAGCTTTGTTTGACAAGAAAGCTAGACCCAGAGATTTTCAAGTGGGAGACATTGTTTTGTTGTGGGACAAAAGACATGAACCTCGAGGAAGCCATGGTAAGTTTGATTCTCTTTGGCTTGGTCCTTTCAAAATCAAGCACTTTGCTAGATAAAACTCTTTCTATTTGGATTATATGGATGGATCTCCTCTCTCACTTCCTTATAGTGAGTAGTATTTGAATTTTTTCAAGTCCTAGGTGACTAGGTAATCCTTTTGTATATTTTTTACATCGTTTTGGTTTTTGGTTATTCTTTTTGTTTTTTTTTGGTCTTTTTTTTTTGTTTGTTTCCTTTCCCCATTGTGTGTGTTGTATTATGTATTAGTTTTTTCTTTAACTCTATTTTCCCAATGGATCGGGCACTGGTCTGCTTTCCCTAAGTTTTTCTATGGTTCTTGATCTTACCTCGTTCCTTTGTCCCAACTAAGTCATCCCCATAAAGAGCTAGCTGTTGTCACCCTCAAAATTCCCCTCATTTTTCAAGTAAAGTTTTGAAAATTTGTAGTTGGTGCCTGTTATCCCAAATTTTCCCCTAGGAAAAATTGATCGAACACGACCCTGCACAGAAGAAAATCGGAGGACGGGATCAAATTTTTTAGACTTCACCGCATACGAGTCAACTCGGAGCCCAACAAAGAGACTCGCACCAACTTTCCATGTGTCATCTCAGCGTAATTCCAAAAGGCTTATCCAAACGGAGGCCCCAAATGAGTGCAAGCTCGCCATTTGGTCCGAGTCAAAAATGGGATAGAGCCGACCGTTGAATCGACTAAGGAAAGAAGAACTAATGGAAAGCTCCACATGTTTAATGACACGATTCCAAGGGTAGGACCCAAGGGACAGTCCCCAAATGAGCCTAGGCTTTCCATGTGTCCCAGGTCCGAAAAGAAGATATAACAGGCCTAAATCGGCTAAGGTTAGAAGGTTCGAGTGGATGGCACCACGTGTCTCATCGACACCTTCAAGGGTCAAAGCCAAAGGTGATTCCCCAAACTTGTGCCAACCCTCCACATGTCCCGTGTCCTAAAAAGGGACAAAACCAGCTATTTAATTGACTAAATATAAGAGGGTCGGTGGAAGCCTCCACGTGCCTCATCGGCAAAAATTCAAAAGTGAGGCCCAAGGGATAGACCCTAAATGAGTGCCAACCCTCCATGTGGTTAGAGCCTCAAAAATTTAAACCGGCCGTTGAATCGGCTAAGGAAAGGAGAACCAATGGAAAGCCCCACGTGTCCCTTCGGTGCTCTTTCAGGGGGAAAATCCAAAGGTAGGTCCCAAACGTGTGCCATCTCTCCATGTGCCTCATTGGTGCCCTTCCGAAGGTCAGGTCCAAACAAAGTCTCCAAATGAGCGGGAAACCTTCATGTGTCCAAGGTCCGGAAAAGGGACACATGGCCATGTTTCAAGTGGAAAGGCGGGACCTTTTGTGTTTTGATGCTTTGAAAAGTCAAAGTGGAAGGCGGGCCCTTTTTATGTTTTGATGCTTTAAAAAGTCAAAGTGGGAAGGTGGGCCATTGGAGCGATTCCGGAATTTTGGTTTTATTTCCACAAGGGTGTAAAGTTATAAAGTGACCCATGGCCCTACTCATGCCAAGGGTTAAAGTCAAAAATTAAGCCCACATCAAAAGTCAAAGTGGGGAGGTGGGTCGACGGAGCACTTTGAATTTTTGAGCATTTGTTGAAAAGAGTTAAAATTTCAAAAGTGAGCCGTGACTCCATCGCCACTCAAGTAAAGCCACGTGTCAGACCTATATCAAAAAAAGGTGGGCTGGCCAAAATGTTCAAGTGCCATTTCTCTAAAAGGCACAAAATACAAAAGGCATCCTCAGGCCCGCTTCAGTTTAAATCTCTCCCACGTGGATGACTCAAATTTAAAGTTTGCAAAGGCAGGATGAACGGATGCGATTCAATGCGTTTGGTTTTTCCACTAGGCATGGAAATGGTCGAGGCGTTAGAGAAGTTCAGACATCGATTTCTTGAATCAGTTTCATCATTTTTGTAACCGAATGTAACCGTTCTTGGAAGCTATTTAATGGCTTCTCCATGCCATTGTTAGGGTTGGATCTTGGTACTCTGTAGATGTAATAGATTTGAAGTAATCAATACATAAGTTTTCCCTTTCTTCCTCTGCTATTCCTTCTTTCCTTGTCTGAAAATTTGCGAATCATCCATCTTTTATGATAAGAAACTTTGTGTTCTTATTTATATGATTTATGGAACTTTTTGTTTGTGGAATTGTATCTCGTTATGAAAGTGAATGATTCTACTGCATCTCCCGGCTCAATATGTATAAGGTTATACTTTGCTATCTATATTTCCTGAAGGCATTGTTATGTTCTTCCTCTCTCGTCTCCTTATTTATTCCATTCTTTCATATTGATGATCTTTGGGCATAAAATGTTTCAAAGTATCATGAATCCACACTTTGAAAGTTGTACATTTGTATATAATTTTTGTTACTTGCTTTCAATAAGGGAACCTTTCCCATTAAAGAGGAGGGAATTGTTATCCTGACCGTGGTTTATTAAAGTATCATTTTAAAAACCAACGGGAGGGTAGCAACTACATTGATGGCGTAACATAAAGAGGGAGATGTTGAGTACATACACACATGAAGTCGGAAGTGGTAGTAGCTATATTGGTAATCCGGGTAGGTGTATAGGTAGAATACGAGGATTAGGGCATGCCTTGATAAGGAGATGACACGGTGGAAAATAGAAGGTGGGAACACAAGACCCTAGAAGGTGGTAGAAGAAAATGTTAGGTTCACCAAAATTATTAACTAAAATTAGAATATATAGGGGATATAGTAATCCTAGTTAATCTAAGTAGGAGGACTAAAATGTTGTATAAATGCAGTAAATAAAGTAAAGTAATATGCAATAAATGTAAATAAATTATTCTAAGTCAAATGGAAACCCTAATGTGTAAGAGAAGAAGGAGAAATGGCTTAGTTGATTTCAACAGTGATTGTCATAGACCTAAAACTTGAAACCAGATGTACATACATTCACTCGAGACCTTGTAGAGGGTAGATCATGACTATCTGAAGTGACACAAGTTCCTAGGAGTGTATTAGGGAACCGCAAGGTGAACAGTCTAAATTATGGGTGCTCTTAATTGTGAAAATCTCGTGAAATGTGTTCGATAATGTCACAAGGATATATGAAACCCTCTCTATTTTTGTGCTAGATTCGTTGAATGAACTGGATGACACCCTGCACATGAAGAAGAAGAATGGGTCGGATTGACCTCAACCACCAAACTAGTGGACTTATCATTGAGCGTTGCACTATATTTTAGACCCGATGTAGTTATGGTGAGTGTGTGCATGTCGTGCCCTAGGTGCTCTCGTGTCAGTCACACTTTGTGAAGTAGCGAGCTATAATAGCTATAGAAGATGTAGATAGTAGAATAGAATGAATAAAATCCATCCTCCTTTAAGAATGTGTGTGATGCTAGAATTCCTAGTTTGGATGTATGGAGCTATGTGGATGGAAGAGATGTAGTAGATGCATCCCTAGTTGGAGTGATAGTAGTGATAAGATGTAAAGACCTAAGGCCCCCATTATGGTCTTATAAGTGTTATATTTATAGGGCTCTTCAGGTTTGATTTCACAATTAATCTCGACCATGCCGGTGAGGAAAAGATAAACATGAAAAATGGCTAGAAGTGACCCGAAAAGGAGTGAAAGGGTATTTTCCTAGATCATGGCACCCATGGGCATCCCAAAATAGTGTGAGGTGCTTAGAATTAGGGATAAAATCGAGGGAGGTTGTGAATTGGACAAATAAGTAACATGAAAGACAAAAATATAAAAGAAAGTTGGAAAAAAGGTGGGGTTAATTGGTACTTTGTACACTTGAGAACCTTCTAAATAGTAGTATAAGACTAGGATAAATATTTTCTAAAGTGCATGATTTGATTAACTAGAATTAGAATATAAGAGGGGGAAAATGGTAATCCTAGTTAATCTAAATAAGAGGACTAAAATGCTTGTATAAATGCAAGTAAATAAAGTAAAGTAATATGTAATAAATAGAAATAAACTATCCTAAATGAAATAGAAACCTTAATGTGCAAGAGAAGAAGAGGAAATGACTTACTGATTATGATAGATGATTGTAGTTTGTCGCGAGACCTAGAACCGGAAAGCAAATGTGTAGATGACCACTTAGGGACAATGCGGTGGGTAGATCTAGACTATTTGAAGTGACACAGGAACTTGTGAGTGTATTGGGGTTCCTCGAGGTGCCCCTGGTCCGAATTCGGGGCTCATAACAATAGAAATGCTAAAAATTGTGTTCAACAAAGTGTCACAAGGGTACCTGGACACTAAATTCACTGGAAGAACCGAATGACATTGTTCACATGAAGAAGAAGAATGGGTAGGATTGACCTCAACTGCCAAACTTGTGGACTTATCATTGAGTGTTGCACTAAATTTCAGACCCAGATGTAGTTCTAGTGAGTGTGTGCATGTTGTGCCCTAGGTGCTCTCGTGCGCCGCACTTTGTGAGGTAGTGAGCTACAATAGCTATAGAAGATGTAGATATTAGAATAGAATGAATAGAATCCCTCCTCCTATAAGAATATGTGTGATGCAGAATTCCTAGCTTGAATGTATGGAGCTATGTGGATGCAAGATATGTAGTAGATGAAACCCTAGATGGAGAGATAGTAATGACAAGATGTAAAGACCTAGGACCCTCATTATGGTCTTACATCCGGTTCACGAATAGACTTCTCCGTAGACTAGCTCCCGATGTTTGGCTTGTTGATGTAGAAGGTATCTCCTTAGTAACAATGATTCTCCATACCTATGGTCATCATGTATATTAGTTGACTTTTCCTTTCCATTCTTGTCATTCTTGACCCTAGACTTTTGATCTCAGATTCCATATTCCTTTGTGCCTTCATCATATCATCCATCCTTCCCATTACTCCTTCTCGGATCAAATTCATAATTTCTGCAATGATGGCTTCTCTGCTTTTGCCATGTTGACACAATCACTCACACTATCAATCAATCACAAATGCTTAAAATTTCTCAAATATACATTTATTCCAATCGAGTCTCTACTTTGATACCAAAATGGTGCAAAGGATTATATTCAACTTCACTATATTCTTCTCAATGAAAGCTTACCTTCTAGGATGCCATTCCTTACCTTAAAGAGCTCTAAGTTTCCTTATATTCACTTATACCTCCCCTACAACTGAGGATCTCCTTTCTTTTTATATAACACCATTCCTATGCTCAAAACAATTTGAGGTATATTCTTCCTTATGCATACTCATATTAGTACTAGTATTGATAGGAAAGAAAAACAATGAGATAACTATACCTTGGCTAAGAATCATACTTCCATTCTCATGCTACCTTGATCATCTCAACTTAAAACAATATGTGGGGCCTATATCCTTTTACCCAATCACTATACATCCATTCTATTTGACCTATAAGAATATACCTAGGTAGGAATTTTTGGTCCAAGTGCTTAAAACAATATGTAGGGCCATGAATCATCCCCATCAATCTATTGAAACATGATGCAACCTAGAATTGTTAGTTAACACCTAGTCATCTTGGCACATCACTATGCTTAGGCCGAAGTGCTCACCCGAAGTGTGCAAAGGTACCGGGTCCTCAGTGATGTAATGATAGCATGATAAAGTAGTAAACATATATTTTTAGTAACTAATCCATCTATTCATCATTACACTTAACCAGATCTATAAGTGCTTAAAGGTAAATCATCATGAAAGTAATAATATGCATTGATAAAACACATCAAACATTGTTTGTTCAATCAATTTTCTTTATCTATTCATCGTACCAATAGTACAGAAGCTTCATACAATACCAAGCATGCACACATGGATCTGTTACAATTATCCAGTTGCATGTACTCATGTTTTTCTCATTCTTCAAAGCATGTGTCTCTATCTATCTACTAAGTAATTATATATATATATATATATATATATATATATAGGGTGGGGAACTAGCCCTTCACCACTTAACTCTACTAGAAATAGGTCGCATGCTAATAACAACCACACGCCTTTTTACAACTATAGCCATACATGCAAGTATGCTATCTATAGATCACTGATAGTTAACTACAATGGTGGATCTATTCTTAGCTTATGCCCATGCAAGAGTGAGTTTTCATGCTCTTATAAGAATCTCCACAAAGAGTGGCGCGCAAGTCTCAACATCGCTTTGTGTGCTCCGCACGCCAATCTCTAAGAATAGACTGATCTCCAAAATCAGCTAAGTCCTTGAGAGTCTGACTCTACACCTCCGCGCGTGACGCCTTCCTATACCTTCACACTTTTGCTCCTGTGTTGTTCCGCACAAACTCTATGTGCAAGTTCAACTAAGTGTTTTCTCTTATCAACATTACCCCACACTAATCTCATTGTCACGCCCGACAATGACGATGTCCAAAACTTATACAAAGAATGGATAAATAAAGAATGGTCGAATAAAGAATTTTGAATAAGGAATACACAACTAACAAAAATGTTTAAGCCTCAGGCCCCTCCGTCTCATCCTGAAGCAGCAACTATGGATATTCTTCTTTGATATCCACTTTGAGGTTCTCCCACTCCATTAGCGCCGCTCCTGCTATCTCAGGCACATCTGTAATGATGGACTGCAACTCTTCCATGGTGAGTTTTCCTTGTTCATTATGTATCACAAGCATTATGCTTGACATAGAGGTTTGCACCCCCTCTAATACATCCATCTTCTGAGCAATGAGCTTCCCAAGCTCCTCTAACCTCTCCCTATGTGGTGCCTATGTTCCATAGCCTAGTGTCTCGCGCTTCTGCTTCACCAGGAGTAATCATTTCAGCGTGGCCTAGGGAAGCATCCTTCATCGCCTTGTGTACTTCATTTTCTTCCTCCAAGGTTTTTATCGCGATCAGTGCATTTGGGGTTGTGCATATTGTTAGTGCATGATCGAGCTTTCTTTAATTCATCATGGGTGGCTTGCAGTAGGCCTTCATAAGTAGCAATCTTCCTAGCTACTGTAGCCTGCGCTTTTTCTCCCTTTTCCCGGAGTCCTTGGGATGTGAGGATACATGTGCCTTTTCATCTTCCAACACTAATGTTATTATTTTCTTTACATAATGCATTGCAGAAGGAAATTATTTTGGCACTTGGGATTCCAAATATGGGCATACTTTGAGGACATCATCCCCAATTTCCTCTGCCATATTAAAAAAAGTGTCATATTTCCTCTTAATCAAATCCTTTTCCTGTACAAGGCGTGCTATCTCCACATCCTTGGCTTTCAATTTCTTTGTTAACGCCTTGATGGTAGCAGATTTATCTATGTTTCTTCTTGCTACTTCAGAGGATACCTTTACCAGAGCATTGCTCACCTGCTCATCTGTCATCATTGTTGGCTTAATCGTCATGTGGCACGTTTTAGGGGCCTTCTTCAATCGTCTGACGCACATGATTCTTCACCGATATCAAAATCGGGCTCATCCATATGGGTGTGCATCGACCATGAAAGCTGCTTCCTTGTGCGCAGAGTTGCCTTGTCCTCGTCCATGAGCGCCCAACCGAATAAATCCTTCTACTCGATGGTGCTCTAGAACCAAGTGCAAATAATCAGCTTTGGGTCTTCTGCGTACCCCATGGTATGTGCCTTGGTGTCCTCCCCTATTCTATGGGATCTGGGCCCTCTTGGAATGGCTACATCAAGGTTAGGAATACCAGATGTATCCCCACCCTTGTCCTGTGTAGCCTCTGATTGATCCCCTTCTTCTCCTTCCATCTTCTCCTCCTTGTGTTGAGGCTCTTCTTCAGTTGGAGATGAAGGTGCCTTCTCCTCAGATTCTTCTGTCTCTCGCTAGCCCCGAGTTTTATTCGCTTTTCTTCCTCCTCGGCTCCTTCACTTGTGGGGTTTCTCCTTACACCCTTGTGCACTTAAACACCTTCTTAAATATTTGTGCACGCCCTACTCCTCCCCCATAACTCCTTCTCCCTGGGGAGTTGTCGCGTGCACTCCTCCTCCTGGCCAGATGGTTGCTTCCTCCTTCGCACCAAGCCGCCACTATCTTCATGTTCTTCATCCTCTTCCTCATCATCTTGCTTGGGTGTAGAGGGCCTAGGTGCCGAATGTTCTCCATAGTATGCTTTCCCTTTGGTGGCCCTGGAAGCACATGAATTTGTTCTCCACATACTTGTTATTCTCCATTTTGGGCTTCAGTTGGAGGTATATTAGCGTGGCCCCGATATCCACAATGGCCAGTGTTTCTGGCTTAATGCTCAAGATCTCCGAGATGTTATTCTCATTGTATGCATTCCTCCCTGGATATCCATATGTCTTCCACAGGGTGTGATATTCACAGTCCACCTTGTCTGCATTAAACACCAACCTCCGTGTGTTGGTGAACCGATGAACTGTAGCTTGGAAGTATTGTGTGGGAAATGCGTATGGCAGTTTGCACCAGGGGCTCCATGACCCATCTATCATTGGAAAGCATGTAATACAAAAGTGTTGGTAGACTGCAAATTGTACATGTTTCCCTAGGACCGAAGGCAAGTCCTTGGGTATATGCCATTCTTCTCCAAACGCCCGCATGGAGCCTATCATACCACATCTCTACTCACTCCTTCACCTCTTCCATCATCGACCCCTTGCAGAGATACTTGCTGAATCACTCAGCTGGAGACTTGTTATTTATGGGGTATTCCCATATATTCTCTTTTGGGCCATCTGGTACCCCAATCTCCATGAAGACCAAACTTAGTAGAGACAACCAAAACTTATCTTATTCCCTTGCGTGCTTCCTCTACTATCCACTCTGCAATGAAGCCGAGCAATGTTATAAGTGGCTCCTTCTGACATGCTTTGCCACATGCAGCCACATAGAGTTAACTTGTGACCAACGTTCTTGGTCATTCAATTTTGTGGTTAGATGTGCTGCTACCTGTACTACTGGACAATTTTTCAATTTGTCAATGTCCATTCCACGTGGTCCTTTCTGATAGCCCAGCACCTTCTATGTCTCCAAGATGGCACTTTTGTCAGCTAAGTCAGTCTTAATATCTTCACCCATTGCCCGTAATCTAGTAACTATGGCAATAAGGATGGGTGTCAATCTTACCCTCCGTCCTGCAAAGTAGAAGAAGTCCTCATGGACTCGGCTCATCAGCCATCTATACAAGGGTGCATACTTTCCAAAGTATGGAAGCTCATAAAGCTGGTAGACACCATTTCCTTTTAGTAGCTTTTCCTCGGCATCATCATATATCGGCATGCCATCCTCAGTGCGCCTGTTCGTTTGAGAAGTGAGCAGGTCATCTAATTTCTTCTAGTTTTCATTGGTCCGGTGATTGTATTCACTTATCTTACTCTGTCTTATGTGGGTATTCCATTCCTGCCCCACAATAACTTCCTCAGGGTACTGCATTTTGGAAAAATTCTCTCTCGGGGCCATCTCCTCCTCTTCTTCCACCACCACCTTCTTCTTTTCCTTTACCGGTGTTGCTTTCTTCTTTGGTGCCATTCTTCTTTCAGGGTTTTGTTTTCTAGATTTTTATGCTGTAAGTTTTTCGTGGTTTGCTTCAAACCCTACTTGATCCAACCGTGCCCTAATTTGTAATCACGAACTTGTGCACCCTAGCTCTATTTTGTTACTCTGCTTCATCAAACCCTTTTCCTAGGGGATTCAAGCCCTTCTAATAAACAAAATCTCTCTTTTGCGCCTGGTTCACTTGCTTCGTACCTTAAATCTCTTTACTTATCTCTTCACGTGTAGTTCTTTGTCAAATTCTCATAGTCGCAAGGGTAAAAATGAAATCGCATCCCCTCCTTATATAGATTTCACTTTTTTTGCATTAATTGCTCCTCCACCTACCAAATTCTCCTCATTTATTACCCATTTTTATCATTTCCGTGCGTGGTATATCTTCGCGCCAAAAGCTATAACCTTCTAGCGCACCTTTTTACCCTCTGTCATAGACTTCTCTTCAAGCGATGCGCTCTAGCACCGAGTACCTCATCACTGCACCATCTTGGTAATTACCATGGCCGCCACTTACCTTACGTTATACTTTCCCTCATCCATCTTCATCCTTTCTTATCTTGAGAAGTAATATTTTTTCAATTACCCTTAGCAACCTTCTTTCTCAACACCCGCAACATTAAATCTTTGCAGCATATACCTGAGAGTCACCAACAATCCACCCCACATGGAAAAGGATGTGCAGTCCTCTATGCATCAACATGCTTCATATTGAAATTAGCTTCACATGTGCAAAGCACGCTTATTACACAACAAAAATTGACAAAGCATAGCGACGATGAAAGAAACACATTAAGGAAATGCATAAAGGGAAACCTAATTTATCTGGCAATACTACCTTATTACAAACACCAAGAAGACTTATTTATAGTAGGGCTTCAACCTACTCCCGTTAAAGTAACGGGCAACCTTGTGCCATCAATAGTTTCTAACTGGAAAGCACTGAACTCAAGTATATGAGTGATAACATATGGCCCCAACCAATGCACCTTGAGCTTTCTTGGATGGTGCAAAAACTTGGAGTCATACAGAAGTACCATTTGTCCCACAACAAGTTTCTTATCCCTGATGTGTCGATCATGCCATGCCTTTTGGTGCGCTTTCTCCTATTTCTGACTCCAGTGTGATGGCTCGTGCTCATCTAGTGAACCATCTTCTCAATCCATTCTTCCAAGGCTTTCTCATCAGCTAGACCTCTAGCGCATAATGCGCAAAGAAGGTAACATAAATTCTAGAGGAAGAATAGCTTCCGCGCCAAACACTAATTGAAAAGGTGTGGCTTTGTTCAATCTTTTGTATGTTGTTCTATAAGCCCAAAGAACAGCAGATACTTTATCATCCCAATCTTTCCTTCCAACATCACAAATCTTGGTCAATGTGTGGCTCAAAATCTTGTTAAAAGCCTCAGCAGTCCCATTTTCCTGAGGGTGATAGGGTGTAGTTTTATGGTGGGCAACCATAAACTCGTCTAAAAGAATTCTTATTGTCTCATTTAAAAAATGTGTGCCCCTATCACTTGTTAAAATTAAAGGACAGCCATACCTTGTAAGAACATTCTCCCATAAGAACCTTGCTACTGTAGCCACTGTACAATCCTTGGTAGGTGTTGCTTCTACCCATCAGGTAAGATAATCTATACAAGTGATGATATAGTGCACGATCCAGTCGATGCGTGACTGGTGAAATAGGCCCGAAAAAGTCAATTTCCCATTTCTCAAAGGGTTCTGCACTTGTTATTGGTCGTAGAGGGCATCTCATCCCTTTGTCCTAGTCGACCGAGACGTTGACAATGGTCACATGTCTTACAATACTCTTTACAATCCTTGTACAATGTTTCCCACCACAAACCAGCAAGTAGGATCTTGCGTGTTGTTGCATCACCTGCATAGTGGCCACCTGTAATACCACCATGTGCTTCTTCCATTATGTCCTTTCATTCATGCTCCAAGACACAATGGCGTAACACCTCATCTCTACCTAACTTGTACAAATCACCACTAATTAACATGAATGGTGCCGCGCGAATAGCAAGTTGTTTCTTCTCGAAAGCCTTCATGCCTTCTGGTGCCATACTAGTCCTTAGAAAGACAACAATGTCCTCCAATTCCGATGGCACGTGTTGTAACCTATACAGCTGTGCATCAGGCATGGTCTCTTCTATTGTTTGTGCCTCTTCTCCTGATTGAATTCTAGACAAGTGATCCGGTCCAAAATTGCTTTTGCCTGGTTTTACCACAACTGTAAAGTCAAACTCTTGAAATAAGAGTATCCATCGACATATGCACCCCTGTAAAATGGGCTTGTTCACCAAATATTTTAATGTCATGTGATCTGTATAAAACACAAATGGTGTAGCCAAAAAATATTGATGAAATTTGTGCAAGGCATAGATCATGGACAAGGCCTCGCTGCTCTGTAGTGGTATAATTCTATTATGCAGGGGTCAACTTCCTACTAGCAAAGCAAATGGGATGATCAATGATACCTTCTCCTGGTTGAGCTAAGACAACACCAATGGTTGTGCCAGAGAGTGTCCACATGAACATGAAAAGGTTTATCCCATGAAGGAAAATGCAAGATAGGTGCGGTAGTAAGTTTCTTCTTCAATATCTCAAACGCGCGCTACTGTGACTCCCCCCAGTAGAATGTACCTTTTCCCTGGAGCAATTCTTCCAAGGGTGCGGAAAATTTTGCATACCCTTTTATAAACTTCCTGTAATACCCTGTATGACCCAAAATCCATGCACCTCGCACTGACTGGCCGATGCTTTCAAGCCTATGATGACTGCAACTTTAGTTGGATCAACCAGCAACCCTTCCTTACAGATAATATGTCCTAAAAGTGTGCCAAAGGGAGTAGCAAAGATGCACTTCTTGATGTTCAATGAGATACTCAACTATCGACATCTTTCAAACATTAAGCGCAAAGATTGTCACAATGATCCTTAATCAGCCCATAAATGGTCCAATCATCAAGATAGACCTGTAAGAAGTTATGAATAAAATCCTTGAAGGCTTGTACCACTATCCTTGAAAATATAGCAGGTGCATTCTTCAATCCAAAGGGCATCACAGTATAGGCAAAGCTTCCCCATTCAGTAGTGAAGGTGGTCTTCTCTTGATCTTCCGGGCAATCCTAACCTGATGATACCCTGAAAACCCATCTGTAAATGAATATATTTCATGCCCCACCACTCCTAATATTTCCTCCATGAATGGCATAGGAAAGGGATCTGTAACACATGCTGCATTCAACTCCCTATAATCAACACAAATTTGAATCCTACCATCCTTTTTGATGCTTATCACCATAGGACTGACCCATTTTGATTCATCCAATGGTCGAATGATCCCAGATTTCAACATCTTGTCAATCTCCTCCTTTACTTTCTCACGCAAATTGGGATTCATCCGATATGGTCACTTCCTAACAGGGTGTGCACCTTCCTTGAGCTTTATCTTCATTTCTCCGAGTGATATATGCACGCCTTTAAGTTCATGGTATCCTCTTGGGAATAAGTCCTCATAGTCTCGAAGTAACTCTATGATCTTTGCTACCTCTGATTCTGACTAGTAATCCCCAATTATCACCTCCTTAGGTTCAGCTTCTGTGCCTATATTTACTTTTGTTGTCTTCATAGGTTCATGATATATGCACGCATCTACATCCGCACTGGCTAACACTTCACGTGTTCCATGTGAATGATCCACATCCAAGTGCTCAACTTCCTCCTCATCAATTATGTAAACCATCTTCCCCTTATCTTTTTCTAGAGAAGCGCACTCAAGTAATATGATATCATCTTCTTCATCCACAAAATGCACCCCTGTCTCTATCTCACCAAATAATTCCTGAATAAGTTCTTCCACTTTCCCACTGTCTCCCATGGTTAAGTGCTTGATAAAGCTTAAAGTTGTGTTCACTGGTGGTGTAGATGAAAAGAAGTCAAAAGTTTGGATCATCCCTACAGTCAAAGTTTTCCAATTTCCAGTGTCGCGATGTAATTCAACATAGACATACCAAGCACGCGCGCAACCTTGTAGAGTAGAATAAAACCGATGCACCCAAAGTGAGGGCGGTAATGCTTCCTGTCCTACTATCCAGAGTCTCTCACACTACTGGATATGATGTTGAGCAGGTTGATCACCATGATAAGGGCTTATTTTTGTAGGTGCATTACTTCTTGAAAACTTGGTTGATAAGGTGGTCCCAATCATTCCCCATTCTAAGAGATTATCCCTGTGGACTACCCACCAAAGCATGTGGCCTATCCCACCCAAAGTATATGACAACATATCTCATCGTTTAAGCTGGTCAACCTAGTTTGTTTCCATGACCTGTAAAAATCCAGCCAAATCTTCAGATCCAGTATAGCGGGGTACTGAGTGACCTATACATCAAACAGAGCAAAAACCCATTTTGCAAGTAACCACGCGCTTAACTTCGCACCCCACCAGTTCATAAGTGCCATGAGCCCAATTATCACAAGCAATACTAGTAGTATCGCTGATTGACTGAGAATCTTCCCAATGAAGGATTCCTTCCTTAGATGGATCATTGACCTCTGGGTCCCGAATAACACGTATATAGATTCTATTCAAGTCCTCTTCGCTTAAAGGTTCCACATATGGCATGGATTTCCCATCTGTCAATGGTATTATGACCCTTTCCTCCTTGTTCTCGAAGCTGATATACCCCTTGTTAAACCTCAAATCAGCATTGTTCGCATAACACCAAGGGCCCAAGCAAAGCTGGGAAGCTATCTACTTCGCAAGTGCTAGTACTTCGAAGTCTCCTATGAACTTGGCCCCTTGTATAGTGATAGATGCATCCTTCAAAACTCCTATGGGAGTAGCTTTCATTCTGTTTTCCATGAACAATACATTAGATGATGGCTGCAATGGGGGTCTCCCCATTTGTTCCCATGCATCCAATGTAAGTACATTTACTTCGCACCTGTGTCAATCAAAATATTGCTCAATAGCCACCCGTCCACAACAACATTCAAAGTGATCTCCTTATCGTAATCAATGCTATCGGGGAAGATTCACATGAAGTATTTGTCTTCTAGTCTCAGTTCCCATGCGTGCAGAGTATTCCCTTTCAACCAATTTCCTAATAAAGGAATAATATTCTCTGGTGCAACGTTCTACATACCTCTCTGATGTCGTCAATATCCGACGGGCCTGTTTTGTATCCTTGTGCTCCAATTTCCGAGACTGCTCTTTCAAACCTTGTATCTCACCTTGAAGGCTCTAAGGACCTCCATTGTTTCTTGATAGACTTCTTTTTGATGAGCTTGGATCTGGATATCTAGCATGCAAAACCTCCTCCCTAGTGATTGTCGGCTTCTGTTGCAACACCTCTCTTGCACGTGTGCCACCTCAACTCGTGTGGTTATCTTGACTATTACTGCCTCAGTTTGGTGTTAACTTGGGCATCCACCTGATTCTCTATCACACGTTGGATTCTAACCATCCCGCGCCCTTGTTTTCTTGCTTGTGTTGCTTACTGAGATGCTCATACAAGTCCAGACACTCTTCATAACTATGCCCCTTTCCACAAAATGAACAAGAAATATTCTGGGCATTTGTGCCTATAATGGTCAGGTGAACCACATGTATAGCAAGTTCCTCGAGGGAATTCACTCCTTCCTCCACCTCGGCCTCATCCTCCATATCCACCTCGATATCCTCGTCCCCTTTCACGAACCCCTTCAAACCTTCCGTCATTCCTATCATAGCGCATTTTATTATAATCCCTATCCTGATGCTCATTCTTCCCTTTAGAATTATCAGCCACACTCACCTGTCTTACCCCAATATCAATGGCATCATGGATTTGGCCAATCAATCTATAGTCCTCAGTATCATGGGTCATGGACCTACAAATTTTACAAAAGGAGGATACATTCTTCCTGATCGCACATTGTAGTAGGGGGCAGTGACTAGCATCATGATTCAAATGGAAAATCTCATAGTCTAATAACAACGAACGTATAGTTTATGAGGGAAACTATCCTTGGTGTGCCCTTCCACTTCACAATCTATACACCAGATTCCTGAGCGTGTTTCATGAGTTGAGTTTTCCGATAATTTCTCTAACTGTTTTGCCATAGCTGCTATCTGAGCTTCCAAAAATGGACTAACTCCAGTGTCAATACTCCCAACTACTTCAACACGTAAAGTGGCTTCCAATGCTTTGTGCAGATCGGTATAAGTCTTATGCGATAGTGCTCTTTGAAATGGGGTAATCAATCCCCGAAAACCATTGTGCATGCTGACTTGCATGAATGTCATAAGAGAGTTTAGATAGAAGTGTTTTAAAATGCGCATCATACTCACGTACACTTTCAGTAGTGCCTTGCTTTATATCCTTGAGTGTGCTTATACTCTTCTACTCAAACTCTGGGATGTGGAACTCTTTTAAGAAAGCATCTTTCAATGCTGCATAGTCAATACAAGTTTGATTGGGATCAAACTTCCTATACCAGTTATGCGTGCGCGCCTGTAATGTAGTAGCAAATTGACTTGCCTTGCGCTCAGAGGTTGTAATACCTTTTACGCGCCACAATATTTCACACATATGAACATGTTCAGCAGCATCCTCGATACCTCTATATTCTGGGAGACGAAGGGACATCTCCATATAAATGTTCTGGGGTTGCTGCGGGCCTTGACCACCCGACCCAGAACCTCCTTGGTTTCCTCTTCCTCCAATACCACCCGAACCACCGGAACTAGAACTGCCCATACCACCCGATCCTCCTCCAGGATTTGGAATAGGCCCATGGATGCACTCCCCTGTGCCCCAACAATGGTACTATACTGGACCCCACTCCTGTGAAGTAGTCCCTGCTCAGAGGTGAATCCCACACTCGACACGCTCATATTCTATGCAGATGATGATGAGCTGAAAATGTACCCCAAAAAAATAATGAAAGCTATGCATGTGCTACCATTGATGTACTTCTTTATTTCGACCTATTTTTTTGCTTTTACTTCCTAAATTAAAACTGTTTTACTGTTTTACTAGATACTAGAAAACCAAGCGCAAGGGCTAGGTCAGCAGGTTGGCTTAGATGCGCGCCTGCGGCCTAAGTCATATCTACTGGGTGCTTCCATGTGAGGCCAAAGAGGGTTCTCTATCATGCTTTCCTAGATGGGGGAGTTCTTGATGCTCTTGCTCTTCTTCCTCCCCATGAGCCTCAAATCCTTCACGAGCCATCTCTCTCCACAACACCATTCATTCTGTAATTTCTTGTTTCTTGCATAATTCCCTCTCGTGCGCCTCATCATACTTCAGCCGCCTCTCTTCCCTTTGCCGTGTTGCCACTGCTAGGTCTGCCATCTTTCACCAATCTTGTTCCCCCCGCGTGTGGAGATTTTTTTAGCTTTCCATGGGTTTAGCTTCCAAGTTCAATGTTACCATTAGTATTTTGATTGCCAGTGGAATACCTTGCAAATACATCCCTCTAGGATATCGTAGGAACTGGAACTCCGCTACCTCCAGGGCATGAATAAGTCGAGATTGAATATTCCAAAATATAGTTGTTTAGGACACCGCGAAACTAGGTATCTACCGCATGAGTCCAACTTAAGTCAGCATCGTATAGTGTTTGAAATTCCTCCTGTGTCCAAACAAGTGTGCGATACCTCCAATTCCGCTTAGATGCATATGCAGTCAACCATTCATATAATTCTACTGGAAAGATAACAAAGAAGCTTTCATAAACTGTCATACAGATTCTGCTCTACCCAAGTGCGTGCGCTAAATCTAGATCCAGTGTCAAACCTCCATGCATATTCTTCCTCCAGATCATGAATCCATTCTTCAATGCTCACCAAAGTTAGCTGGTATGTCTTCATCGCGAACCATTTTAAAACAACTGAAAAAGAGGTCCTAGACAATGGAACCAATGATGCAGCCTAGAATTGTTAGTTAACACCTAGTCACGCTGGCACATCACTCAGCCTAGGCTGAGCGCTCACCCAAAGCGCACAAAGGTACTGGTCCCTCTTAAAGGTTGTAGATAGAATGGTAGCATGACAAAGTAGTAAACATATATTTTAGAAACTAATCCATCTATTCATCATTATACTTAACCAGATCTATAAGCGCTTAAAGGTAAATCATCATGAAAATAATAATATGCATTGATAAAACACATCAAACACTATTTGTTCGGCCAATTTTCTTTATCTATTCATCGTACCAACAAGTACAAAAGCTTCATACAATACCAGGCATGCGTGCATGGATCTGTTACAATTATCCAGTCGCATGTACTCATGTTTTCTCATTCTTCAAAGCATGTGTCTCTATCTATCTACTAAGTAATTCATTATATATATATAGGGTGGGGAACTAGCCCTTCACCACTTAACTCTACCAGAAATAGGTCGCATGCTAATAATAACCACGCACCTTTTTACAACTATAGCCATACATGATCACGATAGTTAACTATGGTGGATCTATCTAGCTTATGCCCATCAAGAGTGAGTTGTCAGTTAACTCCACAAAGAGTGGTGGTCTGGATCACTTTGTGTATTCTTATCTCTAAGATGAGTTGTCATGTCTTCAAAGAATAACCTCGAGCATCACTTTGTGTGCGCACGCCAATCTCTAAGAATAGACTTGATCTCCAAAATCGACTAAGTCCCTGAGAGTCGACTCTACACCTCCTGCGTGACGCCTTCCTATACCTTTGCTCTGTGCTATTCTTCCACGCGGACTCTGTGTACAAGTTCAACTAAGTGTTTTCTCGATCAACAAAACATATTTTCTATCCTAAAAAAGGTTTTAGACTCTTAGCTTGATCATACTTGTTCCCTTCATGTCAATTCTCTAGTTTAGGCCTCTTGGCCTTGTAGCCTTCCTAGCACACAAATCATGTTATATTTGATTTTTTCGAAACCACCATGCAATTAAATACACCAAAATATCACACCTTTCTCCTTTGTACGAAATTGTACTTCCTGTGTAATATATCATGCAAATTAGGCCTAATTAGCCTCCTAATCATGACAACAAACACTTACTTATATGATCTCACTTGGAATTTGATAGATCCACCTCACGGAATGTTGCTAATATGATGTCTACTAAATTTAGTGACTTGAATCCATCATTTGACCACGCATGCACCTCATTTTATCTTCAACATGTACTGTTTGTTACAATATGCAATACAAATCGATGGATGTTCCTCACATGCATCGGTTAGAAGTTGAAAATAAGCATGCTTCTATAAAGGTACCAAAAAAAGATGCCCTCATTTTTTTATCAAGTTTGACTGTTAGAATTAAAGTTATGCAAAGCCCTAGTTTGGGTCGAGAGCAAATATTTAGGGCTACTGGGGGCAATACCTGGGGGTTTCAAGAGCTATATTTTTTTGGACTCTCCACTCACCTTGGCTCAAATGTTTAGGCATTCATAGATCCATCAAAACCTTCAATTATTGATCATTGTCATGTTGCTAGCCCTCGATCTGGAATAGGGGTAGTATATACAATTCACACAAAGCTATGATAACCATGCAAATTGATCATTCAATTACCTTCCACAATAAACATACATTATTTCCATTATTCACAAATCTCTGTTACATCATGTTCTTCCTTTTCCTTGATTGACTCCCTCAAATGCATCTCCCTCACTCAATTACATTGAAATCCCCTATGAATAGGTGGATATTTTCCAAGTCTAGCTTCCTAAGCTAACTCCTGAAGTGACTCAACAATCACCTAAACCTAGAAATCAGGAAGAATATCATCCTAACAAACCTATTTTCTTGTACATACCAACTTACACATGATGACAAGGTTCTAAGGGCATTATTTAGCTTATAACCCTTCTTGACCAAGTCAAAATTACCTTTACACCTCATTTGTAACCTCCATTTATTTCATCCCTCACTTTTACATACATTTGAAATTTGAACTACATAGACATGGAGGGAAAATACAATTTGAACACACACTTTATACCCTATGACCCCTAATCACCTAACTAACAATGATGCTCCCTGCATCAATTTGGATGCATCATTCATCACATATGAAAGAGTAAATTTTGAATTCCATGACACACATTATATCTTTCAAGGCCGAAGTAGTTGTAGCTTGCTATATTTGTATAACTTGCACCTGAGGAAACCTAGCTTGAGGGACACATATTCTATCATACACACAAATATACCAGAACTACATAGAGTTTAAAATGTAGTTCGAACTTCGTGGCAATCACCTTGAGGTGAGCACCAAGGTCAGTCCAACTCAAGAATTTACATATTTAATTTAATATAATGTGTGCTTGAGCCTTGTGCATGTAGCTAGGGTTTGATTTATAGGAATAAGTGCGATGGAAGAATCCTATAACGAAGTAGATACGATAAAGAGTGAATTGAATGCAACATTGTCGGACACTCGAAGGAACCGGACATGCATGCATTTCCGGAGACACCAATGCCCACTTCAGACATTAGTGCCCATGCGATACTCTCCCATTTTGGGTGATATCTTGTACTAGCATGGCTCTCAAATCACTATTTTTCTAGGTGAAGCATATAAGGTTCAAACCGAGCTTGTTTCACCATCGAGTTCACTCTAGAAAACCAAACATTATCCAAGTCACTCTTATCCTCTCATTTTTATACTTGCCCATCATTCTATATTGATATATTGCATGTTTCGGTATATTTGATTTACTCCAGTCTTATGAATAAGATTTGATTTTATTAAATGAAACCCAATAAAATAGAGGTAAATACATTAGTTGAAATTTTTATATTGTAAGAAAACTAGAATAATTTAAAAACCAAAGATAATTATAGGTGTAGAGTGATACACAATATGTCACAAATCTCGAAAAAAATATTAGCAATAGGAAGCCAAAAGAGGTCTATAAGGTAAAATGAATAAAACCGATAAATTTTAGAGTGAGTTGAGAACTTGTCTTGAGGAGCCAAAATTGCACGAGTAAGGGAATGACATCGTCATGACCATAGCAATATGTTCCAACATTTTTTTGTAACTACAAATGAAAATTGGTGAATCTAATTTTTGCTTCTAAACTTTACAAATATCTCTCATTTTTCTAGAGTTCTTTGTATGTGTCGATGGGAAACTCTTCTCATTCTTTGAGATCCTAATTCGACATCTAGGTTTGTAGAATGCATAAGGAAAGTCAATATATTTTGAGCTATAAGATGATTAAGAGAAAATAGGATCTTCTATATATTTATTAAACCCTTAGGCAATTGAACAATTTGACAATCAACATATAAGTATAATGCAACTCAATAGGCAATCTAGTGAGTGCAAGTATTTTAACCCTTATCTTTTCAATGTATGCAATAAGTAATAAAACACTAGACTCTTCTTTAAATGTTTGAACTTTGACTTTGGCACATGGATGCTTCATAGATTGATAAATTGTTTGTTTGACAATTTGAATAAATTCACTTGTAATAGCTCTGTTTGTGTGTTTATTCAACATCATACATGCACTAATGCACTTATGTATTTGTAAGATTCTTAATTAAAATTAGGACCTTATTGGAATAAATGTCGACACACAATGGATGGTAAAAGCTAACAAAAATGGCCAAACAAATCGGAAGACTCAAAGTTGGGATCAAAGGGCCCACAAAGAAAAAATAGTAGAATTGTACATGTTCAATTCTTGAAAAAGTCCAAGAGCATGTAAAACAAGAAAGAGTTGAAATGTAACAAGGAGAAGAGATAAAATAAGAATGAGGGAGAAAGGAACAAGAGAAACATAGAGTTGCAAAGATAAACTTAAAACTTGCAAGTGTAAAAAGTAATGAAAGTTGCATATAACACAAGGAACACATTCAATAAAAGCCTTACTTGGACAAGTTACACATAGCTTCACTAATTTATCATATAGCTTAACTAGTCCCCTCTCAAGAGTAGGTGTCTACAATCATGCGATTTTTGTTTCATTATATGTTATATGAATTTGCTTCTCTTTTCAAGGAAATTTTATTGGAAAAGAGGATGTTGGTACCAACAAAATAATAGCTATAAAATCATAGTTTTTAGAGAATTTAAGCGAATTGTTTAATATACATGCTTGTTTTGTTTGGTCATGTGTAGACAAACGTAAAATTAAAATGCATCATCCTCATCATCATTTATCGGTAATTCATCTAAGATTCAAACTTTGTGCCTCTTATATATATTATGGAATAAGGATATAAGGAAAAATGAAAAAAAAAAAGCAAAACACATGGAGATTGAATGTACTAATTGGTAAGGAGGATGATAGATGACACAAATCTTCATATACCCCATACCGTAAAGGCCTTGGTTTTTTTAAAAATAAATTAATGTATGGATAATAGATTAATAATAAAACTCAGCCATTAGGCCATGCGTACTTATTTTAAACTATAATAGGCTTTTGATAAATGCCGAGCAAATAAATATTTTAATGTAAAATAAGTCAAAATTATATTCAAAAGACATAATCTCTACATAAGCGGGATAGCTCGGTTGGGAGAGCGTCGGATGAAGATACGAAGGTCGCGTGTTCGATCCACGCTCATCGCATTTTGTTTTGTTTCATGTACATTGTTATATAAATTATTATTATTATTTTCATTTGTTTGGTTCGTTAAAAGACTTGAGGAATGTGATTTTTAATTTCTAATATTTTAGTCATGTATCATTTCTAGAATAGCTTCTACTTAAGTTGGTGATAAAATTAGGTTGGATCGTTCTCGAAAAAAAAAAAAAAAAAAAAAAAAAAAGACTTTGAGGAATATGATTTTTGTAAAAGCTGGATGATCGAGCATGACAATAGCTCTGCCTAACACCGGATCATGATCCACTTGGCCAGCTTAATCAGATTCTAAGCTTGGGTGATGGTGAATAATGGCCATGTTCAATTTGGATTTGAGCGATCATTTCAAAATGATTTTGTGATGTAAGAAACACATAACCAATTGTGGGCTTTTGTATTGAACATGACCAGCACATAGTGACTATATTTAATACTTTTTGGTATTAATGAGTCTTAATTCAATATATTGATATATTGAAGTTTTGTTAGGTCGGATGGATTTGTATGTCCATTTGTAGATTCAATTGTAAGACTTATGGTTATGGTACTCTATACAAAATGTATCATGTCTATTATATATGCATGTATAATATGAATGGTTGTGGTAAGAAAAGATCAATATGTTAATTGTTTTTTTATTGTGACCAACGATTACATAGATATCGACATCTTTTCCCTTAATAAATTGATTACACTATATGAGTAAGCGTACATCTATATCGCAGCCTTCCTTTGGCTAAGTAGCTACGACTAGGGGGTATCCAATCGTCAAAGTCACCCACGGAGAACAATCCTAGCCCTATCCTCCGGTATCTCCAGGCCTTGCCTCAACAAGACTTGATCCTTGGTGGGCTCATTCCAAGCCATTCAACTTCACCAATGAACCAAGGGTCCTTGATATGTTAATTGTTTTGAAATAAATGTAATGTGAGAATATCACATCACTTGGCCATACACTTTTTAATTGAATTTTTTTATATATATTTTGGATTGACATACATATATAGATGCATTTTGTATATACAATAGACACTTTGTCATATGAATGTAGTCCCTCCCCACATGGGTCTTGTTTAGTTGCTAAGTTTTCAGTGGGTTCATCAATTATATAGCCCTGCACCATTTTCAAAAGTTGTATAATTTAGTTTCATTGGATAGTTGCCTAGACATTCTAAAAAGGTCTTTTTGATAGTGATAATTCATTGTTAAACTATAAACTAGGATAAACATTTAAAGGTGCTTGTGAATGGTGGATAGGAATATGTATTATATACTTATAAATATGGTCATTCACACACTTTATGTGTTGATTCCTATCTACATCCTTTCATCCTTTAGTTGGTATTTTAGCATGATTTTTGTGATTGGTTGAAAGAATAGATCTCATATGTAATGAGTGTTGATTACATCCAGCAATCTAGGGGTAATCTATTGACTATTGCAGTTGAAGGTAACATCTAGCCTTGCAAGCTCAAAAATTTGTTCTCATGAAGGATTTTGGGGAAAATAGGGTGATGCACATTTCAAATTTCTCTTGAATATTCAAAAGAATATGAAACAATGTTTAAATGGTCACATTAATGATGCGAGTTGCATCCAAGGTCTAGAGGAAACCTACACAAATTTTAGCTAAGTGTGGGTGTGTGAAGGATAGAGAGTCACGATGAATGATGAAAATAAGCTTGGTAGAGTGAAGTGGCCATTTTTGGAAAAGTGTAGAGGATTTGAGTAGTGGCTAACTAGGAAGAGCATGTTACATGTAGAGTGTACTATAAAAGAGGGCATGCGATAGTGCGTTGAATTTTGGTATGGCACAAAGTAAAGTTAGATGCATGTGAAATTTTGCGACGAATGCGAAGGGACGACACAACACAGAAAATAATGCGCAATGATTGTACATAAGAATTTTGGGAGTGTAGTGGAGTTTTGGCTCAAGGCTAGGTGACTAAGGCACAAGAGAATTTCAAGAGTTCAAAGGAATTTTATGCAATAGCAAGGAGTCGAAGGACTCATGAGAGAATGAATAAAAGGATTGCCTGATGACTTGGATTGCGAAGAAGTTGTGTGGTTGTTTTGAGGAGGTCCATAAGCTCAATAGTGCACGAGAATAAATGTGAAGGTGCGATCGAGCATCAAAGTGTAAGGTGGAGCGAAATAAAGTTGTGTGGCAAAGGATTGGATGAAAAGTAGTGCACATATGACTTGGTAGTTGGTAAGAAAGTTAGGAAAAGTGATTGATGGACCTAACAAAGAGAACAAGGACTCAGCAGTCAATTGACCCCAACTACTAAATTTACATTATTTTTGGGAGGAGGTGAGTTTTCATTTTTCCTTTTTATACACACGTTGCTTATTCACCCTATTTTTCTGTTTGATCTAAAACTCTCTATGTTACATCTAGGTTTGTTGTCGACCATCAACATTGAAACAATAAAAAAATAAGGGGAAAGGAATCCTCTTTAATGCACTATGGTCATTTTGAATATTATTTGGCTATCGTTTAACAATTTGGGATGCCACTAAATTCTGAAGTAACAACAAAAAAACTTCATATAATGCGATCATTACGATTAACGAGCAAACATACTTTTCATCATCTTTGTAGACACCTAATTGCGCTTTTGCAATCTTATTGCCAAAACACATGCAAATCACTCTTATTCTTCCCAATTTTGTTATAATTAGTGCTCTTTACTAATTAACTAACGTTTCTTACCACTTTGGTCGGTTAACAAGCACTTCGTTGATCACCAAACCTCTTTCGCATTCATGATGCCACTTTACGATGAATCGTAAGTCAAAATCCTTTTCAAAACAAACAATTAGCGTTTATAAGCTAATTAATCCTATTTTGCCCTTGTTTTGGTCAATATACCTAATATTAGCTTAAACCCCTATTCCAACTACTCAAAATCACTTCATTCGCCTCCTGACATCTCAACAAGCTTCAAAAGCCTATGTTAGCCTCTAGTTGACCCTAAGTGGTTGATTAAGGCTCCACACTTCTTAATAACTTGGTAATTCACTAATTGTGATTAGCATGGCCTAATCATGATTAGCAATTCTAATTTAATTTTGGCTTTTTAGTCCTACATGCACCAAAATACAAGTTTCTCCCAAAAGGAAAACTATAAAAAGGGTGCACCTTTTACCTTAATATTTTACACCATGTTTTGATTTGCATCTCATATAATACATATGATTCATAGCCAAGTTCAATCCTTGCCTAAAACCTTCAACAAGGTTAGTAGATGAATAATCTAAAGTGACTTAACAAGTCATTTGGAGAGGTCATTTCACCATTGTTTGGAGTAGTAACCAACCCAATTTGATTTCCCTCTTAGGTCTATTTAGGCCCATGTTAGGTAATTCAAGCATATTAGTAGGCATGTTTAATTAGATCTTGCATTGTTTTCATACTAGTTAAGCATTCCTTTTAGCTTCTATCTTAATGTTTCATTCCTAGACTTAGATCCTTGACTAGAGGTGGTAATGGTGTTAGCCTTCCTTAGTTAGTCATGCAATTTGCTTTGAAGAGTTTAGGGTGATTACATTTGGCACGCTCGGTGGGACAATACCCCATTGCATTCAATTTTTAAAGCTTTTAAACTTAGTTTCAAAGTTTTTCATTTCACGTTTTTATATTAGTTTCAAGTTTCCTAGATTAAATTCAAGTTTTTTAGTTTCTAGTTTACTTTCAAGCTTTCTAGAGTACTTTCAATATTTTTAGATTATTTCTCAAGCTTTTAGATTAACTTCAAAGTTTTAGAGTAATTTCAAAGTTTTATAGATCAATTTTCATTTTGACTGTTGTTTCAACTAGATTAGTGGTAGAAGTTGTGTTTTCATGTTATTTGTAGGATATAAGGAGGTGAAGCCCTGTCAAAATTCCCTCAAATACCAAATATTGAACCTTTTTCAAGAAATCTTCTCAAAACAACATTCATCAAAGCATTTAAATATGTTAGAAAAGGACTAGTTTTCTAAAAATTAATACCCTAAATTCTTGGCAACTTTTTGCTCCAAATTTATCTTACCATTAAGTAGTTCACTTCGATACCTTTCCAATGCAAAAAAATGGAGTCGTTTCGAGGTTAGGAGCAAACATTATGGCCTCCGAAAGATAGGTTGAGCATCTACAGGAAAAAGGCCCCTGTTCCTCACTAGAAGCACCATGCATCATTGGATTGTGTGAAAAATGACAGAGGGCGCGTGTGCATGATTGTGAGCATGTGCATGACCGTGAGCGCCTATGCATGCATATTTGTGAGCGCCTTTGTACACTAAGAGGGCGCCTTTGTGCATCAAGGTAAATTTTTCTCAAATTCTAGAATTTCAATTTTATGATTCTGTTAGTTTTTAAGGGTTTTTAGATGTTATTTTTGTCAATTTATTGATTTTAGAACAATATTCCTAACAAATTTTTCCTAGGGTTTGATAAGGATGTTTTGAGCAAATTGGGTTAGGGTTTGAGGATTGATTATGTTTTCATACTTTGATTGAGTTTGACATAGAGTTGTATATGCTCTTCTCTTGCACCTAGTGTGATATTGAGAACCAAAACACCTCTAAACCATTCTTTTTCTTCTTGGGAGTAAGTAGGAACAATTATCATTCATTTTGTGCTTAAGAGAATAAACCTTCATTTTTTTGCATATGCTTGATCTTTTAGTTTAAGAGCTTTTCACTTAATAAAGAAATCAAGGCTAAAATTTGCGTATGCTCTTCCCTTGCACCTAGTGTGATCTTGGGAATCAAAAGCAATTTTAGTCTTTTCATTAAAAAGCACTTGGATGAATTGAGATTAAACCTTGTTTTCTGAAAGTTTTATGGTAGTTAGTTGATTTACAAACATTTTTCATTGCTATTTTCCTATGATATTGTGAATCTTTTTGGAACTACTAACCATTTGTGTGAAGAACCTAACACTAGTCAAAGAAAGGAGGACCTAAACAATTTTTCTAACTACACGTGTGATTGTAGGTTGCAAAAGGAGTGCGACAAAAACCACATTAAGTACAAAAGATAAAAAGCACACCACAATCATCACATTGTATTTGTAGGTTTCGGTTAAGAGCTACAAATCGTCTGCTTAACTAAGACATAACCCCTTTGACATAAGACTTAAGCTACAAGAATGAGGGTGGTCATAAGAACCTAAAGTTGTTTCACGCAAGAGGAACCTTGTGAATGAAAGAAGAAAGTGCTCCACACTACGAAATTATCTAGTATTCCTTAAAAGTTTAGAGTTAAAGATATTCGTATCGTGACCCCTGTGAAAGTATAAGCTGAATGCACTTTGGTGCTCATTATCTTGAAGGGGGTCAAGTAAAAATGAGATAACCCCAAACTAGTCGGTGCGAATTTTTGGGTACATTAAGCTCGCTCTAGATATCTTGTGACACCTAGAGAGAGAACCCCTAGGAATGCTTACTTAGGCTTGGAGCCAATTTTGTCTTAGTTGTTACACTTGAGAGCTCTCACAAAGTGACAACTTTTTAGTTTCAAACTCTTATTTTTAGAACAAGGAAAAACTATCTCAAGGTTGAAAATGCGTGACATTTCATCATGAAATCTACTTAGTGTCATTTTGTACTAGTTTTTCACTTGTCCTAAGACAAGGCGAAACTCTGCCAAAATAACACCAAGTTTATTTCAACACCATTTGGTCTATCCCTTTGTTTTCTTGTTGCTCATTTTGAGACAAAAGAAGAACAAACATATATAGATACCTACTAGATATAATCGTGTCCACCACTTTTGTAGTCTTCTTGCATGACCATGTTGTGGTAGGAATGCAAGAGTTGAAAGTGTGAATGGTATGTCTTCACGATCTAGTAGCCCCTTATGTCTCAAAACCCATATTTGAGACTTACTATCATTGTAGCTAGGTTGTCTTATCATTATCTTCTCTAGAGTTGTTACGCTACCCGCATTATAGCCATACAATTGTAACATTTATGTCTCGTTTCCATTGTGAAACTTGGCCTAAATCTCTATATTGTATCGTTACACTGCTCACACGCTTAATAATTCCTTGCTATACTTAGACATAGTTTTTACATCCTAGCCTTGTCTTGAATTTTGTAAGTGTTGAGGTTACTTTGTTAGCATCATTATAATGCCATTTTGATACTAAAATCTTGCTTTCTTGCAAAGTTTGATTACGTGTCCAAATAGCGTTGTTACGCTTGCTCACATTTGTATCGTCCATTTTACAAAACTTAGACTTTGCTAGTGTTTAGAAACTTGTTTTTAGTATATCTTGTTAGAAGGTCGTGTCAACATTCTCTTATCATTTAGGCCTTGTTTGTTTCAAACTTGACCTAACTAGTGATATTGTGTTGTCACTATTTGGTTTCAAACCTATCTAGATAAATTTTAGGGAGTAGACTATTTGTTGTGACTAAATTTTGAGTATTATACATCGTTGTATTGTTCTAGAAAAACTTGTGTCATATATTACCTTGCTAGGGTAGCTTATTCTTTTTCTTTGGTTCTTAGGTTCACATTGACCTATTGAATTTGTGGCTATTTTATAGTCACCATTATTTTGATGACTTAAGCATTGTTACACTGCGAAAATTTACCTAGGGTCCATTTTTAAACCTTAGAAAAAACATCCCTTATCAAGAAAATCTTGCATCAAATTGAACCTAGGAAAAGAGTTTTCCTGTGTGTCCTTTGCATTGCCCAATTTTGATCAATTTTTTTGACATTTATAGCTATAACTTGCTATCTAAACTTTATTGATTTGTAAAAATTGTGTCATTGTGACACCTATTTTCCTTAGATTATATTTGGAAAAATCATACTATTTAGGTCTAGGCATTTGCCAACAATGATAGTGATTATCGCATGGCTCTTTATATGTATAATAATAGGGAACATAGGTTTTTACATTCTGTAAAAGGATGTCTATCATGGTAGTGTCACTCGATTTCATCACGAAATCTGCGACTACCCTATCGAAAATTTTTCATACTTTTAAAATAATGGGTCGTTTTGTGTTTTTATTGCGTGAAAGTTCCTGTATTGTGTCAAGATATTCCCAAAGAGCCATATTAGCCTTTTTGCCAAATACCCAGATGCCCAAAATTGTTTTATTTTGTCGTCGGGATTTGTCTGGAAATTTGTATTTAATTATTTTGAGCCCCGTATGAGGCTATTTGCGCTCTATTTTAACTCTATTATGAGCGAATATGTTATTATTCCTATGTGCCAGAAGGGTTTTAACTTATTTTAAGTTTTGGGCTTTATTTGTAACTTTTGGAAAATTTTCGTGTTTTTGTGTTGTCCCGTTTCGTTTTCTGTGAAATTTCTCTAGAACAATTCCTTTGCAGGGTAAGCCCGATTTTGGCTTGAAGCGGCGGCCGGAAAACATATATGCACATTATGCCCGGAGGAAGTCGCCATCGGAGGTTCGGATCACTGGGAAAAAGCGAAGTCGTGCACGGAAAAGCCCCTGCGGGGATGGGCGCATTTTTGGAAAACAAAGGATTTAAGTATGATGGGAAAAATAGAAGCCGCAGACAAGGTGAGAATTTTGTACACTTTGCTGGCAGTACTTTTTCCCATGATAGAAAATTCACTTAAGGCTGCAGTGGGAAAAATAGAAGCCGCGCGGCGGGGTGGGAATTTTGTACGCCTGTGCAGGTACTTTTTCTGCGTTATAAAATTCACTTAAGCTGCAAAGTGGAAAAAATAGAAGCGGCGAGGCGGTGGGATTTTATTGCTGCCTTGCAGGTACTTTTCCCGTGATATAAAATTCACTTAAGGCTGCAGTGGGAAAGTTAGAGGTTTGATCGGGCGGGAATTTATTGCTGCCTTGCAGGTAAAAATTCCCAAGGTGAAATAAAAGAAAAGTGACTTAAGTGAAATCACGGGATTTTATTGCACTGCCTTGCAGGTAAATAATCCCATTGTCAAAGTCAAATCACTTAAGTGGATCATGGGATTTCGGGGCTGCCTTGCAGGTAAAAATCCCATTGTCGAAATTCTTAAAAATAGAATTCTATTATGCAAAAAGTGCGACCCACCTTGGGTGAATAATAATGCATTAAATAAATATTTGTTAATATTTATTCACCCAATTTGGCATCCGAGGCTTGTGGAAAAGTCAACAAAAGCGAAGGAGAATAAATCAATGGAAATAGAATTCTAAAATTAAATAAATTTAATTTATTTAATGCAGCCCCTTTTGAGAAGGAATTAATACTTTTTAAAGTATTAAATGATTATATTAATTCCTATTTTCGGTGGCTATGGTCAAAGCACCTTTGTGAAGCTTAAGTGAAGTGAAGTGTGGATGATTAAATTGAATTAATTTAATTTATTGGATATTGTCCTTAAACATGCTATTTTTAAAAGAGAAAAGCATGATTTTTAATTAATTAATTGCCTTTAATTGTTAGGGCAATTATTAATTATAGAATTATGAAGGTTATATAAGCATGGGCAGCCATATGGGTGAATTATTTAATTCACAGGTAAAGAATTGCAGCCAAAAGGAAAAGTGCGCCCCCATTAAAGGAAGGATTTTGTTCAGACAAAGTGCTAACAAGGCTAAAAGCTTCCAAATTTGGCGCATGCTTTGAAGGAGGTTGATCTTTGTCTGCATAATTGTTTGCACAGGTGTTACAGGAGCTCAGGTGTTATTGAAAGGATTCATGCTCTCTTTGTGTGCAAATTAAACACCATTTTTTGGGGCAGCAGGCTTGAAAAGTGCAGATTTTTACAATTAAAATTCACTATTCATGCTCCGGTGGCCATTTTTGTCTGAATAAATTGCAGGAATTCATTACAGGTGCTTTACAAAGAAAAAGGAGCTTTTATCAATGTCCAATACATTGCATATATCCTCGAATCGAAGAATTGTCGATTTGCACCGGTATTGAAGAAATCAGGAAAGTAAAAAGAAAAAGAATTATTCGAGACGAAGATAGACAAAACTATGGCAAATAAAGATGAAAAAGAAAGCACAACGGAGTCATGCATCACTTCTAAAATTACAGATACTGGAGACACAGATCTAGGCTCGAAACCTCTTGCTGAATTGATAGACAAATCCAGAGCAGGAAAGACTTCACTCATGCGTGCAGGAGAAACTTCACTCATGCGTGCAGATTAAAAGCAGTGGAATTATTCGAGTTGCAGCTTTTCCATCCATAGCCTAGTTGCCAAAGTTTGTTATGCAGGTGCAGATCCATATCCAGATGCAGATGCAGATGCAAATCCATATGCAGATCCAGATCCAGATCTCATAGTTGCAAAAGCTTCCGGCACAAAGGCTTCATCCTCTTGTTTTGAATGCAGCCCGTGAAGAAGACAATGCGTGGAAAATTCCTTCCAAGATCTTGTGCATGTGCTCTCATCTTCCAGTTGAAGCTTTCATTGAATTTTCATTCACCCTGAGTGCTTTCTAGAATTTTTAATTGCTCATATGCAATTAAAAATAAAGATGATGAGTTATTCACGGCCAACCTTGCATTGATGCATGTATAGAAGAAGAAGCTGCAAAAGCTTGAGGATAAAAGAGAAGACAATGCGAAGGCAAAATTCGGCTTGCTTCCAATTCCAAGCCTTGCGATTCGACTTGCTTCCAATCCTGCTTGTTTCGAGATCAGTTTGAGATCGATTTGAATCGATTGCATGTAGACATGAAAAAGGACAAAGTCAGCTTTCCTCTTCCTTCTTTCCTCCGACAAAGTCAGCTTTCCTCTTCCTTCTTCTTTCCTTCGACAAAGTAATTGAGCGATAATTCAATTATACAACTTAAGTGATTGGTTTAAAAGCCATTACTTGAAGAAGTCAACTACTTGGAGATAGGTGGCGGACGTGCAAAATAGAAGCTTCTATTTTCAGTTGCAAATCATACATGTCACGCAAAGAGGAATTCCAGGAGGAAGATTGCCAGTTGTTTCTTTCCGACTTCCACATGTGCCAGTTCAACTAAAGCTTCCAACTTGTAATTGCCCCTCTACATTCTATAAGTAGAGGAAGAACCTTCGGGTTAATGATGGATCAGAATTTGTAAGCAGCAATCCTGAGTTCTAGACTTTGTGCTGAACTCCTGAGAGCAACTTGGAGCAAAGGAATACAAAGGAGCAGGTTTCCGGAGAACTTTGTGTCACGGTGTACTGTGTTTCTTGCTTTGAATCTTAGATCTCTTGATAAACTTTGTGTTATTTTAGATCTAGATCTAGAGCTGCCTTTGTTTTATAATTCTGTGTGTTCATATCTATTAAGTTTCTTCTATGTGCATGCAATTAGCTCTGCTATCTACTAATTGGGATGCACATCTTCCCCATTTCTTCTCTGTATTTCCTTTACTTCCTTCTTCTATAAAATACTTCCTTTCTTAAACAGCTGCTTACTTGCTGCAGAACTTCTTAGTTATGGTTCATGAACTAAGTGGTTAAAGTAAAACCCCTGATAGATAATAACACATTTTTATTGACAAATCTGACACGGGAGCCTCACCGGTTAAATGAGGGAGATTTATCTCATGACTGCCTAGGTTTGATGCTATGCAGAAAATCTAGCCAACAATGACTAAGCCTCGTTTGGTTCTTCGCACTAGAGAACCCATACGAGTACCCTATTCCCCACCTTCATCTCATAGTCGGTGGTATGGTTTTGACACTTCGATCCAAATTATTATTCGGGTTTCTCCCACTCTTCTTCTGACTCCGATCCAAACTATTATTCTGATTCTTTAGATTCACCTCAATCTTTTGAAAATTCTCACCAGAGCTATTCATCTAATTCGACTCTTTAAGTCATAGTCCTCCATTTTTTCGCAGGAATCCCCTTATCAGTCACCTAAACGATAACCTCCTCCTCTGTTGAAGATCTGGACGACTCCAAATTCATCTAAGTCGACTCCCATGTCGCAATCATCAAATTCAACACCTATGTTACAATCTTCTAAGTCGACTCCCATGTCACAATCATCTAAGTCGACGCATACGTCGCAAACACCTTAGATGACTCCTATGTCGTAATCATATGCTGATTTTCTACGTGATCCTCATTGTTTCCCAAAAATATGCCATCTTATAGGAAATCCAATACTAATCAACTATCTCAAAGACATGTCTTCTTCAACTCGCGAGACATCTAGATCCAAATCTACTTCATCTACGGAGTCATCATCTTTTCAATCTTCCACACCATATTACTCAAAACATGGTTTAAGGATGCAAATGGTTCTCTCCATTTTATTCAAAACTTGGTTTAAGGATGCAAATGGAGGTGTTAGCTCAACAATGGAGGAAGGAAAGCTTTAGATCAAATGTCTAATTAGCTTGAAGCTAATACAAATGAGATCCAAGCTTTCTTAGGCTTGTTTTGGTTTTGTGTTATGTAAAGTTGTAAGTTTGAATGGGTAGGCTTAGCCTTGTATTTATAGTTTTCCAAATGGAAGACTTTGAACTTTGGGTGCATGTGGGACTAAAGCTCAAAAATCACTTTTAGATTAGATTAGGATAAACATGCTTTAGGATTAGTTAAGCTTGGTTTGGGCTAGTTAACTAGGGTTTGGGCTAGTTAAACTAGGTTTAGGATAGTTAAACTTTGATTAGCAAGTGATTAGAGACTCATTGAGAGTTGGGAGGGTCTAGATAACCAATTGTGGTGATAGATAGCCTAGGAAGCCAATAGAAGTGGTTAAAGAGAACTAGGGAGGTTACGAATGGTCAAAAGGAGGAATGTTTAGCTAATAAGAGAGATATTAGTCAAATAAGAACCTTATAGGAGGAATAAAACCAAGAAGGTGTCATAAAAGGGCATCCAAGAATGGAATGAAGAATAGAGAATTAACAAAGTGTCGTTAATCGAGTTGAATTGGAGGAAATGGTAAGTGTAAGCATATTTAGGTGTCTACAATGTGATTCCATTTAGAAGGAAGAATAATACAATTGAAAGGGATGGTAGCTAAGTCTTCAAAGATTATTAGCTCACATTAGATGCATAAGGTTATCGAGAAAAGGAGTAGATGGATTTGTAGCAAATTTATTTTCCATAGAGGTAAAATACATAGTCTTTAATGCCATCGATCTTTAGAATATTGTTGATGCTCACTCGTCTGCATTTTTAATGCAATTCTAAAGGGGCTACCACCGAGTTAGGGATCATGATCATGCCATTTGGATTATTCCGGGAGCTAACCACGTAACATCAAACCATACCGATACCCATATTCCCGAGAAAAGTGAGATCGAGAAAATGGTGCAGGAAATGTTGAAGGCATGTATCATTAGGCATATCAGAGCCCATATTTTTCACCGGTGGTCATGGTACATAAGAAGGATGAAACATGGAGGATGTTTCAGATTAACGAGAATCAATAAGTACACCATCAAAGATAAGTTTGCTATTCCAGTAATTGATGATTTACTTGATGAATTGCATGGTGCTATTTATTTCACAAAATTGGATCTTCGTTGTGGTACCATCAAATTAGAATAAGAGAGGAAGATGTTCATAAAATGGATTTCACGACTCATGAGAGCCACTATGAGTTTTTGGTAATGCCTTTTGGTCTTACAAATGCTCCCTCAACATTTCAAAGCTTGATGAACTCTATTTTTAGGTCATTTAAAAGGAAATTTGTATTACTTTTCTTTGATGACATATTGATTTACGGTAAGACATGGGAAGAACACTTGTAACATGTAGATAAAGTGTTGGAAGTTTTGGAGAAACATAAGCTTTATGCAAATCCATCCAAATGTTCTTTTGGTGTACAAGAGGTAGAGTACTTGGGTCACATTATATCCCATGAAGGTGTCAAAGTTGATCCTCATAAGATCAAAGCTATGGTGGAATGACCAAGGCCCAAAAATCTCAAGAATCTCTGAGGGTTCCTATGACTAACAAGGAACTACAGAAGATTTGTGAGGGGATATGGTAGAATTGTAGCTCCACTCACTGCATTGCTAAAGAAGGATGCCTTCCATTGGATGGACGCAACCACTAAATCCTTTGAGTAGTTGAAGGAAGCCATGTGCACCACCCTAGTTTTGGCTACTCCCGAATTCTCAAAACCTTCATTGTTGAGTGTGACGCTTCAGGATCAGGATTGGGAGTAGTTCTAATGTAGGAAGGAAGACCAATTGCATTTGAGAGTCACCAATTCAAAGGAAAATATCTTCTCAAACCTATCTATGAGAAAGAAATGATGGTTATTCTTCATGCGATCAAGCAATGGAGGCCATATTTAATGGTTAAACACTTCAAGGTGAAAACAAATCATGATAATCTCAAATATTTTTTGGAGCAAATATTATCATTTGAGGAACAACAAAAGTGGGTAAAAAAATTTATGGGTTATGATTTTGAAATCATATACAAAAAGGGTAAAGAAAATGTAGTAGCCGATGCAATTTTTAGAAGGGATACATCCACAAACACATTACTATGTGCAATGTCCATGTTGAAGGCTGTTTGAGTAGATGAAGCAAGATTGGAATGTGATCAAGACAAGGATACACAAGCTCTAATACAAAATATCAATCAAGGTTCTATAACATCTAATAAATTTGAGTGGAAAGGTAATTACCTATGTTACAAGGACATGTTATAATTGTGCAAAGATTCTAAGTTGAAGCCTAAATAGGGCATGTTCAAAGGCACGAATGGATAAGGGAAACATGCACACGGAGGATAAGTTCATATTTCAGGACTTAGCCATTTTTCACATGAGGATCTATTTTTAGAGATGGCGTGCAGAGCACATAAACGAGGTAGAGACTTACGCGCCACACATTGGCTATTTTTGGAGGATCAGCTACAAAGCACTTTGCATGGATGTAGGATAAGAATAGGTTTATCACTATCAATTAACTAAAGGAAGTCTATTATTAGCACACTTGCATGTGGGGCTATGGATGTAAAAAATGTGTAGCTAATAATAACATGCGACCTATTCTAGGATTGGATAAGCGGTGAAGGGAAAGTCCCCACCCTTATAAATATGTAGTGAACTACATAGTAGAGGATAATAAAAAGTAAAAGAATGAGTAGAGAGATATATATATGTATGTATGTATGTGTGCAAGACTGGACTACTGTATCAGATCTATGCATGTATGGGCATAGAATGCCATTGTTGTAAGAAGCTTCTATGTAATTGTCATATTTAATATAATGGAGGATATTGGCTAAATCTAAGTGTTAGTTCTGTGTGTATTTGGATCTAGTATGTTCTTGATTTCATCATGGTTAATACTTAATTCTATTCTCCCTTAGATATAGATATGACATGCTCGTAGAATGATGTATTAATAATGGAACTACATGTATTAAGTCTTCATCATGCTAACATCCTACAACAACAACCCTAAAGAGGGACCTGGTACCTTTGTGCGCTTTGGGTGAGTGCTCAGTCTAGGCTGAGTGATGTGCCAACGCACTGGGGTCTTACTAGTGAATTCTAGGCTGCATCATTGGTTCCATTTTACCAAGACCTCTTTTTCAGTTGTTTTTCCAGGATGGTTCACAATGAAGACATATCGATTGACCTTAGCAAGTGTTAAAGAGTGGATACATGATCTGGAAGAAGAATACACATGGTGGTTCAACATTGGATCTGAGTTTAACGCACACGTGTGGGTGGAACAAAACCTATATGACAATTTATATGAGATATTCTTCGCTATTTTTCTAGTAGAATTGTATGAGTGGTTGATTGTGTATGCATCTAAGAGGAATTGGAGGTATCGCACACACTTGTTTGGACACAGGAAGAATTTTAGGCCCTTTATGATGCTGATCTGATTTGGACTCGAGTTGTGGATACGTGGTTCCATGGCATTTTAAACAGTTATATCTTGGAGTACTCAATTTCCACTTATTCGTGCCTCAGAGGTAGTTGAATTCTAGTTTTTACGATATCCAAGGGGAACTTACTGCAAGGCATTCCACTGGTGATCAAGATCTGATGGTAACTTTGAATTTGGAGAGTAAAACGATGGCTAACTAAACCCACCACCATGCGCGGGGGAGGAGCAGGTTTGGTGAAAGATGAAGACCTAGTGATAGAAAGGCAGAGAGAGGAAAGGTGGCTTAAGTATAATGAGGCATGAGAGGGAGATCGAGAAGCAGTGGGAGGTTGCGAGAAAAATGGCATTGTGGAGAAAGATAGTTTGGGAAGGAGTTGAAGTTCACGTAGAAGAAGACATGGAACCCGAGCCTCAGGAACTACCCCATTTGGGAAAACATGATAGGGAACCCTCCTCGGCCTCACATAGAAGCATGCCAGCAGAGACAACCTGGGCCACATGTGCGCTGAATCCACCTGGAAACCTTGCTCTTGTGCTTGGTTTTCCAACATCTAGTACAAAAATAGTCAACAAGTTAATTCAAGTAGTGGAAGAGTAGGATCGAGTCTTATAAAAGGCACAATGATGATGGCAGCAAATGGCTTCGTTGTTATATGGGAGTACCTTTTTGGGTGTATCATCTACACAGAACTCAAGTGCACGCCAATTTTTGGACTAACTTCTAGAAGTGGTAATGCTTCACAGACTATCGGGGTACAAGTTTAGTTCTACTATTGGGACACAGGGAAGCACATCTTTCTGGTCCGATACCAGCTATAGGTGCGGGATCAAGAGGCATAGGTAGCTCTAGTTCTAGTGGGTTTGGTGGTTTTGGAGGTAGGGAAACCAGGAGGTTCTAGATCAGGTGGGTAGGGTCCACACCAACCCCATAATATTTACATGGAGATGTCTCTTCATCTTCCAGAGTATAAGGGCATAGAAGATGTTGTTGAACATGTGCACATGTGTGAAATACTATGGTGTGCAAAAGGGATCACGGCTTTTGAGTGTAGGGAAAGCCAATTTTACTACTACATTACAAGGGTGTGCACACAATGGTAAAAGTTTGACCCTGATCAAACTTGCATAGATTATACAACCTAAAAGAGGCATTCCTTAAAGAGTTTCACATCCTGAGTTTGAGTAGAAGAGTATAAGTGCACTCAAGGATATTAAGCAAGGCACTACTGAGAGTGTTAGAGAGTATGATGCCCATTTTAAAATGTTGTTATCTAAGCTTTCTTATGATATACATGCAAGCCAACATGCACAATGGTTCGTTGGGGGCCTAATTACCCCTTTTAGAAGGGCATTATCACATAAGACATACACTGATCCACGTGAAGCACTTGAAGCAGCCTTACGTTGAGGCAGTTGGAAGTATAGATACTGGGGTGAGCCCATTTTTAGAAGCACAAATCACAGCTATGGAAAAATAGTTGGAGAAACTATCAGCAAATTCAGCACATGAGACACGCACATAGGATTTGGTGTACAGATTGTGAAGTAGAAGGTCACACAAAGGATAGTTGTCCTCATGCAGATCAAGTACACTCATTGTTGTTGGATTGTGAGATATGCCATTTAAACCATGATGCTAGCACTACCCATTACTACAACATGTGATAAGGAAGAATGTTTCAAGCTACTGTAAAATCTGCAAGTCCACAACTCATGACACGGAAGACTTGTCGGCTGATTGTCAGATCCATGATGCTATAGATATTGGTGTATGTAAAAGATAGAAGAGTTTCAGATAACTCTAAGGGAAAGAACACGCATCAAGACCAGGATCACAATCAGGTGTGTTATGAGTGGAATGAAGGGTGTTTTGAAGGTGGTCATGGCAGAGGACGAGGATACCATGGTGGATTTGGAGGATGAGGCCATGGTAGTGGAAGAAGTGAGTTCCCTCATGGAACATGTTATACATGTGGATCTCCTGACCACTACAGGTGTGAATGTCCTCAAAATATTACATGTTCATTTTTTGGAAAGAACCATAGCTATGAGGAGTTCCTAGACTTGTATGAGCACCTTAGTAAGCAACATAAACAAGAAAACAAAGGCAAGAATGGTTAGGATACAATGCACTGTGGAAAATCAATGGATGCCTAAGTTGGAGGTAGAGTCGAGGAGTTGCAAGTGAAGATCATGACCTGCACTGAGGTGGCACGTGCCCGAGAAGCATTGCAGCAAAATCCTACCATTACTAAGGAGGAGGTTCTACATGCATGGTACCCAGATCCGGCCCATCAGAAGGAGGTCTATCAGGAAACCATGGAAGTTCTTAGGAATCTTCAAGGTGAGATATAATACTTAAAAGATCAATCACGAAAGATGGAGCAAAAGAAAGTATCAGAGATGGTCCCAAACTGATATAGATGACTTAAGGAAGTGTGTAAAATGTTGCGTTAGAAAATATCATTCCATTGTTAGGAGATTGGTTAAAGGAAACACTCCGCACAAGTATTGAGACTGGATGGAAAATCCTACATGCAAATCTTCCCCCTCATAGCCTAGATTATGACAAGGAAATCACTCTGAATGTTGTTGTGGATGGTTGGCTATTGAGTAATATACTGATTGATACAGCGTGAAAGTCAATGTTCTTACCTTAGATGCATGGGTACAAATGGGAAGACCCCCATTGCAGCCATCCTCTAATATATTGTTCATGGCTAATCGAACTAAGGCCACTCCCATCGAGGTTTTGAAGATGCATCCATTACTATACAAGGGGCCAAGTTCACTAGAGACTTTGAGGTTTTAGCACTGGCAGAGTTAGATAGCTTCCAAATCTATTAGGGCATCCTTGGTGCTATGAAAATAATGTTGATCTTCGGTTCAACAAGGGCTATATCAGTTTTGAAAACAAGGAGGAGAGAGTTATTATCCCTTTAACAGATGGAAAATTTGTGCCCTATGTTGAGCCCTTAAGTGAAGAAGATCTTGAATAGGATTTATGTACGTGCCATATCCGAGATCCAGAGATACTTGAGCCAACCAAAGAAGGAATAATTTAGTGGGAGGATGCATAGTCTATTAGTGATACTACAAGTGTTGCTTGTGATAATTGGGCTCATAGCACTTATGATTTGGTAGGGTGAAGTAAAGAGCATATTTCCTAGAGGAAAAAACCATGTTATGTCAGGAGAATAGGTAACAACTCGGTACCTTGTTACACCAGAGAAGGAGATCCTATGGTATTCCTATGTGCCATGGAAGAACAGTGGATAGACCCATTGGAAAGAAGAAATATGCTAGCATATACACTACGTGGGACAAAAACACATGTTGGTGGATGGCCCACAAGGATAATCTTGTAGGATGGGATGAAATTAGGATTCTCTTACTACTAGGTTCTTCAGAGAAATGCACCTACTCAAATATGCACTTATTATGGTAATCAACCTATTCAAGCACCATGTTTAGAAGTGTGAGAGACTCTAGACAGAAGGGCAGGAAGCTTTACCACCTTCGCTATGGGTGCACAAGTTTTATTCCACTTTACAAGGATGCACACGTGCTTGGTATGTATATGCATAACTCCATAGAGAGACTGGAAATTGGAAAGATTTAATTTGTAGAATGACCTAGATGTTTGACTTCTTCTCTACAAAGCCTCCGGTGGAAGAAGCATTGAAATTCATAAAGTGCTTAACTATGGGAGATAGTGCCAAGGTGAAGAACTCCTTCAGGAGTTATTGGATGAAGGAGACTCAGAGCGCGTCTTGTTGAAGAAACAGAGGCTGATGCAACATTACTTCAATGCACTTTCCTTGAGAAAGAAAAAGGAAAAATGGTCTACTTAGTGGATGATGAAGAAGTAGAAAATATAGATGTAAATCATTCAATGGGTAGGTGGGAGGTGTTGGATAGTGTAGATAAGACCACGTGTGCCTATCATGCACCTATGAAGACAAAGAAGGTGAATATTGGATCAGAGGCTGAGCCTAAGGAAGCCGTAATTAGAGATTATTGGTTAGACTCTGAAGTGGAAAAAATCATAGAGTTACTAAGGGATTACCAGGACTTATTCCTAGGGGTACCATGAACTTAAAGGCATGCATGAATCGTTAGGGGAGATGAAGATAAAACTTAAAGAGGGTGTGCCTAGTTAGAAAGAGACCCTACAAGATGAACCCCAACTTGCGTGAAAAGGTCAAAGAAGAGATTGAAAAATGTTGAAGTCTGGAATTATCAAGCCCCTTGATGAGTCAGAATGGGTTAGTCCAATGGTGATCAATATCAAGAAGGATGGACATATCAAGATTTGCATGGACTATATGGAGCTGAATGTTGCATGTGTGACTGATCCCTTTCCCATGCCATTCACCGAGGAAATACTAGAAGGTGTTGCAGGGTGTGAAATCTATTCATTTACATATGGGTTTTCTAGGTATCATCAAGTTGGATTGCATAAGAGGATCAAGAAAAGACTACGTTTACTACTGAATGGGGTAGCTTTGCCTATACTGTAATGCCTTTTGGTCTAAAAAATGCACTGTTGTATTTTTGCATAGTTGTTCAAGCATTCAAGGAATTTATTCACAACTTCTTACAGGTCTATTTAGATGATTGGATGGTGTATGGATTGGTTAAGGATCATTGTGACAATCTATGCTTAATGTTTGAAAGATGTAGATAGTTGAGTATCTCATTGAACATCAAGAAGTGCATATTTGCTACACCATTTGGGATACTATTAGGACACATAATCTGCAAGGAGGTTTGTTGGTTGATCCAGCCAAAGTTGCGGTCATTATAGGCCTAAGGGAGCCTACAGTCAGAGTGAGGTGTGTGGATTTTGGGTCATACAGGATATTATAGAATTTTATCAAAGGATATGCAAAATTTCCACACCATTGGAAGAGTTACTGAAAGGGAAAGGTACATTCTATTGGGAGAACCACAAACAATGTGCATTTGAGATGTTAAAGGAAAAACTTACTACCACACCTATTCTGTGTTTTCCTTCATGGGACCAACCTTTCATGTACATGTTGATGCCTCTGGCATGACCATTGGCATGGTGTTGGCTCAACCTAGAGAAGGTATTGTAGATCATCCTATCTATTTTGCAAGTAGAAAGTTGACTCCTATAAAACAAAATTACACAACTACAGAGCGTGAAGCTTTGTCAATGATCTATGCTGCTACATAAATTCCGCTAGTACTTACTAGCTACACCATTTCATCTTTTATATGGATCACATGGCATTGAAGTATTTGGTAAACAAGCATATTCTACAAGGGCACATATGTCGATGGGTGCTCTTATTTCAAGAATTTGATTTCACCATTGTGGTAAAACTAGGGAAAAGTAATTTTGGACCAGACCATCTATCAAGAAATACAATAGAGAGAAGAAGAATAGAAATTGAGGATACCATATGCAGATGCACGATTATACAAAGTTACAATGAGCACCATCAGAACTAGAGGACATTGTTGTCTTTCTACAAACAAGGATGACACGAAGGAATGAAATCCTTGGAGAAGAAACAACTTGCTATACGCGCAACCCCCTATATGTTAATCAAATGACTGTACAAATTAGGCCGAGATGAAGTATTGTGCCATTGTGTATTGGAACATGAGCACACATAGATATTATGGAAGAAGCTCATGGTGGAATTGTAGGTGGCCACTATGCCGGTGATGCCACTATGTGCAAGATTCTACTACTGGATTATGGTGGGAGACCATGTATAAAGATTGTAAGGAATTTTGTAAGGCTTGTGATCATTGTCAATGTCTTGGAAAACTAGGTCAATGAGATGAAATGCCTCTAAGACCCATTACTAGTGCAGAACCATTTGAGAAATGGGCTATAGATTTTGTGGGTCCTATTTCACCATCCGCGTAGGACTGGATCACGCTACATCATTACTTGCATAGATTATCTCACAAGGTGGGAAGAAGCAACACCTATAAAGGATTGTATGACAGCTACAACAGCTAGGTTTCTATGGGAAAATGTTCTTACAAGGTATGGATGTCCTCTAAGTCTGACAAGTGATAGGGGCACACATTTTTTGAATGAGACAATCAGGATATTATTAGATGAGTTTATGGTTGTGCACCATAAGACTACACCTTACCATCCTCAGGAAAATGGAACTGTTGAGGCTTTCAACAAGATTTTGAGCCAGACCTTGACAAAAATTTGTGATGTTGGAAGAAAGGATTGGGATGATAAAGTGTCTGTTGTACTTTGGGCATATCGAACAACTTATAAGAGGTTAAACAAAGCCACACCATTTAGTTAGTGTTTGGCGCAAAATCCATTCTTCCTATGGAATTTATGTTACCTTCTTTTCGTTTGCGTATCACATGTGCTGGAGGTCTAATTGATGAGAAAGATTTAGAAGAATGGATTGAAAAGATAATCAAGCTGGATGAGCGATGAGCCATAACACGTTGGAGTCAAAAACAAGAGAAGGCCAGGAAAAAAGCATGGCATGATAGGCACATCAGGGGTAAAAAGTTAGAGATAGGACAAGATGGTGCTCCTTTATGATTCTAAGTTTTGCGCCATCCAGGAAAACTCAAAGTACATTGGTTGGGGCCGTATGTTATCACTCACATACTGAATCAGCACTTGTCAATTAGAGGCCCTTGATGGAATATGGTTACCCGGTTACTTCAATGGGAGTAGGCTGAAGCCCTACTATAAATAAGTCTTCTTGGTGTTTGTAATAAGGTAGTGTTGCCATTTAGATTAGGTTTTCAATTATGTAGTTCCTTAATGTATTTCCTTCTTTTCATTGCTATGCTTTGTCAATTTAGTTGTTGTTCTTGTGTAATAAGTGTTTGTGCATGCGTGAAGCTAATTACTATTTGAAGAATTTTTATGCACAGAGGACTGCACATACTTTTAGTGTGGGGTGGTTGTTGATATCTCAGGTACAAGACTATTGGAATTGAATGATGAAAGGAATAAGCTGCTACGGGTGCTATTCAAGTCAAAGGATTGCTTCTAAAAAGTGACCAAAGATGGAGATGAATGAAGGGACAATATAACGCGAGGTAAGTGGATGCCATAACAACTACCAGTGGAAGGTGCAAAGTGACAAGGTACTCAGGCGCAAGGAAGCATGCTAAAGAGAAGTGTGACTAGAGGGTAGGAAGGCACTAGAAGGTTATAACTGGGGTGTGAAGATGTACCACATGGAATGAACAAAATTGGTCAATAAATGAGAGGACATTGGGTAGGTGAAGGAGCAATAAATGCATCAAAATTTGAAAATCTATATAAGGATGGGATGTGAGTTCATTCTTACCATTGTGATTAAGAGAATTTGAAAAGAGCTAAGTGTGAAGAGCCGAGCAATCATGTTGAGGTGCGAAGAGTGTGAAACTAGAGATGTGGAAAGGAGGAGGTTTGTGAAGGAGAAGCTTGTGTTCCCATAGGAGAAAGGTTTGAGAAAAGAGACATTACAAATGAGCTAGGGCACGTGATTTCCACTAGGGCACATGGAGATTTGAGCTAGGGTTTGAGTTACACATTGTAGAAGTCAAAAGATGAGTATTTTTAGAGGATTATAGGGTAGAAATGGCACCAAAGAAGGTAGCTGCACAATGGGAGTTAAGGGAAAGAAGAAGGTGGTCATGGAGGAAGAAGAAATGACCCCTGAGAGTAAATTTTTTAGAGATGCAATATCCAGAGGGGGTTATAGTAGGCCAGAATGGGATTCCCACATTCGAGAGAAGCAAGATAAGTGAGTACAACCATCATACCATAGAAAATAAGAAGGAGTTGGATGCATTGTTGAACATGAAGACAAATAAGCACATGGTGGAGGACATGCCAGTCTATGACGATGACGTTGGGGAGAAGTTATTGAAAAATATTGGAGTATATCAGTTATACGAGCTCCCCTACTTCAAAAAATATGAGCCCTTGTACCAATGGCTCATGAGAAGAGTACACGAAGACTTCTTCTACTTTGCAGGACATAGAGTAAGGATTTCAGCCGCGCTGATCTCCACAGTGATAGGTTGAAGGCTACATGTGAAGACCTCAATGGGGACTTAATAGACAAGGCCACAATTCTAGAGACTAGAAGGGAGATGGGGTACACCAAGGGTCCGTGTGGCATGGACATAGACAAGATGAAAAAGTACCCAGTTGTGTAGGCAGCCATGCACACCTTGTAACAAAATTAAATGACCAAGAGAGGTGGTCACAAGTGAATACCATGTGGCTGCACATTGCTAGAAGGATGTCTGAAGGAGTGGTCTACAACATTTCAGGTTACATTATAGAAAACTATCATCGAAGAAGTGTGTTTAGGAGGAAAGATCAGTTTTGGGGCTGTTTTGTTGTCTCTGGTATTCATGGAGATCGGGGGTGCCGATGGACCAAAGGAGAAGATCTGGGAGTATCCCATGGAGAACAAGTCACTTGCAGAATGATTCAACAAGTACTTGTGTGAAGGATCGATGACCGAACTAGTCAAGCAGAGGGTTGAGAAGTGGTATGATAGGCTCACGTGTTTGAAGAGGAATGGTGCATCCCCAAAGAATTTCCTTCGGTGGTGGGTAAGGTAGTATAGTTTTTAGTTTACCAACATTTTTGCATCGCACGATTTGTAATGAAGGATGGGGCTTGGAGCCCATGGTGCAAACTGTCGTATGCCTTCACAAGTGAGGTATTTTAGGCATTGGTTCATAGGTTCTCAAACATGCATGCCACCTAACATTCAATGTAGACAAGGTAGACTATGACTACCACACACTGAGGAAGAAGTATGTATATCCAGGACGTAATGCATATATTGAAAGGCTCATCTCAGATGTGTTGAGCATAAAGCCAGTAAGTTTGGCTATTGGAGACATTGGAGCAGCACTTGTGTACCTCCAACTGAAGCCCAAGCTGGAAAACAACAAGTATGTGGAAGATGAGTTCACGCTCCTAGGGCCGCCGAAGGGTAAGCATACCATGGAGAACATTCCAGTGCCTAAGCCCACAGAGACAATCGAAGTAGAGGATGAGGAGGATGAGCACGAGGATAGTGGTGGTTTGGAGCACAAGAGGAGGAAACCATCAGATAAAAGAGAATTAGAGTGTGTGACTACGCCAACTCATGGGCAGAAGAAGAAGAAGAGGATCCAAAAGTTTCAAGGAGAGTGCCACTTTAAAAGAGTATTCAAGTGAACAAGGACTCAAGGTGCTACTCCACAAAAAAGTGTGCAAATCACCTCGACTCTCCCCATAGAAGGAGACAAATTGAGAAAAGGAGAAGGAAATTAAAGTTGAATGAGGAAGCGGAAGATTCAGAGGAAAGCATGCCCAATTCTCCTACACCTCCAGAGAATGTAGAGGAGCAAAAAGATGAAGAAATGAAGGATGGAGAAGAGGAAGAAAAAGGGGAAGAAGAGACAACAACAAAGAGACTTCTCAGGACATAGCAACACAAGTTCCCAATCTTGAAGCCCAAGTTCCTAAGCATCCTAGATCAAGAAGAATGAGTGGGGAGTATATTCCACCAACCATGGGCTATGCGGAGGACACAGGTAAAATTATTCATGCGCCCATTTCTAGAGCACAATGGCACAAAAGGAGTTATATCTGGGAATTAATGGATGAAGATATGGTGACAATGTGCACAAGGAAGCAATTATCATGGTCGATGCACACACACATGGATGAACTAGAATTTGATGTATGTGAGGAGTCATGTGTGTCAAGGAGGTTGAAAAAGACACCTCAAAGATAGACACATAACAATAAAGCCTATTGTTATGTCAGATGAACAAGTAAGCAATGCTTTGGTGAAAGTGTCAACAGAAGTCACACATCGGAATATGGACAAAGCTGCCACAATTAGGGTGCTAAGGGAGGAGATCAAGACTAAGGATGAGGAGATAGTGTGACTGAAATAGGAAAAATACTTGGCACAGAAGAAGAATGTTGTGTTTATCAGCATGGCAAGAGGAGATTGGTGACAATGTCATGAAGGCTAGGCCACACTTAGAGCCAAAGGTACCAAGACATTTCCTTCGGCAATACATTATGTCAAGTACATTGGTGGACTTAGTACTTGAAGATGAACCTCTATGCATACCTGAGCCAAAGGATCCAACACAGGAAGTAGAGCACGAAAAGGCTTCAGTGATGTGGAAGATAACATCATATGAAGGATTGCTTTCAAAGCTTGCAGGAAGAACTCAAGAAGGTGGATCAAGTGCTGAATATTTGTATAATGCTAGAGGCTATTATAAGGACCAAGACCATTTTAGAAGATAATGAGGTCTGAAGGCCATGAAGGATGAGACATTGGGGGTGCGTAGAATGGTTAGCACTTGTTAAGCAGAAGTGTGAGGCCCTTACAACCGCTCAAGAACCTCACAGGAAAGGCTGGATGAGCTTGGAAAACTCATCGCTCAAAAGATGGACTTATTGGAAGGGAGAATGACTAGCATGTCCAACATTGTGTTGGTATTATAGAATGAAAAAGGAGAGATTGCAAGGGATGAATTGGAGTCAATTGCAGTAGATATTCCAGAGAAAGCAGAGGTCGCACTCAATGACTGGAAAACCTTAGAGGTGGAGATAAAAGAGGAATATCCAGAATTGATTATTTCATTGTAGAAGAGGATACTGCAAGTTGAAGACATTCTTTCATTCATCCAAATTATTTTTATTCCTTTATTCATATTCTTTGATTCATTTTTGGAGACAACCATTTGGGGTGGAAATGAAACTAGTGTGGGGTAATGTTGATTAGTCAAACTCGGCACTTAGTTGAGAAAATATACAGAAGGTCCGTGTGGGAAAATAGGCATGTTCAAAGGCGCAAACGGATAAGGAAACACACACGTGGAGGATAAGTTCATATTTTGGGACTTAGCCATTTTTGCACATGAGGATCTATTTTTAGAGATGGCGTGCAGAGCACATAAACGAGGTAGAGACTTGCGTGCCACGCATTGGCTATTTTTGGAGGATCGGATACAAAGCACTTTGCATGGATGTGGGCTAAGAATAGGTTTATCACTGTCTAGTTAACTAAAGGAAGTCTATTATTAGCACACTTGCATGTGGGGCTATGGCTGTAAAAAGTGCGTAGCTAATAATAGCATGCGACCTATTCTAGGATTGGATAAGCGGTGAAGGGAAAGTCCCCACCCTTATAAATATGTAGTGAACTACATAGTAGAGCATATAATATAAAAGAATGAGTAGAGAGAGAATATATATGTATGTATGTGTGCAAGACTGGACTATTGTATCATATCTATGTGTATATGGGCATAGAATGCCATTATTGTAAGAAGCTTCTGTGTAATTGTCATATTTAATATAATGGAGGATATTGGCTGAATCTAAGTGTTAGTTTTGTGTGTATTTGGATCTAGTATGTTCTTGATTTCATCATGGTTAATACTTAATTTTGTTCTCCTTAGATATAGATCTGGCATGCTCTGTAGAATGATGTATTAATAATGGAACTTCGCATGTATTAAGATCACGCATCCCTAAAAAGGGAGTGATGTACCTTTGTTCTAGGGTTGATGTCACGCACAGGGTCTTCTTGGTGAATTCTAGGTTGTATCGATTGCCTTGTTCGGAGGGTAAGAATGTTATTTTAGTGATTGTGGATAGGCTCACAAAATATGCCCATTTTTGTGTCCTATCACACCCATTTTGCAGCCTAGTATAACCAATTTTTTTTTGGAGACAGTTAAAAGCCACATGGAACCCTAAAGATAATTGTAAGTGATTATGATCCCATTTTCATGAGTAATTTTTGGACAAAATTATTTTCATGTTTAGGCACTCCAACTAGCTCAGTTCATCTTACCATCCTCAAACTGATGGGCAAATAGAAGTGGCCAACAAATGCTTAGAGGGGTATCTACATTGTTTTGTATCGGATAAACGAGGAACGTTGGGTTAAATGGCTACCACTTACAAAATGGTGGTATAACACATCTTTTCATACCTATTCTCAAATGATCCCATTTTTAGCATTATATGGTTACCATCCACCATTTATCACTTCTTCCTTGAGGGCGCAAACTAAGGTTAGAGATGTTGAGGAACACATTCAACATCAACAATAGGTTTTGGTTGGTTTGAGGGAGAATTTGGCGTTAGTACAGATCAATTGTAGTGAAAGAAATTTTTAAATTGGTGATCTGGGTTTTGTATATCTGCAGCCTTATAAGAAGATGTCCTTGAAGCAACATAAAAAGGACAAAAAAATTGCTCCTAAATATTATGGTCCTTATCAAGTTCTACGAGAAAATTAGAAATGTTGCTTATAAAATAGAATTGTCTCAATCTTCACACATACACCCAATATTTCATGTTTCTTGCATAAAGAAGGTTATTGGACATAAAATTTGCATCCTGAGCAGAGCTACCAAAATTTGATGAAAAAGGAATAATCATTTTGGAGCGGAGAAGATTCTATAAAAATGTACTAAGAGGTGAGAACAAGAGACATTAAGGAATGTCCGATCAAGTGGAAGAATCGAGTATAGAGGATGCGACTTAGGAGGATGAAAGTTTTCTCGCAAAGCAACATCCAGGATCATTCAATCTTTGAGGACAACGTTGGTTTGAAGAGGAAGGGCATGCTACGCCTTAACCTATTGCTTGTATTAGGATATGAGTAGCCAACTTGTGGCTTACCGTATCATTTTATTATGTAATTTATACTTTCTCTTGCTTAGTAGGTCAGCCTTAGTGATGGCCATAACAAATGAATATATATATATAGGGTCGTAGGTGGTAGTTGATCATCCTATTGAGTATTTGAGTCTTATTGTATGGCTTGAAGGTTGCCCCATCGAAGTGGCTAAGATATTATACTTGAATATTGAGATCATTTATCTGCAATATTGTGTTCTTTGGTGTTCTATTACTTCTCATAATCTAAATTATACAAGTAATTCCATTATAGTGAATTCATTCAGTTTTCTCTTAGTTGCATTAGATTTGTGATATTGATCATTGTGATCTTGAATGGAATCTTCAAATTAACATAACCTGCAGCTCTAGTATATTACCATGATTAGGTAAAATAACAAACTCCTAATTAGGGAGCTTGGTGAAATCGATATCATAGTAGTTTGACATGTCCTTTAACTCGGAACCTATTGCATTGACTTAATTTTTTTAGTTAGTCCTTATATTATTTTGTTTTTTTATAACATGCATTGAGCTCCTGAAGGTGTAACAATTGTTTCCTCCAAAAATAAAAATGCATTCATTCATCATATTCCATTGCATGCCCACACTAAAAGTAGTTAAAACCTTGACATCATGATTTTCTCAATTTCTAGCATGACTTGTCTTTAGCCTTTCTATTCTTGTCCTCCTTTGATATGTATTGGCAACATGAGTAGCTACGAAACAAACAAATATTTTCATTAGCACACTCATAAATATCATCACAAATGTCTACAACAAAACGAATTAAGTTGCATAAATCATCTTTCAAAATGGTTCCTTGATGGTAATAAATAACAATAATTATTTCCTTTGAAATATTAATATAAAAATTGGATCAAGACTCCCTTCTTCCAATAGATTAAGAATTGGGACATCTATGACTCTTAAGTACTTATGTATTTCAACCATAATTGTTTTTGTCCCAATAGAATCTAATTTATCGATGTATGATTTGATTGATTTTTATCATCAATTTGTTGACATATATATTAATTTATTATAAATATACATCTTTTGCTTTATGTGTTTTTGACTTTATCTCTTGTTAATATGTTTACTTGTTAAAGTATTCTCTTAAGGTCTATGTATGTGGTCTTTAATATAATTATAGATGGTGGAAGGATTTGAGCTATTGGTAGCTTTCAACTAGGATTACCATCTCCCCTAACTTCATCTATTGTATCCATTTTTAATTTAATTGTTTTTTGCACACATCGATCCATGTGTGAGAGTCTTCCTTAGAAATTTAATGTATGTCATAAATTATCAAATCTTACATCATCGGATTTTTCATTGTCTCATGTCAAATTCCCTGAAATGTTTCCACTTCTTTCTACACCAAATTTATCAAATTTATGTGACGTCAAAGATACGTTTCAGTTCTTGCTAATGAAATTTGAAGATTGCTTTTAATTTTGTAATTGTACATGTGTCTTGATAACCTTTCGCCAATGAATGTGTTATCGCTTGATGTCAAATTCGTGATAAGTTTTTGCTAATTTATTTTCTACATTTGGAAAAATTATGTGACACTGAAGATGTGTCAAAATCCCTGTTGTGTTCTCATGTTACAACCAAAGAAACTAGCTAAAAATTCATGTTTTTAAAATTTTAGGTAATGGGTTTTAGATTGCAGAGTCTTATCGATCATTCTTATTGGCGACTTGGCCCAACTGACCCCTGTCATAGATATCCAATGTATGTTGAAAAACCTTATGGTTCAACCTAGTGTTTCTCATTTTGGGCACCTTGTTTACAATCTTTTTTCAACAAGGAAGCGACCCAATATAGGTCTCTTTCATGTAACTTTTGCTCAATTTTATATGAAATGCAGAGGCTCATTTAAATTACATGGAGACCCTCATGTCCCAAATATATTCTTTTCTTTTGGAAGATGCAACAATGAATTTTTTTCTTCTCCCCACGAGTGTTTGTAACAAACTGATTTGTGGTCCACCTCAAGAAGTAAATGTTAAATTCATTGAATGTTCATGTGGCGAGGTGCAATGTAGAAAATACAACTCATAGATCTTCAACATAGCTTGATGTCGATCAAATTCAACCAATAATTCTTCTTTTCCAATGGCAATAAGTTATGCTTATTGCCAACAAGTAGGTCAAATTCTGTTAAGTCAAAGGTGGATTAAGGGAAATTATCTTTATCATCTACAAAATATGGTGTAAAACCTCTTGAACTACCTAACTTATTTGTTATCAAGTTAAAAACTATGTCAAACACATTTGGACTATCCAATCACCCCTTGATGTGTGAGGCTTCCCAATTAGTAGGGATGGCATTATCGATGACCTGAAATGGCTTGGGCTCTCTCAATCCACAAAATTCCAAAAGTTAACATTTACCAAAGAGATTATAGATATTAGGTATACTAAACATCAACAAATTATTCTATAATTGTAATTTTTTTTTTTTTGCATATTACAATGTATATAATGTGAAATTTTATAGATTTGGTGGGGAATTACATATAATATAAATTTCCATAAAATCCATGTTTAAGATGGGCTACATTGCTTGAAAAAAATAGATATCATACTCAATTCTCGAGAATCGTATTGGACGATGGAAACAACACAATGGTGACAAGGATTTAATGGGGTGATACTTTTATATAGATTTTGAACATTAGAATTTGATTGACCCTCCATTTCAATGGATGGACCCGTCCAACCATTTTCTTTTCATTTGATGTTTCCATTTCAAAAACCTCTCCAAAATTTAAATCAAAATCACATGTACATAAACAAGAGACTAGGTTCATTTCATCAAGAGTAATCAAGCTCAATTGAGAACTTGCTAGTTACATGGAAATTATTAATTTTATTTAATGTATGTTCAAATTTTGATGATAAAATTTTTGTTCTAGTTTTGGGGTTCAATAGATTAGTGAAGTTCTATAGTATAAACCCACAAAAAAACTCATAACATTACACATTTAGAAATTTCGGTTATAGTAGAAATATAGTAATCAAGATGTGTATCTAAAAAACAAAACAAAAGATTGAACAAATGGTTAACATCAATCCCATTATCCCAAGCTAGACGCTTGCAGTTAACATTCTAAAAAAGCACAAGCCATGATGAGTGGCATGGCGATCAGATAGGAGGAGCCCACACTGATGTTTGCGCCCAATGTAGGGGAGCACTTCCTCTCAAAATACCACACCCTGTTGTATGAGGAATCTTTCCCCCTGGTAGAGGCCAACACGGAGATCATGCTAAGAATATAGCGAGATCATGGTAAGAATCTATGGAGATACATGAAGATTGGTAAGAATATATGGATGGTCCGCGAACAATTTGACCCAACTATAGCGTATGCCATTTGCAAAGCTCATGGCCATCAAAACCAGACCGAAGTGGAGGAAAGCACAACTATTGATCATGTTCGTGCCATGCTCATTGCCCATCCTCGTTGAAACTCCCACAGACAATGTAAAACAATAATGTTCTGAGAAGGATCATAAATTCGTACCACTGCCACTCCAAGCACATCAAAATGCATAGACAATATAGCAGGTTTTAGCAACAGTGTCCACCCTGCAAAACACTTCATACAAGTGACTGTTCATTCCCTTGTATTTTTGTAAACTCCTGTACAACGTAGTTACCAAATACGGTAAAATCTTAAAGATTTTCTGTATTTTTCCGCTATTTCAATTCAATCGTATAAAACTTCGTATTTTCAGGGGTAAAATATTAAAATGTAAGATCTGGAAAATTTATGTTATTTATTATTATTTTATACCATAAATATTTAAATTATGAACACCTCCAAGATTTTATAGTTAGTAGCTAAAATGATATTCATTTTTCAGTATTGTTTACAAGGTTTTTAACAGTTCTGGAAGAATAGTAAGGCAGTATTTTTTCCGTATTTATTTTTTTTTGTTGATCGTCTTTTTCTATATTTGAAGACCATCGCTTAATACTCTCCATACGAAAGTTGCTATCTTGCCGGACAAACACAAATAGTGGAAAAACAATATGACAAGGTTGACATTCGTCTAGGCGATGTCCACATTCAAGGAGCCTTAGTCTCATTTTTGAATTATTAATTGTAAAATACATGTGGCGCAGTGGTAAAAAGCTAGATTTACATCATCCAAGTCATAGACCACATCATGAACATGTTGGAAATAGATAATTTTTCCCTCCATACTTTTACTATTTTTAGGATAAAAACAAATAAAACAAATAGCTTTGTTTTCATGCACAAAGCATGCTAGCTGATAGTTCTATTATTAAGATTGCAGTATTTCTAGAGTTGTATTTTCTATTGTTACATGAAAGACCTCTATATAATAGAGGCAATTGTAAAGTGTTTTTACACACATTCAGTTTTTACATACATTCAGAGATAATATTGAGCGGAAGCTCTAAGAGAGAAGAAAATATATGCACGGAAGTGCTGATTTTAAATTGGAATACTTTGTTTATTCCACATTAATCCCTGCAATTATCATGTTGAGAAACTTCAGTAGGAAGATTTTAATGGGCACGTGAATCAACACAACAATCGCAGCAGGAGGCATACATGTCATAAAAAAGCAGAGACTTAGATCTGAACGTGAGATCTGAACGTGCAACCTCTTCATGAATTGATTTGTCCGATACTACAGATGCATTATATGAAAGCTCATTTTGATGCTCAAGACCACTGTAATACTGAGAGCTCTCAGGCCAGGGTGTGTATATTTTCTCCTTAACTTGTTCTGGTGACATTTCTGTATTGGTCGATGTCTTATCGGCTATAATTTTGCAGCTCAAATCAAATTTAGCGAGCTTCTTATTCTTGAGCCATGAGTTCCAGTAATTCTTGAATTCATTGTGCGTTCTCCCGGCAAATGAGTTGCTGTGTGTGCCCACATACTGCCAACACAATATAGTAAATCAATGCGTGTTGCACAAATGCTCATATATATATATATACCCATGTATTATAATCATAAATTTAAAGGGTAAATATGTGCAATTTCAGTGACATCAACAAGTATGTCACTTAAAAAGAGTTTAGTAACATTATATTTTTGAGTATTACTCTTAAATAATATTTGAATTAAGTTGAAGAAGATTGATTATATATTTAATTTATTATTAATAAATATTAAAAAAATTAATTATTCCCAATCTTCACTTTAAAAAAAAAAATTTAATTAAAAACACAATTTTAATGTCATTTTCATTAAATTTTACTACCGTGTGAACTTTTAACATCATCATTATCATTGCAATAGATTTGTGTCTACATCAGAGAATGACCCACTTGGCCAGCTCGGTATATATCAAATTATATCTTTTATGTTGATATATACATAAAATATAAGATACCGAGCCAACTTTTCAATGGGTCTCGTTCAGTTACCAACTTTTTAATGGGTCCAACATTTTCAATAATAATATGATTCATGTGGGTCATCTTGGTCAGTTGCTTCCACACATTCTACAGTTTTTTTTTTTGTTTTTTTGTTTTTTTGTTTTTTGTTTTTTTGTTTTGGTGTTTTTAAGAGTGATAAATCATTGTATACCATGTGATTTTCATTAGGATTAGCTTTAAATCAACATTTATTTGTCAATTTGGCAGCAAAGCTATATAAATTGACTCAAACTATGATGTGAGAGTTTGTTAGAAACCGGATTACCAAGGACAGATGGGAAAGAGATAATTACACTGACCATCTTTGTATTCCCACCGAACAGTCAGATTTAGTAGGTTTGATGGGATGCTTCAAAGCCCCTTCAACTTTAGTTGTTATAAGAAGTATTGAGATTTAAAAGTTTTCTTAAAATTGTTTAATTATGTTTTATTTATATATTTTTGTATTTATATATAATGTTTGGTTTGTAGTTTAATATATAAATCTAACATATATCATTATCTTTATGTTAATATATGACTTTGTATTGGCAATTGCTTTTAGTTGTGTAGTGGAAATATTAAGAGGGAGAAATTGAATAAGATAAAGTTAAAAGATGAATCATTGCGGGTGCAATATATGGAATGAAAGACATGTTAGTATGTTGTTGAAATATGAAGAAGAGGCACCAAATGGAAAATGTAGATTCAAAATGGAGTCATCACGTGAAGCCAAGGGAGACGTCATCCCAATTGAAAGTCTCAAACAACACAAATCTCTTCTTCTTCATCTTTTAACGACCACATAAACACATGATCATCAAGAGAATTCATTATCATGTAAACATATAAACAAGATTTGTCACACCAAGTAAACATAATAATTTAAAAGTAATCTTCAAAATATAATTTTAATTTAAAATCCCACAAAATTTATGAGAAAAATCCAAATTTAAAAAGATGACAAAACATGAAAACACAAACACGTCAAATCAAAAGAGGTATATTGATAATAAATTAATGTATGTGTCAACAAACCAATAATAAAAAAATCAATCAAATTGTAAGATGGGAAAATATCTATGTAAATGAGACAACGTGAAAACATCATTGCACCATAGGAGAAATTTCTCCCTCCCCTTCCTAGGGACATTCTTATCCTTAAAATCCCTAAAATTAACTTCCAAAAAACAACAAAGCCAAGAAATACCAACGTTTACAAACACTAATAAACCAATCACATTGTTTGCATGAGGCGGCCTAAAACCCTAGATATAATCCTCATAACCCTCATGTAGGATAATTATTTTAAGGTAAAAATACACGAATTGAATATATTAAGGCCACAATTGGCCTCAATAAATTTAAAGAGAAAAGTAAAAGTAAGTTACGTTGAAAACTAATTTTTTAGCACATGCCTTCAGGCAAAAGGGGAGAAGTCCGATCATGTCATCACCCTAACATTGACATGGTCCTTGCCCTCAAAAGAAAGGAACAAGTCTACTCAAAATTGGTTATGAGAATACCATTTCGCCTAATTATATTGAACTCTCAAAACCTCATTTATTTATTTCTTATTAATAACAATTTCATTCTAGTTTATTTTGATTCTAGTTGTTCATTCTTGGCCACATATGCACACTAGTATGTATATTAAAATTAATTCATAGTTATGTTATTACAAACTTAAATATTAATAATTGATATAAATAGTTGTCTTATTTAATGTAATGTTTGTTGAGTATTATGTTTGTCTTAATAGATACCATCCTAAAAGCCTTGTTTTAATGAATTTCTCTATTTGTGGATTATTACAATTATATTATTATATGGTTTATTAACATACATTAAGTTAATACAAAAATTTAGAACGAGAAAAAGATACATTAAAAATAAATGTTGACACATATTGTAAGAATCACATCAAATTCGATAACTTAAATATTATTAATAAAATATACGTCAAATGTATAGAAGTGTATGATCCATTAACTCTTGGAAAATAATAAAAATCACTTTAGTTATTGTAGAATTGAAAATGTCAAATAATATTTACAAAATTGAATTCTAAATATTTCTCAAAAATTCAAAAGACAAAACATGTATACACATAAATTCAAATATATGCTCAAACACAAATTTACATAAATATTATTTTAAACAAACATTAAAAAGATATATGTTCTTCCCTCATATTAACATAAATGTAAAATAAATGAAAGCAAGATTCAAAAATTAATCCTATAAAAATCAATTTATTGGTAATTAATCGAATATTGAAACTTGTGCCTCTTGTATTTATTATGAGAGAAGATTTAAGAAAAACAAGGCAACTTTTTCAAAAAAAAGAGAGAAAGGAAACGGAAAGAGGATACACAATTGAATGTTACCCATAAAAGGATCAGAGCTCTATCGGTATGCAAGTGGGTGGTAAATAATAAAAAATCGTTAAATATATTCCATATTATAAGGACCAACTAAAACTATAAAATAAATTTAAGAAAATAGATCATTTTAATCATAAACACAAAGGTGAGACACCTATATAAAAACAACAGATCTCAAATTTAGGTTTTTTCATTAGGCCATGGGTAGTTATGGTTTATCATTCAAATTAAATGGTATACCCTACCCCATGCAGGATTTGAACTTGTGATGTCTCTTTCAAGAGCACAAGTTCTTCACCATTAGGCCAACTCAAGAGCACAAGTTTATAGTAATCAAATTGTAAAAAAACTCTAAAAAGACATTAAATAGATTATCGGAATAATACACAATTTTGAATTAGGAAAGTGAGATTTTTTTAATAATTATCCATTAATACACTTTTTTGTTTGAATTAGATTTGATGTTGTAGATGTGGAAAGTGGTTAAGCAAAAGGTACAATACATTACAACTAACCAACTAACCACATTTGTTTTTTAAATAGAATAATTTAAGTGTAAACCAATCTTATTTGTATAAATGGATGTATTTGGAATATTCTAGAGTAAGGAAATTAAAATAATTTGAATGTTAAATAGAATAAGATTTTTAGAGTGATAAATGATTTATCTTAATTTTAGAAATAATTGTTAACATTAATAAGTGGAGAACAAGTCTAAACAATGAGATAAAATAGACCTAACAAATTATCGAACACATATGAGAACTATATTGCTCCTTAAGTGACATGGCTAGAACCATAGTGGTATGGATGTGGAAATTTCAGAAAATATGAATCTCATATGACAACCCTATTCATATGCTTCTAGGCATTGAAAATTGCATTCACTTTTTAAGAATTAATTGAGATTTATTAGAAAATTGCTCTCTTGGAACCCTAATACTCTTGTAAAACTTGTAAAACCATAAAGCTATAGGGATTTAATTGAAATTTGGTGTTAAATCTCCATTATTATGAGGATCCTAGCTTTTTTAATAGTTTTTCGATTCACGCCCAAGCATAAAACAATTTATTAGGGACTCCAAGATAATGCAAGTGTCTTATTCCTTATCTTTCAATGATCTAGTCAATGGAACACATGGATGCTCTTATCTAAATGTATGAATTAAAATCTTGAAATGAGGTTTCTTTGAATTTTTTTTTTTTTGAATTTAAAACTTCAAAAATAACTCTTACACGCTTGTGATTGTTTTAAATGCACCAATGTGCTTATATATTTATATACTTCTAAACTTCAAATTAAAGCCTTATTTTCACTTATGTCAACACACAATGAACGATAAAATATTAAAAAAGAAGGAAAAAAAAACCAAAAGACACAAAACAAATCTAAAAACATTCCGTTAAAAATTGACATAAAATGTAGTGGTATATTTTTGTATACTTGAACTCTACTACAACAAATTGAAAAAAAAAAGCAAAACTAGAAAATATGGAAGGAAAGATAAACATGAGGATTAGAAAGCATAATTGGTCTAATAAAGAAGATTATAAAGTCTAAACAAGACAATGGAAGATTCAAAAGTGCAAACCAAATCACATTGAAGAGAAAATTGAAAGTCTCATTCAACACCGCAAGGAGCACACAACAAAATAAAAAATCAAAATTACCAATTTTCAAGGGAAAACACCGGTGGTTGATCGATTGAGTGTAGTACGTTATAGGACTAGAGCCAAGTTTGTTTCATTGTAAGAACATATTCCCGTGGCTTTAAAAATAAAGATTTAAATAATAATGATTTACATTACCCTAGGTAAAATGAAAGATGATAAGGAGGAATTTTAGAAAATAATAGTTATACTCACAAAGGAAAATATCATTGAATTTAACAACATAATCATATTATATTGTTGAAGCATTCAATTTCTTAAGACATTGTATTATGATTTGATTAGTCTCACATTTTGTAAGAATTGTAAAGCAAGGGTAACATATAGGGCATGAACTAATTGTAAATAACTACTCATGGATTTGTTAAATTAGAACTAAATGAATTCTAGATGATAGGTTGAGTAGTTTTGGTAGTTTATTGAGTAGATACAAAATTATTAATAACACAAGAAATATTCGAAGGAAGAAAAGTAAGATTATATATACACATATATAATTTAAAACAAGGAATTGAATATTTTTGAAAACTATAGCTTTCAATATATTTATAATTCTCATAATATTAATAGGATTACTTATAACATATTTCTTAGTATTTTGAATTAATTCATTCTTAATTTTCTTTTTAATTCAACTTTGTAAAGTCATAATCTTCATTGTATTCATACATTCATTAATGGTAACATTAATCAAATAAGATTTTTTTGATGGTTCACAATAAAACAAATACACATTTTGATTTGAATTGATGTATCTAAAAATTAAGAAACACAAACTAGAACAAACAAAATCTATCTCTTAGATGGTAACAAAGTAAAGTTGGCTCACATAAAGTGTGAAAATCCTAGGATAGATATTGTTCAATGTAATGCATGTTCATCAAAATGTTTATACGGAAAGTGGTTTTCCCTAGATATATATATATATATATATATATATATATATATATATATATATATATATATATATATATATATATATATATATATATATATATATATATATATATATATATATATATATATATAGAGCTAAATGTATTAGTTGAATTGTATACAATGTATGAAAACTAGAATATTTTAAAGTGCTAGAGATAATTAGGGGTGTTTAGTGTGATACACAATATATATAAAATATAGAAAGAGTTATTAGTAATAGGAAGCCAAAAAAAAAGGTCTACGAGGAAAGACGCATAAAACACATAAATTTTTGAGTGAGTAGAGAACTATCTTGGGAGCCACAATTACACGAGTAAGGAAATTGCATACCCAAGACAATAACGACATGTTCCAACACTTGTTTGCAATCGCAAATGAAAATTGGTAAACCTAGTTTCTTGCTTCAAATTTACAAATATCTCTCGTTTTCCTAGAGTTCTTCGTATGTGCCGCAGGAAATTGTTCTCATTCTTTGAAATCTTGATTAGACTTCTAGGTTGCAGAATGCATAAGGAAATTCTATATATTTTGACGAATAAGTTGATTAAGAGAAAACTAATCTTCCTCGACATTTATAAGGCCTTTAGGCAATTGAACAATTTGACAATTAGCATACAAGTATAATGCAACTCAATAGGTAATCTAGTGAGTGCAAGTGTTTCAATCCTTATCTTTTCAATGGATGTAGTAAGTAATAAAAAGCTAGACACTTAGTTAAATTCTTGAACTTTGACTTTGACACATGAATGTAACTTCATAAAAGTGATAAATTGTTTTCTTTAAAACTTCAATAAATTCATCTCGTAATAGCTTTGTTTGTGTGTTTATTCAACATCCTACATATATTCACTAACACATAGTTTAAGTATTTGTAGGCTAGTTAATTAAAATTTGGACCTTATTGGAATACATGCCGACACACACAATGGGTTAGAAAAGCTAACAAAATGGCCAAAAACTTGGGATACCCAAAGTTGGGATCAAATGGCCCACAAAGAAAAAAATAATAGAATCCTACAAGTATGGTTTTGAAAAAATTCCAAGAACATGTAAAAAAATAAAGAAAGAGTTGAAAATGTAATAAGGGAAATTGAGAAAATAATAATGAGGGAGAAAGGAACATGCATGCATAGGAAAAAAATCTAGAGTCAATATGAGAAACATAAAAGTTACAAAGATAAAAATAAAACTGCAAGTGTAAAAACTAACACAAAACATAATAGCAAGTTGAAAATTTTGAAAGTTATATGTAACAAGTGGAAAACGCTATAGTAAGAGTCTTACTGGACAAGTTACACATAACTACACTAATTTACTATATCAATTAACTATTACCCAGTGGAAAATTTTAAGACCCCCTCCCCCTCTAAAAAAAAAAACAATTGTTGAAATTCGATGGCAATATGTGAAAATTGACTTTCGCACTAATGGTGAATATGAAGAAAATGTCAAAATGTTGTCATTAATAGTATATGATGTCAAGTGAAAAATATATGTAATTTTTTGAAAAATCATTTTTTGACAATAATAGTTAAAATGACCGGCTCGATGAGAAATATGTCCTCACAAAATATGGCGCAAACAAAAAAATAAAAAAGTGATTTTTTTGAAAAAAATACAATTTCGCTAATTTTGTATGGGAATTTTTTTTGATTTTTTTGATGTTAGTAGTTAAAATGATCATCTCAATGAGAAATTTGTCCTCCCAAAATATGGCATAAGAAAAAAAATCTCATACTTTTTTATGCTACTTGTCGATAGCATAAAATATGCTATCTACTTGTAGTAGCATTATTTATTCTACCGACCGACAACATAATTTTATCCTACCGGCCGGTAGCATTTTTTATGCTACACGCCCGATAGCATAATTCATGCTACCGACCGATAGCATAAAAAAATGTTGTTAGCCGGTAGTATAAAAAAATGCTACCAACCGATGACATTAAGGCGAATATTACGAATTTATGTTTTACGGGAATGGTGAATTGACCCCTATAATTAATTTTACCTAGAAAATTTCGCGATCCGGTCCTAATTCCTATCCTAAAATTTGCCAATTTCAAATTTTAAAAACTGGAATATTCGTGAATTAATGAATATTCACCACTAAAATTTTCACTACTATTCCCCTACCAAAAATAGGTGTCTACAATTATGGGATTTTGTGTTTCATTATATGTTATATGAATTTGTTTCTCTTTTTAAAGAAATTCGATTATAAAACATTAATGTTGGTGTTAACAAAATAATAACTATAAAATCATGATTTTCATAAAATTTAAGTGAATTGTCTTATCTAAACACTTGTTTGGTCATGTAGATACAAATTTAATATAAAAGATGTTAAAAACATCATCATCATCATCATTTTTAATAATCAATGTAATATTCAAACTTGTGCCTCACATATGTATATATATATATATATATATATATATATATATATATATATATATATATATATATATATATATATATATATATATATATATATATATAGTGAAATAAAAATATTTAAAGAAAGAACCCAACCCACCGTAACCCAAAAAAAATGAAAGAACAAGAAAAAGGATAACACAAATTTATAAATAAATAAATTATAAACACTTAGTACTCAAACATTTTTGTTACTCAAAGGCGAGACACATGTATTTATATGAAAACAATTGTATCCAATTAAATATACATTCTCAATAATTAAGGTTTTTCTTTTTTGGGTATGAACTAGCAATCGACGTGAACGCATACGATGGGAACACCAAGGGGATAGAGCAAAGAATTAAAAATCAAGGAAGTGAATAAGAGGGAGAGGATGGGGGCAAAGAAGATGGAGTATAAGGGAGGAGTAGTGCATTATGTTCGACTAAATTTTCTCTATCTTGGTCACATAATTTATTTGAGTGTAATATATGTTCAAAGGGGACGAACGAAAAATCAAGGAAAATCGTAAATGTTTAACAAATCTTATAGAATGAGGATCCTTTATCTGCATTCACCCCAAATTTATGCCCTTTCTTGCCAAGGGACGAAGGATATTCTCTTTGGCTAGAATAACAAATCGACTCGAGCTACGAGGCATCCAACGTGACAAAAGCACCAAAACTAACAAAAAATTGTTGATGCACCACCATCGATCCGAGATGACCTTCAAATGCTTTCATTCTAGAAAGGAAAATGTACAAAGAAACAACCTGGAGATTAAATCCAAACTGCAACCATCGACGGCTCCTCTTACAACATATTTCAACAAAACCATTTGATAAAGTCATGAATGTCCATACATGGTTTCCAAATGTATTGGTGGTACGATGTGTAGGAAGCAGGGAGACAACGCTTTCACATGGAAAAATTTGATTTTTCGGAAGTGGAGATAATGCCATGCACAAATCTCAACGCGTCCCTTCAAACTGTAATATTTTCCATCCACATTTTGAGTAGTGTCAGAATCAGCCACCCCTGATTCTAATAGGGAACGCTTTCGGTATAATGACATTGATATTATTTCGAGTATAAAAATTACCAACATCTCCAAAATAAATAGTTTGTTAATGCATTGAACCTCCTCTTATCTAAATATAAATTTAATCCGCACAAAGATCAAAAGTTTATGATAGTGCGCGATTTTGAAGTGGAATTTAATGAGCGACGGTCCATTAAACCTCCTATTAACTTGTAAATTCAATCCCACACACCAAACTTGGAGAATTCACTCGCTATAACAAACCTACATTAGAAAAAACATTATTAATAGTAGTGAAATAAAAAATAAAATTGAAATTAAATTAACATAAATAAATTAGATAGAACTCGATGTCTAACAAAAATACACAGCATTAGCTATGGGGTCTTTGTAAAATATCAAATACTTCCATGATAGGCTGCGAACAATGTAAATGTACATGAGATTGTAAGGTCATCCGTGATAAGCTAATTTTTTTCTTTAAAATAAGTTTGTCCTTAACAACAAAGCAATTAATATTTGTGATCCTACATTAGGTATCAATTGAAAGGACCGATCATTTAATTTAATTTGGATGGTTTGTTTGTGAACTTCTATCACTAATGTTACAAAATTCTTGGTGCATAGTGGAGGAAACCATCATTAAGCCAAAAACATTATCTTAGCTTGTTACAGATATAATGAAAAATGTCCCAAAGTTTATTAATTGGGCATAACTTTAAGCATACATACACGGTCCCTACAAGTTTGTAGTTTACATGATATGAATGGAGACAATCATTCTTTAAATGTTTTTAAAATAGTAGAACAACAAATTGGGAGGTTCCCGCACAAAACTTTTTGTGAACTTACATATTTGAACTTGTTAAAAGTGTCTTTGAATTAATTCCCAAATTTATATTTAAAAACTATAACAAACCTAATCAGAAACAAGTTTAATCGGTGTGACAAACACAACTACAAAATAAGCTTAAACTATCTTACTTAGGCGCCTGTAGTGTGAGTAAAAAAATGAGTGGGTAAAGATATGTTAAACACATGTAGTAACAAATATTTTAGTCATAAAATAACTTAAAATTTTCACTGACAAACCTAGAGAACTATAACAAATATATATGAATATAGTTAGCTTATTCTTTAATATGACCTCCTACTATTGGTTGTTAAAAATGGAGATCTAAACCCTAAGCTAAATAAAATTAACCTTGGGCATTTTCGTCAGTGCAATTTCATAAACCACCCAGATTTGAATCCTGAGTTGGGGAATTAAAGATGTTGTGCATCTAATTAAACAAAGAATTCAAAACACCAAATTTTAGGGGCATATTAAACTTTGTTGAAATAAATCCTAGACCCATCTGAATACTAAAACCTTACTGTACTAACACATAAAATTCATTCATTGTTATTTACCTTGTCTGGTTTGCCACCTTTATTGTTCCACTCTTTGGATGGTTTGTTCCTATGCCGAGCTTGTCCCTCAGACAGAACACACAAAAATATTCACAAAGAAAATACCCTCATATAAAAAACAGAGAAAAGTTATTGAACAAAATAATTTAAATCAAACTGACAATGACCAAAAAAGGAGACAGGCAAGGAGATGTATGTAGACTCCAAAAAAATAGAAGAAAAGGATGCATCCAAATAAACAAGGAGTGGCAATAAATACAAACACAGAGAAATCATTTCCAAACATAACAAGAAATGATTTCAAAAGATAAATTTGTAACCCTAATATCTCCTCATTTTTTAATTACTATATACAAAATGATCAATTTGGATCTATATTTGTATCTGAAGCGGGTTCAACTGCCTACCATTGTTTTGTTTGTTGTATGTAGAAGAAGAGGATTGAGGATTAGGAGGTGCTTCATTTAGGTGTATTGGCTAGGTTTCGTGATCTCGACATCACCATGATAGAAACCCCAAAAATGTCAAAAGCGGAAAATATTTTAAAGTTAGACAATCTAGCCCATCTTAAGAGGCGCTTATGTCCATCCAACAAAAACTAGAGGGGAGATGCAATTTTTGATATGTGTAGTGGGGAGAAGTATAACCGCTTCAAACACTTGAAGCTCATTTGTAAGATCGAGGTAGGGTTACTAACATAATGTTGTTTGTTTGAAAATGTCAAAATTTTAAGGAACCCCAATTTGGGTTGCGATATTTGGGAAATCCTCTTTAAAAATCAACGTGAAAGTTGGCAAGTGCAATAATACAATGCTAGCTCGAAGCCTCTTTGAATCAGTTCCCAATTTTGGGAAATCTGATCACATAGTGTATTTCGAGAGCACATGTGAATCATCCAGAAAGTGGGATGGGAAAACCCCGTCAATCGCCGCAGTCATGATGAGCATCAACCCGCCGTATTCAACCAGCTATGTCATCAAAATCTGATGCTAGAAAAACTATGCAGGTATTCATTTCAAAGTTGGGAGACATGTGTAAGGAATTTTTGGATGAGTGCTTGAAGGTGAACGGGAAATTTGGAAAGAATCATTTTTCAGAGTTGGGGTGAGCGAAGGGTAGTTCGACATGGTTCTGAATCGAGAGCTCATGGATTTAAAGACGGGTTTAGTTGGTTTGGATATGCCTACAATCCGATGGTTTCATTTATAGTCAGTGCAAAAGTGACATCACACAAGGTTGTTCCCAACGGACGATATGTCTATGTACTACATAAGATTGAGGATTAGGAATCACATTCAATGTCCAACTATATTGAATTTTCCACTTCGCTTCGAGCATCCGTGCCATGTGTAATGTCACCTTTGCAACATGATTTTTGAGGTAAGCATGAGCATTCGATTTCAACGTATTCTCTCCGCTAACCTTGGCCATCCCATTTTCGATGTCAGATGTCGAATCAGCCAAAGGTAATCCACAAGGAAATGCCTTATGGCATAATAATAGATTAATAATCAAACTTATCCATGAGGCCATGTGTACTCCTTTATCATTCACATTAAATTATAATTAGTTATTTTAAGGTAATATGAGACAACTTTTGTTGATTTTTCATAGTGAGTTTAAATAAATATTTTAATGTCAAATAAGTATGAGTAATACACAATATACATTAATATATGCAAAAAGAAGGGATAACTCACGGTTGGGAGAGCGTAAGAATAAATATCTAAAGGTAGTGTGTTCAATCTACACTCATCACATTTCACATTATATTTTTGATATTTCCATGTACATTGAAATATAAATTATCAAATTTATTTTTAGTAAAACTTCTTATGTCTAACTATGTACATTATTTTTGGTAAAACTTCTACATTAATTTATTTTTGGTAAAAAAATTCTACATAATTCCATTATGATATTTTTAGTAAATACATGAAATATAAATTATTATTTATTTTTGGCACCAAAGTTAGATGATAAAATAAGTTGGTTTGTCCCTAGGGATTTTATGTGAAATTGGATGATCCATTATTTTTGCTCAATATGAAGAAAAGTATCATATCCTATGCTTGGGTGATGGTGACTAATGGTTATATTTAACTAGCTTTAAGAGTGGAGTATCATATAAGTTTTTTTTGGATAAGATGGATTGGTATATTTAATTGTAGGTTCAATTGTAAGATCTATATTGGTATATTGAAAATTGAAATGCTTAGCCCCGGTCATATGAGGGCTTAAAGCTTGTGATTCCTACTAGTAGGTGCTTAACTCCACCCCCTTTCATTTTATTTGGTTGGTGAAGGCAAGAGGATTTTATTATGTTTTAGTGGCACTAAAATAAATAGGAGAGCATAATATTGAAAAGCTTGTAACTATTGATCGGTAACTCGGTTTGGAGTGCCATTTTTGCAAAAGTGCTTGTTTTTCTACGTGATCTTTCCATTGGAAATATTTTTGTGAGAATCACACTATAATTATAAAGTGCCATATAGTAACACACACTCATTATAAAGTGCCAAAATCTAGGGGATCTTGTTGCATTGCTTGGGGTCTTGTTGCATTGCTTGGTTCTTACATTTCTTTTGATGATTTTTTAGGATGACATCTACTTCTGCATTAGATCATGTTGAGCCATTAACAACACATAATTGCTACACATGGAAACCAAGAATGGAAATAATAATTAAGAGGAAATGCTTATGGGCTTTAACTTCTTGTAACAACCAATGTTCACTAGATAATATGATAAATTTCAGTACCAATACAAATTTGATGAGTGTATGAGTTTGATAGGAACTTATGTAAGTGACCGTCTTTTATTTCATTAGGAAAATGTGACTCTCCTTTCAAAATTTGGGAGAAATGGAGGATTTATTTGGTAAGGTGGATCATATGAGAGCCATGCAACTTGACATTGGGATCACCTCTCTTAATCTTGAAGATTTTCCAACAATTATAGACTATCTTATCAAGTTCAAGAATTTGTTGACACAATTGAAGAGGAGTGGAAGAGATAAGAAAGATGAAGAGTGTGTTTACTTGATTCTATCCAAGTTGAGAGGACCATTCCAATTTTTTTACTTCTACCTTTTCTATAACATGGATGCCTTAGGGACACATTCAAAATGCCTAACTTAGAAACATTTTGTGAAAGACTTACTAGGAATAATCCAAATTGTCTCACCTTGAGTCTTCCACCTCTCAAAAGGCATTAGTTGCATCTAATCCTAAGGGCAAGGGAAAACCAAATAGTAAAACCAAATCTACACCTTTTCCATCTCAAAATGCTCCTAAACCCAAAGAAAACAACTCAAAACCCAAGGAGTCTTCGAATCCAAGAATAAATCTATGTTCATGCTCTTTTTGTGGGGGTAGTAATCATGAAGAACATAGGTGTTATAAGCGAATGCAAGCCTTAGAGGAAGCAATCAAGAAACACAAACTTTCTATCTCCACACCACCTCCTTCTAATCAGCATGACAAAGCACTTAACGTTGTTGGGATATCTCAGTCACCACTTGCGAGATGATTGGGTTATAGATTCTGGTGCTTCTCATCACATGACTTCTTCCAAGGAGTATTTTGTTTCTCTAGGTTTGATTTCTACTTCCAAAATTGAGGTGGAGATTCTTCCTTTCTTTTTTGTTAAAGGAAAAGGTAATATACAACTTGATGGTAGCAAGATCAAGATGCACTATATGTTCCTAGCATCACTACAAATTTTCTTTCTGTATATCAAATTTGTCATTCTAGTTAAGGAAAAACAATGAATTCTACACCACATGGAGCATAAGTATGAAATTTTTGGAGCCTCATTCACTAGTTGCTCAAGATATTGTTGATCATAGTTCTAGACTATATCAATTTGAGGGTTTTGATGACACTTCTTCTATAGGGACAAGATTGGTTTCTCATGTAGATTCAAAGAGTAAGCTTTGGCATGAAAGATTTGGACATCTCAATTACATATATTTGAAGGAGTTAAGAACTCATGGTATGGTAGATGGTCTTCCTTTATTATCTTGAGGGAGTTTGTCATGGTTGTACATTAGGAAACAACACCAAGATCCTTTTCGTAAGAATTTTTCTAAGAGAGCTTCTTCACCACTTGAGCTTGTGCATAGTGACTTGATGGTTTTTCCTAACCCATCTTCAATGGAGCTAAGTATGCACTTACGTTTATTGATAATTTCTCAAGGCGTACTTGGGTTTATTTTCTCAAGTAAAAAAGTGATGTTTTTTCACACTTCAAAGTCTTCAAGGATTTGGTCGAGAAACAATCTTCTAGTAGCATAAAGAACCTTCATACTGATAATGGGGGGATTACTTTAGCAATGAGTTTTATGAATTTTTGGCAACTCAAGGTATTATTCACTAGCATTTTGTTCCTCATACTCCACAACAGAATGGCTTAGCAGAAAGGAAGAATAGAACTTTGAAGGAAATGGCTAACTGTATGATGTATTATAGAGATTTACCTCCTATCTACTGGGTAGAAGCAGTTAATTTTATAACTACATTCGAATCACACACCCCACAAAGCATTTGAGCATTTGACTCAGAGGAGTCTTGGTCCAAAACTAAGTCAAATGTCTCATTTTTTGAGTCTTTGAGAGCCATGCTTGGGCCTTTGTGCCAAAGAAGAAAAGGAAATATTTGGATAAGAAGAGAAAACCCATGATCTTTGTAGGGTATTGTAAGGACATGAGAGCTTATCACCTTCTAGATCCTGATACTCATGACGTTATTTTTTGAACACATGTTCAGTTTGATGAGCGCTTCACTCTTCATGATTCTTCATCTTCTTCCATGCCTCCTTATTCTTCATCTCATCTTGAGGATCCTTTCTTTGAGAAGGTTATAGATGTTGTTGAGGATCCTATTCCCACTGATGTTGTCACTATGCCTAAGTGGGGTTGTTTACAATTTTGAGGTAACGCATTTCATAGAGGATATTCCACCCACTAGGAATCATCACACACATTCTACAAGGTTCCGGGATTTTGTGTCAGGCAGTTTTTGAGGATCCAAAATCTTTTCAAAGGCTCATGGGATACAGGAGTGAGATGATGTGATGGTAGCTGAGTATTCTTCTTTGATGAAGAATCATACTTGGGATTTGGTATCTCTTCCTAAAGGAAGAAAGATGGTTAAGTGTAAGTGGGTATACCAAACCAAATACGCAACATATGGGTCCATTGACAAGTATAAGGCTTGTCTTGTTGCAAAGGGTTTTTCACAAGTTGAAGGTATTGATTACTCTGAGACTTTTACACCCATTGCTAAGATGGATTTTGTACACCTTATACTTTCTATTGCTGCATCATAGGGGTGGCCCATATACCAAATGGACGTGAAGAGTTCCTTCTTACATGGAGATCTACAAGAGGAAATATACATGGAGCAGCCGACTAGATTTGTTCAAGATTCTTCTCTTGTTTTGTAGGCTCAAGGTCTCTCTACGGTCTCAAACAAGCCCCTCGGGCTTGGTATGAGAAGATGGATTCTTTTTCTTCTATCTAGTCATTTTTTCATTGCCACTTTGATCATATAATGTATCTCCAACATGTTGGTGAGGATATTTTGATACTTGTCTTGTTTTTTGATGATCTATTACTTGATGGTAGCTCTTCTTCCCATATTCGAGTATTCAGAGGGATCTTTCTACATAGTTTGACATGACAAATGTTGGGCTATTGCATTATTTTCTTAGTTTGTAAATTTCTTAGATAGATTCTGTGGATTCATTTGAGTCAAGTAAAATTACACCCATGATCTTCTTAAGTGTGTTGATATGGTTGATTACAACCCAAGCCCATCTCCTTTTAGTCCTGGAGTTACTCTTACTTCCACATGTACCACACCACTTTGTGATTTTACATCAGATAGGTAGTTGGTTGGGAGTCTCATGTACTTGACCCATACTCACTCCGATATTTCATTTGTAATAGGGCTTGTATCTCGGTTTGCACATTCTCCTCATAGAATTCACTGGTAGGATGCTAAAAGGATTTTGCATTATTTTTAGGGCACTTCCCACTTTTTCCTACACTACACTAGGGGTTCTACTCAGATTAGGTTGGTTGTATTGATGACATGTGTTCCACTTTGGTTATCTTTTTCGCATTGGTTCTTCTCCGAGTTGCTTGGGTGTGCAAAAAGCAACAGCTATTGCACTTTCATCTTGAGAGGCGAGTATAGGGCATAAGTTACAATGATCCAACATATTCTTTGGCTTCATTTAGTTATCGGCTGACAGAGTTTGGATTCGCATAGATTCACCTATTGTACTTTGGTGTGATAACCAAAGTGCAATTCACATTTCTCGTAACCCATTTGAGCACCAACGACCAAGCATATTGAGATACACATCCACTTAATTTGGAAACACATTCAAGATGAAGTTATTTGCTTGGAGTACCTTCAACTCAATAGTAGGTTGTAGACATCTTTTTTGAAGCCTTTTGCATCACCTCGCTACCTTGAGTTGCGTGGAATGCTTGGGGTTCAAAAGTTTTCTTGGGGGTGTTCGTGAGAACATCTTCCTTCTTCTTCTTCTTCTTTCTCTTTCCTTATAGCAGATTATTTCCTTCTTTTGGTTTGATATTTCTTCATGGATATATTGTACATGAGTACCTCATCAAGCCTAGTTTTGGGACTCATAATGTGGACATGCCAATTCTATTTTGGCCCCTAGATTCACTTGAGGGGGGTGTTAGAGTAGGTATTTACCTTAGCTCATGTTCACCTAGGTAATTTATTTACCTTTATTTTATTTATCCTCACCCAATTTTAATTTACATAAACCTTTGTAAACAAATGAGAAGCAATATCATATATTATTATGGAACTCAATAAAATATAATGAGAATGGGCCTTTCTTATATAGGAAAGGAATAACAATCTAAGAACCAATCAAGGTTGTAGATCAAGCCATAAATCATGGAAAGAACTAGTCATCAAAGAACTAGTTAAGTCCATAGATTTAGGAGAGAACTAGACATCAAGGATCTAGTCAATACCATAGATCAAGGAAATAACTATACCTAACAACTAGATAATATCCCCTAATATCTAAATAAATAAAAAGAAATATCCACACACATAAGTGGGTGAGGATAAATACAATAAAGGTAAATAAAGTACCTAGGTGAACATGAGCTAAGGTAAATACCTACTCTAACACCCCCTCAAGTGAAGATAAGGGCCAAAATAGAAGTGACATGTCCATAGTATGAGTCCCGGAAACTAGGCCTGATGAGGTACTCATGTACAATATATCCATGAAGAAATCTCGAACACAAAGAAGGAAAGAATCTTGCTATAAGGAAAGAGAAAGAAGAAGAAGGAATATGTTCTCACGAATACCCCCAAGAACAACTTCTGAAATCCCAAGCATTCCACACAACTCAAGGTAGCGAGGTGATGCAAAAGGCTTTGTAAAGATGTCTGCAACCTACTGTTGAGTCAGAAGGTACTCCAAGTAAAGAAATCCATCCTGAATGTGCTGACAAATGAAGTGGATGTGTATCTCAATATGCTTGGTCTGCTGGTGCTCAAATAGGTTGTGAGAAATGTGAATTGTACTTTGGTTGTCACACCAAAGTACAAGTTAGTGAGTTTTGTGGGAATCAAACTCACAATAATCGAAAAAACCAAAGAATATATCGACTGCTATAACTACTTCCCGTACTCGCCTCGAAGATGAAAGTGCAATAACATGTTGCTTTTTACACGCCCAAACAACTGGAGAAGAACCAAGGAAAAAAATATAGCCAGAAGTGGAATGCATATCATCAATAGAACCTTCTCAATCTGAATCTGTATACCCAACCAACTAAGTAGAACCCCTAGTGTAGTGTAGGCCAAAGTGGGAAGTACCCTGCAAATAGCACAAAATCCTTTTAGTAGCTTACAAAGGTATGTTATATAGTTTTTGAATTGACATACATATATAAATGTATTTTATATACATAATAGATGTTATCATGTGGATGTAGCCCTAACTTACATGGGTTGTTTTTAGTTGCTTTACCTTTTTATTAGGTTCATCAATTATAATTTTGGACTATTTTAAAATTGTGTTTCTTTGGTTGGTCTTTGGACATTCTAAAAAGTCTTTTTGATAGTGATAATCCATTTTTATATTATAAACTAGGATAAACACCTAAAGATGCTTGTGAATGGTGGATTGACATATATATTATAGACTTATAAATAAGGCCATTCACAAACACTTTATGTGTCGATTCTCATCTACATCCTTTCATCCTCTAGTTGGTATTTTAGGAAGATTTTTGTGATTGGTTGAAAGAATAGACCTCACAAATAACTTGAGTCCTTATTACATCAAACAATCCAGAGGCACTCTATCAACTATTGCAGATGAAGGTAACAATAAGCACCTTGCGAACTATACCTCTCGGCATATTTTACATATATTTATATAATATAGGTATGCTAGTTAGTGTTATGTTCAATAGTCACGATTTATAATAATTTAGGACTAATTAGGATCCCTTTATTCGTTCTATATTATTCATTTTAAGTAATGGTAGATTAAGGATAAAACCTAGTTTTCCTATCACAATTTGGTGAACCCACTCCTCTTATTGTATTATACAAATTAGGGTTTCATTCTTCATATCCTTATGTTTCATATTTTTATATCTATTTTTATTTTTTTAGATGGTATATCTTAGAGGTACATTCAAACCATCCTTTTGTGTCTTTCCTTATCTTTAGGTCAACATCATGCAACAAATTTTCAATAGAAAATAAACATAACACATCATTAGATAAAGCTCCATAGTCCAATATATATGATGTTTGCACATCGCTTTTATGGATAATTTACATAGTAATATTATATCTTGAGTGATTCATATACACATGCCACATATTAAATTACTCTAAGGACTAATCATTTGGAGAAATATATTATCGCTCCATTTCCCTTCCTCCTATCTTTTCTAAAGGCAATAACCAAATTTGCTCTAGAATAATACTTCATCTTGTAAGATTGCAAGAGGTAGTTGTAGTCATTATTTCCATGTGGAACACGAGTTCATGCATTTATACCCAATAGCTGCATGAGTGAGACATGTGCATTCATTTGAAAAGAAATAGAGTTACCTAATTGCATAATAATATTATTAGCATATTATGACAAGAGAAAAAGGTATGTGGTATGCAAAAGGAGGGTTAGGAAAATGATATTACTATGTTGCACCACCAACATAAGGAAGAATATGTGTGATATATAAGAGACAAATGGGAAATGAAATATTTCAAAAGGAGAATCTAGATAATTTACAAGAATGTGTATGAATGTATACAATGTGTAAACATTTAGATGAAAGGAATATTTTCACCATCATTCATCGTTGGGTGATTATTATTTAGAGTGTATTGTTAGTGTTGTCAAAATATTGTAAACATATGATGATTTGATAGGGTTTAGATGGATAACTCAAGAACTATAATTATTTCATGCATATTTATAAACAAATATACTTGTGTGTTGTAAATCATTTTTAGATTCATAAGCAATTCATTTTTGGGGTATGATTATGAAAATATTGATGTAGACTATAAATATTTAATGAGATTAATGATTGAAGTTTAATGCATATATTAAGTTTGTTTGAGTTTTTAATTTCATAGTCTAGGATACATATGTGGATATTTATAATATTTTTACATTTGATATGATGTTGAGGGTTAGGGTTTGAGTGTGATTTAAGTTAAAACATTTTAAAAGTATTTATGCACAACTATAGTCCTTGTGTGTCACTCTACAAATATGAGGCCATCATGGATACTTTATTTTTATCTAGGTGATACCTTTAACTTAAATTTTAATTGGAAGTGTCATTGTATGTAAATTTATGTCCTCTTATGTGAACAACTAGACATCATAAAGTCATTTGGTTCCATTGATTTAAAATCATATAATTATGTAATAAGGAGTAGATGTATGCATGGACTTTGTATCCATGGATCATGTTATAAAAGAGAAAATCAAAGTATGGTTTAATAATAAGAGTATAATATAATCAAGAGAAAATGATGTGACAATCATAAACCTAGAGCTTGGTATGATTTGGAGGATGAGCTACAATGATTTGTATGAAGATATTTGTTTTTATAGAATTTATTAATCATCTTCATGGTTGCATTTCCACTTTATCATATTAAGGATACATTATCCTACGAAACCTATGGTGGGGTTACAAGCGCACTTCATTCTCTTTCCAAATTACATCTTCAAAACCTAAGCACTAATTTAATGTATATAGTGGGGGCATGAGTTTACTTCATTACTTTTGACTTTACACATTTAGATCTTAAGTGCTAATACATTACGTAGTGTGGGAATGAGTGTACATCATTCTCTTTTGAATTTTCACAAACTTGCACATTTTGAATCTATATTTATCTACAATGGCGTGATTGCATGTACATATTAACTTTACTAAGGGTCTAGTGACACCCTTAGTACATATGGGTCCAATGACACCTTGGGACAACTTTCCTTCCTCAAAATTTCAAAATGTATGGTATATGACACTCTTATCACTTCTACATTGGGAATTGATCACCCCAAATGTATGTAAAATATCAATTATTATAACCAACTACTTACTCCAATATTATCATCTCCAAAATATTTGGCACCTATGACACATTCTCCATTTCTCTATGTGTGTCAATCGATGGCTCACATTGTCCACCATGATTTTGGTATTTTTATTCTATTGTAATATATGTGACACATAGTAAAACATCTCTATCTCAATAAACAATCAACTCAATATCAGTTACTTTTCTTTTATACTTTAAACTAGAAATTTTCATTTACTAATTTAAAGGGGGAAATGTAGACACCTAAATTTGGAACAAATTATAATTACTTAACACTTTAAATGAAGTGTGTGTGTGTGTGTGTGTGTGTGTGTGTGTGTGTGTGTGTGTGTGATTTGGTGCCCTTCACTTTATTACATCATGTCACGTAGATATTTGGGTTTCTCATTCAAATTTTTTATTATTTTGGGTATCTCGAATAGGATCATCAAATTTGAACAAAACATCTTGGTACTTTATTAAGTAGATGGTTCCTTCCAAGTTCAATTTTGGTCCCTTTTTACCATTTTCCCCTTTTAATGGTAATTTCTTTCTTTTCATAGTATATGGGTAAGATTTTTCGTTCCACTAGGTTCTAATTTCAAATTAAGAGACCCATATATATACGAGTTTGTTAGTATGTATAATCCATCTAGCCATTATCTACACTATCTAAGAATATATCAAGATAAATTCATAAGAGAGAAACAAAAGGAAAAATTCTACTATTCAAGCATTTAATTATTGCATACGAGGGTTGTAGTTTAAGTACCTACCACCTAGCCTACAATTTATGTTGAGGCATGAGGGAAAAGCAAGGGTGAGAGAGCTAGACTCACATACACCCTTTCACTCCACTGGGTTCATTAGCTAGGCAATATCCTAGCACGTGGGTTCATATTGAGGTAATTAAAATTAATAAAATTAAATTCAATATACCGGTAGACATGAGGGGTGAAAGGGTTTAATTTATTAATGTTTTGAATCAGGTATTGGGGGTAGGTTAGAGAGATGGGCCAAAGGAAATAGAGGTTTACTTTTAATATAAAACTAAAACATTTGAACCCTAGTTTTTAAAAGTAAATACCTTAAAATTGGAAAAGGAGTGTGGTCATAAATTAAATTATAATCTCTTTTTAATAAATAAATCTAGATTCTTAACCAAGAAATAATAAGATGGTAGAAAACTAGGATTGAGTATGCTTTTCAACACAAGTGATATTATTTCACCATCTTAATTATTTGAAGAACTATTGATAAATGAATAAAGCTTAACATATATAAGGTGACTTGTAATATGTATTCAATGGCTTCAAACTATCTTTCAAAAGGAAATGCATATTAAAAAAAATTGAGTGAGAAATATAATGTATTTTTGTCTAATATATTGGGGTAGAAATAAAAAGGGGTAAATAAAATTGTAATTGAAAAGTGGGTAAGTAAGGTACATAGAAAAAATAGGGGGTATATCATTCTACTAATATAACAGGAGGGGGTATTATCAATTGAATAATTAGAGGTAGAAACTAGAATTAAGGGTATTCTTTAATACCCTTCGAACGCACGTGTTATACCATACTTTTACTAAGTGAATCCCCGTGTTTCACTCGCACTTATATAACTACATGGAAAATGAAATTTAGTGTAGCTCCCATTCTAATAAATAAGGGTCGACTAATGAGTTCAATTCAACTTAAGCACATAACCTTCTTTTTTTTTTAATCTAATGTTTATTTGAGTATTGGTGTAGAAACCTAGGGGTTGTCATTAGGTTTAGATTTAAGAATCCACGAATTTGAAGATACATACAAGAGGTGTAAGCATAGAAAAAAATCATATGAAACACCAAGATCACATATTCAATAGGAACGCAACTACTAGATATGAGGGACCACCAAATAGTCTTACTCAAAACATAATGTTTTGGTTGAGAGAGATAGGGATCATAAGGTGTCATTATGATAACATTATAATAGCTACATAGAGTCCATACCAGTTGATGAAATACCTAGCTCCCTATCCGAATCGTCTAAGTTGTCATTAACCCTAATTTCTCTCTTACTTGCTTGATTGAATATTTTTAAATGTAAACTCTAGTTTCAAAATATGTATTTTCATATATGTTATCTTATTACTCAATTATTCCTTCAAGATTATCCCTAAAATAGTAAATATTCACCTATTATTAATTTTATTGTTAAATTAATAGGTCTAATAAGGGAAATGCTTTAGATCACCTTGTTGCTGATCTAATGATGCTTTTGTAGTATTTTCTAGAGCTTTCACAATGTATTATATTCATTATTATAATATTATAAAGAACCATGTCAACAAAAACCTATGATGTTAGATAGTGGGATTCACCAACATGCATGCATGTAAATAAACCCACCTAAAAGTATTAATTTAAACCATATAGAATATAGTAAATAATTATTAATAATTTAACTATTGTATCTAACACATAATGATACACAAGGTTTTAAGATTTAATTTATAAGGTTGTTTCTTCAATGAGAACAGGTGCTTTAAATTCAATTTAAAACTTGTCATTATTATTCAAACCTGTTTGTGCAGGATTTAGAATATTTTTGCCTATCACTAACTTTGATCCTAGCCTAGATAGTGTCAACATTACATACAAATGGTCCTAGTCAATGTCAAAACCATGCATGAAATTTCTCAATAAATATGCATGGCCTTAGTTGAGACTTACAAATCTTAAATTTGAAGATTTTTTTGTTGTGCATATAATTATAACCTATCACCTCTTATATTAAATTCGAACATTTCAATATCTAGCTATCTAAAATGGGCACATCTTTTAAGGATGAAAATGGATAAGGGTTTAGTTAGGGTGTATTTAGTAGGGTTGGTATGTCCATTATGATTTATTATACCCCTTAAAACATACAAAGAAATGTTCAAGTCAATAATAAAAATTATATAGCAATAATAATGGTCCAACATTGTCCTCCAAGAGTACATATGCTAGATGGGAACAAAATAAATTCTTGTGACGATCAAAGAACGTAATCACTTTTCTATTTAAAGTTAACTTGAATCCAAAGTTCGAGGCACACACGATTGACTTCTAACTAAAAATAGGAAATGTGAAAATGATGGACATGACCTACATCTGATTTTGAAGATGGAACAAGAAAATGTGGAAGGACTATACAAATATTCATGACAAAGTGTGACCAAATAATGATAGGGTTGATTTGGAAGTTGTATGGAGATGCACGGAATATATCTCATGCTTTGGAAGATTCGATAACGATACAACAATGTTAAATTTGGACCATCCATTCATACATACAAATGTGCACATCATACATCAAATAATGTAAAACAATCCAAATGAGCATTTTTTACTCTTAAAGAGTAGTTGATCTAACATTCTATAATAATTTTGAATATTCACATTAATTAGGTCCATGGGAGATCTATTATTCACATTAATTAGGTCCATGGGAATTCTATAATGGAAATTCGAGAATGGTATGGATTATAATGTTCATTACTTGTTAATATTTTGTTTCTAACTTTGAATTTGACATCCTTACATGACTATCACATGACTATATAACTCTAATTTTAAAGTTAATTTAATCACGAGGTGTAATTTTTTTCCCTTATGCTTGGAGAAGTCAACTAAATAATCATAATATTTTGGTTATATGGTAGAGTTTCAAGCTTCTTCTTTTTGACCCAACAAAGATGTTATCGAGATTGACACAATAGTGCAACAAGATTGCTTTCATCAAAAATTTTGAAAATCGTAAAAATAATTCCAAAATACATTGAAGAGAGATATTAACTTGAGATAATAAAATTAGCTATCAATATAATAAATAAAAAAATTAAAATAAAAACCCTAAAATTGATATTTCCAGATGTCTTTCCAAAAAAAAATGTACCACCCTCAAACATGAAAAATTTCAGGGACATGCGAGTCACTTGCTTATTATTTGTAATATGATTTCTTTCCAACCAGCTTGTTGATTGGACATATAACTTTTAAATATATTTATGTTACATAAATTTAATTAATCGGGCATAGTTACTGTACTGAATGGAATGAAGTCCCATGCTAGCAGTACTAAGAGATTTAGTTAGTAATATGCACGTAGTGGTATTGAAAATGCATTTAAATTTTTTTTTTTAAATGCTTAAAGAAAAAGGCATTAGTAGTGTACGGTAAGTAATATTTAAATTAAATTGCCAGCTTGGCATCTTCTATGTTGATGTAGCCCCACCCTTGTTCAGTTGCTTCCAGACATAAATCATTGTTTTCTAAGAGACATAAATCATTGTTTAAAATCATTAATTTTCATTAGGATTAGCTTCAGATCAACATTTATTGGTCAATTTGGATCCATTTTCCACGACACAGGATTTCAGGTGGAGCAATATGCTCACAATAAAATAAGTGATATAATTGCAGATGTTATAAAACGGATTGACAGGGACAACTAATATAAAGTGAGAGGGATAATTAAACCTCACCATCTTCGTATTCTCACTGAATAGTCAGATTTAGGTGGTTTTTAGTTGTTATGATATGTTATAAAATTGAAATAAAATATTGCTTTTATAACGAGTTTTCATATATATGTATGTACATGTATATATTAATGTTTGGTTTTTAAGTTAAATATATGAATTTAATATATCATTATCTTTTTGTTAATATAATGATTTTGTAATAGCAATTGTATCTGATTGGTGTAATGAAGATGTTGAGAGAGAGGCATTGAATAAGATAAAGTTGAATGAATGGAGGTGAAACATTCTAGGTGGAAGAGGGGTGCAACATATGGAATGAAAGATATGCTAATATGTTGTTGAAATACGAAGAGGATGCACCTTTGGATGGAAAATGCTGATTGGAAGGGGAGCCATCGGGCAAAGCCAAGGGAGACAATTAACCTAGTTGAAATTCCCAAACAACAAAAATCTCTTCTACTCTATCTCTTAAAGACAACGTAAACATATAATTGTCAAGAGAATACATTACCTTATAAACATATAAACACAAGTTGTGACACTATGTAAAAATAGGTACACTTTAAATAATTTAAAAACAATCTTCAAAATATAATTTTATTTTAAAGTCTTACAAAGTTTACAAAATCTTTGTATATTGATAACAAATTAATGTATGTTTCAACAAATCAATAATAAAAAATAAATCAAATTGTAATCTAGAAAAATATATATGTACATGAGGATGAAGAAGGACATCATGGCAACATCATCGCACCATAAGAAAAATGTCTCCCTCTTCTTCCACAAGACATTCTTATCATTTTAAATATATAGAATCAACTTTACAAATAGTAGCAAAGCCAAAAAAATATTAAATGTTGCTCATAACCCTCATGTAGGATAAGTTTTTCAGGTTAAAAAACATGACACTATATAGATTAAGGTCACAATTGGCATTAGAAAATTAAAAGAGAAAACTATAAAGTAATTCACATTGAAAAGTAAAGTTTTGGCCCATGTTGGAAAATTTGATGACCTGCCCAGAAGGGGAAAATTGTTGAGTATCATCTTAACATTCACACTCTCCTTATCATCATAGGATAGGAACCTCTCTAATTCAAATTTCTCATGCAAATACCAAAGTCTTCTTATGCTAAATTGGACCTGAAAACACAACCTCATTTAGTTATTTCCTTTTAACAATTTCATTCTAGTTTATTTCGGTTCCAATATCACGTGCACATTAATATCTAGATTAAAATTAAATCATAACAATTTTATTACCATCTTACATGTTAATAATTGATACAAGGAATTTTCCTATGATTTAATGTAATGTTTAAACGTGAGTATCAAATTTATATTAATGGTCGAAACCTAAAAGCCTTCTATACATGGCTATCGATCTTTTAGGATTACTATAATTACAATATTAGATAGTTTACTCATATATTGAATTAATACAAAATATATATAATAAAAAATGGTATTAATTTTTTTACAATATTGTAAGAGTCGTAGAAAATATAATAACATTAAATATTATTAATAATATATATGTCGGATGCTTGAGAGTGTAGGGGTCATTAACTCCCTACAAAAATAAAATGACTTGTTTTATCTATCGCATAAGTGAAGATGTCATATTATAGTGATTTAAAAGACAAAACATGTGCGAACATAAATTTAGTTGTTTCAAGAACCTACATGAGTATTATTTTAAAAAAGCAAATTAAAATATATGTCATTATTAATTTTTTTAAAACAATACTTATGCATATTCTTGGGGAAAGAGTTGAATATATGTTCTCTCGAGATGTGTTTAGAATTTAATTTTGTGTGTGTGTGTGTGTGCGCGTGTGCGCGCGTGTGTGCTCATCTTTTATACTAACATAAATGCACTACAAAGGACAAGCAACTAAATAGTGTGAAGTGGATATGCCATCTCACAATAACTAGAGGGACCTAAGATGGAGAAGCTAGTAGAAATGATGTAGCATTCTAAGGTGATCGGTTGAGAGGACAAGAACATACCATTAACCAGGTTGGTTTCCTAGGTGGAGAGGAGGGCCCACTATAGAAGGGGACTAGCTGAATGGATTTACAACAACTCCTTCATCATTAACCATGATGTCTTTTCTTATGACCTTTTTGTTCCTTACTTAGTGGTTATGATCATGTAGTTGATCTAGTTAGACTCTTTTCTTTAGCTTTCTTTGGAAGAGTCCATGAGGAAGAAAATGCAAAAAGGTGAAAGTGGTAGAATAGTGTGAAACATATATGCCATTTCACAAGATAGTTGAACGGCCTCAACAAAATCCATGAGATGGTGCAGATGGGGAAACCAATAGAAATGATGCAACACCCAAGAGTGAATAGTTAAGAGGCCTATAACATTCCATCACCTACTCCACATTGGTGTATTGGGTGGAGAGTCAAGACAATGATAATGGGAGATCATGTGAATGTATCTGTAAAGACTTATTCACCACCAACCAAGATATATCTTCTTCTAAGATTTTGTTTTCCTATTAATATCTCATGTCTTCTAGTACCGAGGGAAAAGAAAACACTTTAAATAAAACATAAATTAACCGGAGGGCCAAATTTGATACCAAATGTGATGCAAAGATAATTGATCACAAAAAGTCAATGATAACAAAGACCTCATCTCCTTCTTCCATTAAGCTTCACCAAAGTATAAATCACTATTCCTGGTAATAATTATGTTAAGTCATTAATTAATAGTGAAAAAACATTAATAAAGAACAATGAAATCATATGAGAAATGCTAAAATTTGAGTATCTATATATCTATTTTGATGCATTTTTAAACCCTTTATAGATTCAATATTCATATTTACAAAATGTAACAATATAATATTTGTTAAAATAAATATTTTCTAAATATAAGAAAAGAGAGAGAAATATGACAATTAGGTATGGGTGTATATTAATTGTGTTTTGAATTTTATTGCACAATCGAGTAATTCAAGCCAATATCTCTAGTGACCTGTTAGCTCACACACATGGAAGATAAAAACAAAAAGAAAGTGGGTGCAAAAAGAAGTTAAAGCATTGAAGAAATGATATGAAAAGGAATTTTCTTCATATATATTAGTTTTATTTCAATCATGCAACTTAAATATGCTCCCAATGTTGAAAAATAGAAAACCCAAATCCATATTTACAATATTATAGAATTACAAAGCTTTTAGTAGGAAATGTCTATATTGGAAGATTGTTTTCCACTTGAAATGGACATAAAATAGTCAACAAAAACAAAGAAATTTCCAATGCAAAGTGATCTAAATTTGTTGTGGTGGAATGAAAACTAAAATGGTGTGACAAGACAATTGATTCATAGAAAGTAAAGTGATACTAATTTGGCATGACAAGAAAATTGCTTCACACTTATGGGTTTCCTTCCTAAGATAAAATAACGCATTTAAAATATTTTATTTTAGTCATGCCACTCAAAACATCTAGAAAAACAACTAGAATGAACCAACATCAAATAAGAATGAAAATAAATTTAGTGCAAAGGAAGAGGTAAAACAATATTGAAATGGTGTGTTAAGGCATTCACTTCACAATTATGATAAGGAAAGATGGGTGGTTGAATATTGTGACAACATAAAATGACTATGGGTTTTATCGCCAAGATAAAGACCTCAATTCAAACATTTTATTTCAATCATGCAACACAAATATACCCCAATATTCCATAAAACTAAAAAATTGCAATAACCCAACAAAGAAATATGATATATGGGCCTTCATTCCATTCCTTCTTAATAGAATGTGCACACTTCAAATTATGCAATGTATAATCTCATAGCCAATTTATGCAAAAATATTTACTTCAAAATCTATGCCATGTATAAATTTGTAGACAAGATATGAAAAATAATAATTACTCCTCAATTAGAATAGGTATAGAAATATCCTTGCACTAAAATCTATTAGGACAAACTAGTGAAGTGGAAAGATTTACAAGATATGAATCCCATTTGCACATATTACTATTTTTCTATGCCATCAATATGTTGTTATATGCATGAATATTAAGTAAGAAATGTATTCACTGGTGACACTATCCATTTTCCATCTACGTATTTTATTGCTTTTTATTATAACCATCTTCTACATCTATCATTTCTATATCCATTTCTAGTTAGGTCACAGGGATCCCGATATGTTTGTCTTTTCACATTTGTCGTCATTTATCCAAGGACACTAGTGCCCACTCTAGACACTAGTGCACATGTGTTGGTGTCCATTCTAGACGTTCATGTCTTGTTTACTATTTTTACACATTTTGACATGTGTGGTCATTTTTTTCACTTTTTTTTATCGTTATCATGTGTTCATAGTTGGCCTTTTGTGTCACTAGTGTCAAATTTTAAACAAGAGACTCATATATATACACAACATACACACTATTATTCTGAATGGAAATTCTAATGGACTATCTCATATACATACTATCACTATTATCACAAGGGACAACATTTTTGGGCTACATAAACTTCATAAGAAGGAAAGTGTTGAATTTCATACCACACATTTGCATCTAAGCTAGCTATAACCCGCTATCTTGGTGTCATTGGCACAAGGGAAACCTAAGGACACTATTTCACACACAAGCACACAAAAATACATGGATTATAAATGTAGTGTAGTGCTCGATACTAAGTTCACTCTTTGGGTGTGTTGAGTTCATTTCAACTTCACATATTGCATTTTTATTTCAGATCTAATGTGTTTGTGAGCTTGTGCAGATAACTAGGGTTTGTTTTGTGGGTTACAGGTGACATCAAAACCTAACAACAAAGTTGGAGTGATAAAGAAGATATTGGATTAAAGACCTTTAGACCCAAAAAAAGGAAGATCTAAATATTTGCACAAACCACAATGCCCAGATGGACACTAGCCCAAGTGTCTCTTCCTCTTATGGGCTGCCTCCTTTGAAATATAACCTAACACATGTCGAGTCCCTAACTCTCTATCAGTCCTATTTTAGACATCATTTCCATTTCATATCAATATCACACAAAATCCAAACACATAGTCTCAATTTCTCCTCTAGATCATGCACAAAAACCAGCTAAGTCATCTATCCCTCTCATTTTCTTAGAGTTCTACATTGTTTGAGTACTTAGCATTTGTATATTGTTGTATATCATCATTTATATTATTAGTTACATAAGTTACTCTAAAATATAGATTTAATTTCCATTTTTATTAAATCATTTGGTGAACCCCACTCCTATTCAAACCCTTTTCCTTGGATCCCAAACCCTCATGGCTCAAAAGAGGTACCCATCTCCAAAGCATGATATGACCTATATGCATATGCAACCAGTATTTTCCAATGCCTCTGAAGAAGATGAATTTCATAATGTCATCTACAATCCCCAATATGACACAAAACCCTCCAACTACTCCTTGACCACCAAAACTCCCTTCCTGTTGGTTTCCAAAACTATGATATTTGCATAGTTTCCCCTGACCAAAATTTTACCCAATGTTATCCCTCATTTCCCATAGCCATGCATAACCCTCCATCCTCCCCTCCTTATACTATTGCAAATGATAACATTAATATATATTTTATGCATGATGAGGTTCTTGCTTGTAAAAACATGGATGTTAATGACTCTACTTGTGATATTACAAATGTAAATATAGATAATGATGTTCCTGTTATTAGTCAAGTTGTATGTGAATCTATTTCTCCTGCCATTCTTACTTCTGAAAATGTTTCTAATGATTGCAATGATAGATCTAATGCTAGCACTCCTACCACTTCTTTGTATGTTGATGATAATCTTGATGAAATCCTTGTTCTTGTGAAAATATGACTGATAGTGACTTTGATTTGATAATGATACTACACATGTTAATAATGATGTTTCTTCAGTTAAAATTGTTGAATGTGAATCTACACCTCCTCTTCCTTCTACTTCTGAAGCTCCTTCCAATGATGGCCATGTTGACACCAATCCTACTCCTAATACACCTCTCATTATGTCTCATGATTCTACACCTAACATCTTTGTAGAGCCTCCACAGTCATCTCTTCCTATCACACCTCCATCCCCTCCTTCAACATCCACTCCCCCTTCTCAAGTTCCTATGATCACTCACAATGGAAAGATTCAACCCCTCAATGTGCCTCTCACTTCCTAGACCATCCCCTCATAAGATATCCTCTCTCTCATGCATGTTGTTGGTTCTTTGCAAACCCAAGTTCATACCCTTACCCTCGAGAGTAGAGCTTATTATGCCTCCATTGACAATAATTCCCTTCATGGAAATCCCATTCCTAAGAAGATTCATAATTACTTTCCCAAGGATTTCATCATGCCTACTTTCTCATGTTTTGATGGCACCAAAATAATCCTATTTACATCTAAAACATTATCATTTAGCCATGGCTTCTTATTCCAATGATCGATTGTTACTAAATCCTTTTTCCATAGCCTTGTTGATCATGCTCTCCAATGGTATACTCATTTTCCTTATGGATCTATTAGTACTTATTATGATATGGAGGATGCTTTTCTTAGACGTTTTATTTCTAACAATGGTCCTAAAGTTACATATGAATGCTTGCCTTCTTTGCATCAAGGAAAGAATGAACCAATTTTAGATTACATTTTATGCTTTAATTATTTGCATGCATAGTTACTATTTCAGCCTATTGATCTAGAAATGCAATTTATTTTTCATGGCTTAATTCCTCCATTAAAAGAAAATATCTTATATGATACATGTGAATCATTTACTCTATTGTGCTATAAAGTTATTGATTTAGAAAAGGACTTAATTATGGATCATGTTATAACACCACCTTCTACTTCTTCTATTCCTCCCTTTCCTACTAAGTCTTCTCCTCTCCCATCTATTGACCCCCTCTACATGATCACCATCTCTACCTCCACACAAGCATCTTCCTTCCCCCACCACCATCGACATTCACCTAAGTCTTCTCCATCTCCCACTTGTGAACCATTACACTTTTCACATAATGTTAAACCACATGATGTCTTACATACCTTACTTGATAAATGGTTAATCCATTTACCTTCCACCCAATCATCATCCCCTCATCGGTTGCAATGCCATCATGACCACCCTTTTTACAATTTCCACCACATCAATGGCCACATCGTGATAATGACTTATTCTCTCCATGATAGACTACAAAATTAGAAGATAAAGGTGTCATTTTTTCTCTCTCTCGTGAGTGCTCTCTCTCCTATTCCACATAGGTGAGCCTCCACCATAGTTAACTTGTCTCATTCACCTCCTCCTAAGGTCATTATCCATCCACCTCCTAAGGTCATCATCCATCCACCTCCTCCATCCTGGCCCACCTATAGCCATGTCATCTCATCCTCCACACATCGCTACTACATCTCATTGGATTCCTAAGTAGCCCGCTTCCACACTTCATACTATCACACCCCCCATCATTGGAAACATTTCATCTGATTTCCAATTCGGACACCTATACTCACACTCCACTATTCCATATATGCTCTATTGTTGTACATAGCAGCCTCTCCACCTTTGGTAGATGATATTCATTTCCATCTCATTTCCGATGATGCACTCTTGTGCTAAGGTTCACACTTGAATGTTGAGGGCATAATTCATTCATGAACCTCCCATCATACACTTCATGCTTTGTGCTTCATGACATATCTTTTTTTCTAACAACCACATTCATTTCCCGATGCACACTCTTGTTCTATGGTTCATTCTTGATTGTTGAGGGGAATTTATAAATGAACCTCATTCTCACACTAGGGGAAATCACTTTTCCCCCCTTCATCCAAATCACATGCCATTACGAACATTAGTTTACATTTCCTTATTATACAAGTATCCATGCACTATTAGTTCATTATTTTATCTTATATCACATTACCATTTACATACCACATTACATCACATACATACATTGTTATTTATCATATGCTATACTATTCACTCTTTTTCATTTCACATCTTATTCACTCTATTATTTAGAAATCCTTTCCACATCATAAAAAATTTTCAATAATCAACAATATCTATTAAATCAACCATTCCAAAAATGCACATATCAAATCAACAAACTAAACAATCACTACCAAGTACAAGTCACAATCATCATCATCACATACAAATACAAACATGTAACACACAACACACAATCAACACACACACACATGTATATATATATATATCATCAAAATCATAGTTAAAATATACAATCTGATGGGGCAAACCCCCATCAATCAATACATATATACAATACATCATTATCATCCTCACTATCACTATCTATAATCATGGGAGCTCTCTAACTCGAAGCTTCACCACTAACTCTATGTCATCGATCTCACCTCTATATCTCTCAAGTTGGCTCCATAATATGAAACCTCTCTATCTTCTCTGCATACATCATCCCATAGTAACTCCATACCATGCAAATATATCTTAAGCTAGGCTCTCCTCCTCCTACAACCTCTCTCTCACTCACTCTCTCTGCATGATCCTCATCATGCTCACTCAAAAAAATATTATACATGTGGATTCCATTATGTTACTCAAAACAAATGGGCATGCTCACCCGCAATCATGTCTACCCACTCTAGCATCCCTCCTCCCATGAGCACATTCGAGGGCACATGTTCCATGTCAATGTGCATATGGAGGTATCTACAATCAAGTGACCAATAAACATCTCATGTAATCATACAACAAATATTAGTTTTTACACATTCTTCATATCCATCATCTATATCAATCAATCAATAAATAAAATAACAATAAATGATACTTACACTCTACTCATGCAATTGCTATATCATCCACCTCAAGGGGCAGGTTCTTAGCCCTCAACTCCTCTGTCTTGGCTTGCCACATCCACCACCAATGGAAACAAGTAACACCCATCGTGTGTCACCCCCACCATTATATATGCCTTCATGTGTCCCACATCATCATCAACTGTATAGGCCCCTATGGCCGGATCTACCTCATCTAACCCTGGATGCACTAGATGCTCTAGTTATGCTCCTATTGGGCTAACCTTGACCTTGGTTGGTCATCTCACGCATCTCTAACAAGATTGACACCATATATATGGCTTTGGGGCACATCCTGGGCCATACTAAACTATCTAGACACTTACTCACCTGAAACAACTCTTTTGTCCCTAGGAATCGATCCTCTAACCACATGGTGTGTTGAATGCACCAACTCCACACCATCCTCCACCCATCCGCCATAGTCTTTATGGTCTCCATATAATGGCCCTAGGCCCATTTGATCTAGCATCGACCTATACGTTGTAGTACCCATCCTCCTACTGTGGGTACCTACCCATCTAGCTGTAAAAATCTTTGGTGAGCCCAAGAGGCTCATGGCCCATTGAGTGGCCTCAATATAACTATGTGCTCATAGGCCCACACATATAATAAAGTAGTACTCCTAAATCCACCCCATGATCCTCCTGTGTAAATTTGTACAAGTCCTATATAAATGGGCCAACACAAACATTGCCCATGTAAATCTAGTACCATGTTCCTCTATACTGTGATAAATATAATGCATCCGATACAAAATCCCAACTCCTCCTCCCTCTCTATGACCACCATGAAGATAATACACACTACAATAAATTTTTGTAATCATAGAACCCATGATCTCACAATCACATCCAAACTAATATGTGTCTCGACCTATACTTGAGACCCTATAAAATATCATCGTTTCACCCTCATTTGACTATGAGCATCCAATATGGCCATGAATTTTACTCTCTCCAACTATAGGCAATCGTAGTATCTTGTATACATCCTCTAATGTCACCGTCATCTCACATGTTAAAACTAGAATGTACAAGTATCCACACACCATCTCTCACACAAAGTAGTCAATAAAGGCATATTATGGGGTATCTCCCCCAATCTAGTAATGTGTCACAAGCCAACATAGTCCAATATATCCCACTCATCATCTAATAACCCAAATCCAAGTAACTTACTCAAGTGAAACCTGAAACTCCTAGAGTGTATATCTCTTTGCACAACACAACAAAATAACAAATCACACTATTAGCACATTATACATACTTCAAAATCAATCATAACAACCTCACATTAATCAAAATATATTCATTTCACATTACTATAGTAAAAACCACCCCTGGACATTAGCCCAAACTAGTCACTACACTAGCAGACATAGTCACTAACACTAAGCATTAGGTGTTAGTGTCTCAAAGGACAGAAATTCACACTTTCCACTTCCATCCTGGTCAAGAAACACCAAAAACTACAAAAATTCAAATTTTACTTAAAAATCTAAAAATAAGCATTTTGAACAATTTTCCAAAACAATCACACATACCATCTCCTTGGTCATCTGTGAAGCCACGACCACCACTAACTCTCTCAAATCTCGTCAAACTATTTTCTCTAATGCATGGCATCTTCACAACTTAGAGCTCAAATCTCAAACACTCTCAATACAAATAAAATTACTATTCACTTTTCCATATTACTATTTATAGTAATTCCAATTTATGATATACTATAGTTACTATTTACCACTATTCTTACAACTAATACACGACGCACACGATTTCACTCATATCTTGAGCCTCATTACTTTGTTTCTCCCCATTTTATCCATACGGATCATGGTTTCCTCTATCATTGTACTATACAATTTTCACCATCTCATATTCACATCTGGCACATGTACTAATCAATACATACGCACGCATTCTTTTCAATACTAATATCTACCCTATGTTATCTCTCATTTACTATTACAACTTTTTATAGCCTTTCTTTCGACTTAGTGTTCATTTCTCCACCCTTCACCTTTTTCGATGAAATGGGGGCATACAATTGGGATCATCCTATAATCCCTCTAGTATACAACATGATCAATCGACATTAAATACATTAATAATATCACAATTTTCTCGATCTCATTCAAACACAGTTACAATTATTCTATATACAATAGAAAATACAATGATGTTATTTCAAATCTATCCCCCAAATGAGTTAACCTGGGGAAAATAAAAACCTCTCTATGTGAGTAATTTTCTAAATACATCTTATGCAATCAATTACTATCACTCAAATCAATCAACCAATACAATAATCACAGTTACTATCACTCCCAAATGACCTAACTTGGGAGTCATATTACATTACCATCACTTCTATATGACCTAACTTGGAAGCCATCTACACTATTCAAATTGGAACACTCTTTACCGTAGGAGTGGGGGAAATGAGATGTCATTACCTTTCCTATACTATGTGGTTTGCTCCTATGTGGGTTATTCAATCGAGGAACTAAATAGAACTAAAAAAATTAAATTTGTTCTTTATTTGTCTCACAGTGGTTGGACCTTTTGGGGATGTAGTCATGGAAGGAGAGAAAAACATACCTCTCTCCCCAACACTCTTCCTCTGGTGGCAGGATGCCCAAATCCTTCAATTATTTACAAATCAGGTTGGGAATTGATCACTCCCTACCCCTCTCTATCTCCTTTTACAAGCAATTCAACATCTCCAATGACATTACAACTATTTCTCCAAGTTTCTCCTTACGACATTTTTTTATCTCCTCTTACACCATGTGGGTCAAAATGTTGATCCATGATTCACCATGCTACAAATATCTACATTCTACATGTACTCTAGAATATGGATCCTCTTGACTCTATATAGGTATGTTCCATTACTTCCTTTACACTACTTGAATTTCATTCAAATATCATAAAAAGGGGGAAAATGTAGACATAAAATCACACACATATTACTATTTTTCTATGCCATTAGTATGTTGTTATATGCATGAATCTTAAGTAAGAAAAGTATTCACTGGTGAACTATCCCTCATCCATCTGTGTATTTGATTGTTTTTAATGTAACCATATTATACATCTATATCATTTCTATATCCATTTATGTTCATGTCGAGGATCCCTTTCATGTCGGCTTACCACATTTGTCATCTTTTATCCCAAAACACTTGCACCCCCACTCTAGACACTAGTGTTTAGGCTGATGTCCATTATGGTTGATCTTGTCCCTGCTTTATTCTTTTTACACATTTTGACATTTTGTGGTTAGCCTTTTCACTTTTCTTATCCTTATCCCATGTTCATATTTGACCTTTTGTGTCACTAGTGTCGAAATTTAAACAAGAGATGCATAGATATACACAACATACACACTATTATTTTGGATGGAAATTGTTAAGGACTATCTCATATGCATACTATCACTACTATGACAAGGGACAACATTTTTGGGCTGCATATACTGCATTAAAGGGGAATTTTTGAATTTCATACCACACATTTACATCTAAGTTAACTATAGTCCAATATAAGCTATAGGACTAAGGGCATAACATGTCCCTCCCCTTCAAAGAAACATTGTCCCCAATGTTGGGAAGCCTTGGATGTTGCTGCACAAATACTTCATCCTCCCATGATGCATCCTCAATATTCATATTCTTCCACTTGATCAAGTACTCGGTAATGACTTTGGTCCTTAATCTTTTGGTGTGTGTCTGAAGAATACCTTCAAGTTCTAATACGATCCTTCCTTCCTAGTCCAGTCGAGGAAGCACTGATTGGATGGAAATGTGCTACCCAATAACTTTATTCAAGTAAGAAACATGGAATACTGGATGTATTTTACTTCCTGGAGGGAGCTCTAGCTTATATGCCACACTACCAATTTTCTGCAACACTCGGTAAGGACCATAGTATTTAGGAGCAAGCTTATTATCCTTCTTTTGTTGTTTTAATGATAACTACTTATATGGATGCAACCATACAAAAACAAAGTCACCCTCTTCAAATTTTCACTCACTACAATGTTGATCAACCTGTTTCTTCATGTGGTTTTGTGCCCTTTCCAAATTATCTCTAAGACTAGAGAGTACCTTGTGTTGGTGTTGAATGTGATCTTAGATTTATCTCACCTTCGGTTTGACCTTAAAGCTAGAGATGAGTGATGGAGGATGGTACTCGTAAAGTGCCAGAAATGGAGACATTTTGGAGGAGGTATGAAATGAAGTATTATACCACCATTCTGCAAGTGGAAACCATTGCACCCAACATTCTTGTTTATCTAAAGTAAAACATCAAAGATATCCCTCCAAAAATTTATTTACCACCTTAGTTTTCCCATCTGATTGAGGATGATAAGATGAACTCTGGGCCAATTGGGTACCCAAACAAGAGAAAAAATTAGTCCAAAATTTCTTGTAAATATCGGATCACGATCACTTACTATAATTTTGGTTATGCCATAGAGCTTTTAAACAGTGTCTATAAATGAGATGGAAGCTATACTAGTTGTGAAAGGATTATCCATGGCACAAAAATGAGCATACTTGATAAGGCTATCCACCATGAACATGATGAGGCTTTTCCCTTTTTATTTAGGCAATCCTGTGATGAAATCCATCGATACCTCTTCTCAACTCTCGTTAGGAATAGACAAGGGTTAGAGGAGACCTAGTGTCTTAATGGTCTCGAATCTTATTACATTGACACACCAAACATTATGCCACAAATTTTGAACATCTCGTTTCAACCCCTCCTAAAAGAAAACCTTCTTAACTCTATGATAAGTTTTCAATAACCCAGAATGGCCACCTAGTGGAGAATAATGGAGCTCTGGAAGAACATGGTGTTTAAGTGTAGAGTTCTTACACAAATGTAACCTATCTTTGTACCGCAATGTATCCCCTTCCATATAAAATGTTTTTGATATGGTTGGATTTGTATGTAGATTCTAAATGAGAGTATGGGTTGTTGCATCTTTTTCCATTCTTCCCTTGCTTGATCTACCCAATCTGCCTTTAGTATAGAGATGGCACATAACAATGCTTCTGTGGACTCATCCCTCCTACACAAATCATTAATGACCACATTTTCCTTCCCTTATAAATAATCTTAAATTCATACCCCAACATCATTACCTTAATTAATTTTTTAGGTACTTCCCATTCCACCATGTCATGGATCTTTTGAGGGTCCATTATATTCATTAAATGTTATATGGTTATATATTATAACCATATATTTTTGTTTTTATTTATGTCAAGACAAAGTGAATGTTGTATTGATGGTGCATATTGTTTAACAATAATATATTTATATTTGTATTTCATGGTTATTCTATTCATTAAATGTTATACATTATAACCTCTCTATTTTCATTTTATAACAGTTGTACATGCCATATACATACACATTGTACACATATTTTGTTTATAATGTCCAATAACACATGTAAATGGTTGATTTGATGGTTGATTAATAAAATAAAATATCAAAGCTTCCGCCCCTTGTTGCTGAAATTACATTTGGTACTAGAGTCAGTTTGAAGCTCGTGCAAGGAAGGAGAAAAGGTGTAGAGGAAGGAAAATTTTTGGAGAAGAAAATTGCTTCATCAGAGAGAGCCTGTACAGCCTTCCAAGAACTCCATAACCCCTGCATCCCCACAACCTCCCTCATTCGATCTCAGGTGGTAAAAAAAATTTTTTTGCCTTGGTACTCCTCTACACACTAGGAAAAATTTTTTCTAGAGCTAATAATATTTAGGAATTTAAAAAAAAATCATTTTTCCCCATTAGGGGTTTTACCTCTAATATCTAATATTAGAGTGCATTTACTGAAGCTATTACTATCTATTAAGATAATACTAGCTAATATGTATTGTAGAATTGAGTCACATCTGAACTAGCCATTAAATCGAATCTGCAGAGCTTATTCAATGAGAGCTCATTCAAGCTCGAAGTTATTCATCGAGTTTCAATCAAGCTCAACGAGCTTCATTGATTTTACCAAAAGTTAAAGTTCGAGCCATGTGTTTTGCAAAGTCAAAGGAGTTCCACACCTTCATTTGAGATTCATCACTCAAAATTATCAACATTCAATATTGCTCAATTAAGCTGTTTAAGCCAAAGTCAACCATTCATTTCCGCATTCCAAACGAGATCAACATCAAAGACATTTCAAATTTGAGTTTTCATTCAAAACAGATTTTGAGAAAAATCATTGTTGACAAAGCCCTCTGTAACCTCTTCACGGTCATGGGCAAGACAGATCAATTTTTAAGAAAATGGTCCTTTGGGTGTTCATTCCAACGACCCAAACAGCTCATCAACCACATGAACAGTCCACACAAACCTGACAACAACAACACATTAACGGTGGAAAAGATCACTGGAGTGTGATGGATCCATTTCTCTCCATCCAAACAACTCATTTAAAACAACTCCAAAACATCAAAGAATCGAAAAAAAAATGGAAAACGGATTCTGAGCAAATGGAGAAAAGAAACAAAAAAAAATCCAAAAAAACAAACTCTCCAACGAAAACAAAAGAAAAGGTAAAAAAAAAAACTAAAACAAAAAAAAAAAAAGTAGTGGAAATAAAAAAAAATCAAAAAAGAGAATATGATCCATTTTCATTTAAAATGGAAAACCCTAAAAATCAAACCTCCATCTCATGCATCCACATGGACCTCCCCTCCATCCACCAAGTCAATTTTTAAAAAGGTTAGTCAATTTTATCTTTTTAAATATAATTTCTTCATTTTTATACACAAGTGCATAAGCCGAGTGTGGTAGATGTGAAAATGATTTGGGGATGAGGGAGGTTGGGGTTCGACCCCCACCCCCAACAATTTTTTTAAATCAATTGAATTTTTTAGTGGAAAAAATTAGTGAAACCACCAAACTTTGGAGGTGAAATTTAGAGAAAAACCTCTCTAAACCTTAGTTATCACTAAAATGCCCCTAAAAATTTTAGTGAGAAAAACCCTATTTTAGGGAAAAATTTTTTTTCTCCTAGACCTCTTATTTTTTCATTTCCGAGCAACTTTTGCTAAAGGAGGTATACCCAAAAATTGCATTTTTAGCTTTTTTTGCAATTTTTGGCATAGAGGGTCATTTTGGGCTCCGAAGGCCACAAGGCCCGAAAAAAAAAATTTTTTTTTCCTGCCATTCAATTTTTCAAAATTTTTTTGAATGTAATTATATGCTTCAAGTATATTATACTAATTTTTAGGTTGCCATAGTCAACCAAAAACTTTTGTAACTGCTCAAAAAATGGAAGAATATTGTACTAAAAAATAATAAAATTTGGTTCTAAAACACTCACGAGATCCTAGATCTCATTTCAAGCATCGGTATATATACAATGCCTGGGAAGCACTTATGGGTAAATCATCATGACTACTACTGCACTTAATGCCTAATATAGCTACAACAACATCATCTGGGCATCGACCCTTTAAATCAACGGGGAGTAATAAGGACACAATGCACACACTATGAGCCATCCCATCCATCTGTGAATGATTACATGACATAAATCTAGACTGAGAAATTATCCAAGTATATAAAAGTTACACGTGCGTATGAGGATATTTCTTTGAGCCTGGTGTCAATAATCACACAGACCCCTTTCAGTATTTCTTGGTACCACGTATCGAATTCTTTCACGTACGTTAACGCCTCTTTCACGTACCACATCGGGTATATAGAAAGGGTGAGCTTCTTCCACATGTACCGATGGTATATATCGAAGGGTGCGTATATAGAAAGGTTTGGTATATCAGACTGATGGTATATAGATTGGGAGACCTTATACCTAGAGTGATAAGAGCCTAACCCTGTCAAGTGATTTCTGTAAAATGGGCACCAATGCCCCCAAATTTTTTCTTCTAGATTCACAACTACTAGAGGAAACAACTATGTTGCATGGAAGACAAAAATCAAGACACAACTTGAGTTTGAAGAGATATGGCCTGTTGTGAATGGTACTCTGACCAGATCAACTACTGATACAACACAACAATGAAAGTTTGATAAAGTAGATCAAGAAGGCCAAACTCATCATCTTGTTTGGAGTGTCCGATGATGTGCAACCCCACATTCGAGATGCCAAAACAACCAAAGAAGCATGGGATAAGTTGAGCATGGTATACGAGGCCAAAAACAAGAATGTCACTGAATTTATAGATTAGTTACACACACTGAAGTTCAAGCAAAATGAGAAAAAATCAAAGCTTTCTTGAGAAGAGTTGTAGAGTTGAGGGCTTCACTTCTAGCCCTAGGAGAAGTGGTCAGATGAAGCTCTCATTCCCATTGTTTTGAGAGCTCTCCCTTCTTCTTACCACATTTTTGTAACAACACTAAACTTTCAGATACGATAGTTAGTTTTGACAAGCTGGTAAACCTACTACAACAAGAGGAAGCCATGCATAATAAGGATGATGAAGAGAGAGGCACTTTCTTCTCATCAAAAATGGAAAGGAAAAGGTAAAGGAAAACCTAATTCCTATCAAAAGTCCCAAAATCAATATCAACATCAAGGGGACAATCAACAGAAGAAGAAATGTCCAATTTGTAAAAGAGGACATGACTTAAAATATTGTTGGTATAATACTTACAAGAAAGGTTCATCAAAACTCTGGACCTCCACAAAAACAATCTCACAAGGGACATTCTAACTACAATCAAGGGTAGAAAAAGGGTAACTAGAAAAGAAAACCCTATCAACAAGGAAATATTGTTGAGCAACAAGAACATTCAGATAATGAAGACTACTTGTACACTTACTCGATCAAGTGAACCTTCCACATCATCTAGTGATGTTTGGTATGTTGATTTGGGAGCCACTTGACACATGATGACCACACAGAGACTGGTTTACTTCAATGAGGGACACATGCCTTCAAAAACCATGTTTCGTTGGGTGATGATTCTTCATATATAGTTCAGGGATGGGAACATTTCTCTACCCCTTGGTTCATGTAACTATAGACTAGATGTCTTATATGTCCCTGGGTTGACTAAAAATATGTTGTCATTTAGTCAACTCCTAGATCACAACTTAAAAATTGACTTTGATAGTCATTCCTGGACAAGAAAATGTGTTTAATTCGAGACAAATCACGAGGCTCAAAAAATAGTTGCAAAATCCTCCAATGTGGGATGCATGTTCCAACTTGATTTTTCCACAGAGATGATAAGCACTTGTGGCTAAGAACTCTACCTCTACACATAGTTGTGGCATCAAAGACTTGGTCATGTTAGTTTCAAGTATCTCGAGACACTTCACC